>OZ017738.1:304146545-304514045 GCA_963969285.1 Odontomyia ornata
AGAATTTAAAATATCAAAAGCGTTATTCATATAACGAATAAATCTAACAGTGCCCTCTGAATCTAAAAAAGCTGGTAATTTAATTGTTTGATTGCAGTATTCAATTGCATCGGCAACTGAGGAACTCAAAACTTGGGTTGCAAGGCGAACTTTCATTTTTTGCTTAAGGAAGTCAATGTGAGATTTTCTCAATTTATTTGCTAAGTGCAACTCCTCCCTTTCTTAAAGATCATTTAATTTAACTACGAAGTCCCAATCAATTATTTTTAGGGTTTCATCGGAAATTGGGCCAGTTTCTGCTAGACTGTTCCTCACAAGTTTAATCATATGGGACAGATCCAAAGAAAGGGCAATATCTTGAGTATCTAAATGAAAAGAATACTTTGTTTGATATTTTGTAAAATTGCAGCCTAACGCAGATGCCATGCTGATATTCGAATTAGCCCCATCAAAAGTAACGTTAATAATATTTATCCCCATCTTTATTAGTTCACGTATGCAAGACTCAAGAAGAAATTTTCTTTGATCGCCTCTTAAAGAAGTTATGAAAAAATACCCCAGGGGAAGCTTCCAAGTACCATTTATTGCTACTAACATCAACACAATAGCTTGTGTGGCTAATGTTTCAGGATTTTCTTCAGATTCTCCAAAACTTACGTATCCATAGTGAGTTTTGCCATCGAACTCAGTATGCCTACGAATGAACATTTCGTCGATACAAAGACTACAAGCCACTTCAACCTTTGATTTCACCAAAACGTCCAAAGTTTTGAAGGATTCCGCAGTAAACCCAGGTTTTCCATCAATGTTATGGTACCATTTAGGTATGGTTCTTGGGTGGGGCAGACATGTGTCAAAAGTAGTGCGAACGTAATTATATGCTCTAGGGGATAAATAATTAAGTGTAAGAGCAAATTTTTTTAAAGTATGCGAATATGAAAGGGGCACAGAGCTTCCACGAAGCTTTTTATTCACCCTCTCAAACAGTTCCATACCAACACTAGACCCTTTCAGCCATTCTAAATCATCAATCGATATTAAATTTTGTTTAGACAACTCTTCTACTAAATGATCTAAATTTTTTACCTATCGCTTAAGCCGCCGAACTTTCTGTTGCAGAGTCTTTTTTTCTTTTTGATGTCGCTTCACGACTCCTTTGAGTACAGTCAAACGACGCTTTAATCTTGCTGTCCGCGGTGTTGGTGGATCTTCGGTGGAAGGCGATGACTCCAGTATCTTATATAGTGGAGTAACTTTTTTCTTAAAAAAAAATAAATGAATCGAAATCATAGAAAATTATATGATGATTGGCTTTACATTCTCCTTTTTTTGCCGTTCAGGGTTTCCTAGAAATTGTGGCGCTTTCCAAAAACTGCACGACGGTATATCTCGGGGATCCTACAAATGTTTAAATCTCTTGATAAAACAATGCAATAGAATGACAACATGGAACGGACTTATTCCAAAATGGTTTCAATAGCATTATATTTGCTCCACATATATTACAACTACAAAAGTATTCAATATCAAATCAGGCTTAAAAAAAACTCTGTTTGCAAAAGGCCCCATATTCCGTTCCTGAAACTATGTCAAAGCCCAACTAAATCAAAGCCCAAAAAAATAATATAGCGCCGGGCATTGATGCGATTCCAGTGGATCCTATAAAATATGCTGGCAGCGCTGTTCAGAAAGCCACCCACAAAGTCATCCAGCACATTTGGTAACAAGGACATATTCCGAACCAGGGGAGCCAATCAATTATGTATATTCCCTATCTACAAAAAAGGTGACAAGTTACAGTGCGAAAACTACTTTGCGCGGCGTACAAAATATTTTCGAAATCATAGAAGATAACTTCAGATCATCATCATTGGGGAGTACCAACGTGGCTTCAGAACAGACAGATCGACGATAGACCAATTTATTGCAGTAAATAAGGTACTGGGAGATCAACATAGACGCATACCAAATATTCGTTGCCTTTCAGCAAGCATACGACAGTATTTATTATAACGTACTCCACCAAATAATGTTTTGTTTTTATACCCCAGCCAAATTAGCCCGCTTTATCAAAATGATCTTAACCATGAACTGATCATTTGAAAAATTAGCATGTACGAAAGCATGCTTCATTATAATTTCCTTTGTGCTCCCAAAACAAGCAATAATTAAGTTACAAGTTATACTCGTAGATAATCAATAATCAGATATGAACGTTTATATATAGTTTCAATTCGTTCTCAATTATTAATTCAAAATATAAAATAAGATGACCTAAAGCAAAGCTATTACTATGGTGAATTTTTTAGGGTTTTGTACTAAAATACAAAACCCTATTGCAATCACGACCTGTGTCCGTCTGTCCGTCTGTCCGTCCGTCCGTCCGTCCGTCCGTCCGTCCGTCCGTCTGTATGTCACAGCACTTTTTCTCCGAAACTATAGAGGCTACAGCCATGCAACTTTGTGGAAAGGTCAGAAGTGGTGACCTCTTGAAATTTCAAGGGTGAAAAATTTTTTTGAAGGGGTTTAAGGGGGGTCTCCCCATATAGGGAGTTGACCCCTCAAAAAAAAATTTTCACCAATGGTAGTCGAGTAGGGTGTCATTGGAAAGGTCTCAATGAGATCTTTTGAAAACAGGTCTTAAAATTGCCTTATGAGTACCGAGGGGGGCAGGGGAAGGGGAAATGTATGAACTTTTCGCGTACCCCCCCCTCGCGATTGGACACCTTCCATCCGAAAAACCTGAAAAAAATCATGAATGTAGGCCTTAATGAGTACAACAACAACAAATACATGAGAAGTCGAAATTCACTCAACTTTGTTAGTAATAGTATGATATATCGATTTTATGTTTTCTTGAATAAAATCTAAATGGTACCCTTAAATTCAATAAAATTTAGCAAACAGATGACTATTTACAAGGTTGATCTTTTCTGAAAGTTTCATAAAGATCGATCAGTATTTAACGAAGTTATAGCGATTTGAATTATCCTGTATTACTATGGAAGAATATGCACTGTATTACTATGGAAACATATGAATGGAGCCATATGCGCTTTTTACCGACTTAGACACTACAGCTTTGCTAGGATTTGCATGAAAGTTTCACGAATGATAGATATCATGAGGATGACTACATACAATTGAAACAAGTCGAAGAGGCAGGAGAGAGCTCCTAGCAAAAGGGCTTTGTAGCCATTCTAGGATTCGAAAAAATAGGCCATGAATCGATGCTTACAGTACAGAGGAGTGGCCCCTGAAAAAAATTTCATGATAGGTAGCCGATATGAGTATCAAATGAAAGTTCTCCATGAGAGCTTTTCAAAACAGTTCTTAAACTGACAGTTTTTGCTTCAGTGGGGGCACAGAGGGGGGGGGGGGAATGCATGAAAAATGTGATTTCTCCCTCGCGAATGGACACCCGTGATCTAAAAAAATCTGAAAAAAATTATCAAGCGAGATATTTATGGGTATAATTTTAACAAATACCTCAGAATCAAAAAAGTCTTTCAACTTAGTTAATAATAGTATGATCCTCGAACATGACGTATTTCTTAATTTTATTCGTTGCTAGTTACGGCATTTTGTAAGTTGAGTACAAAACCCTTCTGACATGAGCATAGGTCTGTCTACCCAACTTGTTTGATATATTTCAATATCTAATAAGCAATAAGTTGTTTACATCAATTGAAAGATCAAATAGTGTAGCCATTAATTTTAACAACTCTTGCCGCACAAAACCGCCTTTTCTAAAGGTCAGTATTACATTATCAAAGATTTGATAAAATTCTTTTATAAAAGATTTTACAAAACATAATTTGATCAAAAAGCTTTGAAAACTAGTATTACACTGCATAAAATATTTGAATCTTTTAGAAAATATACCCTATTACGGAGTTAACTTTTTTTGACGGAGATACTTTATAAAATATATTTTATAAAATTTTTGATAATGTAATACCGGCCTTAAAAAGGTTTTTCTGACTAAACTTCATCAAAAACAAATTATTTTGATGAATTTCGGAGTCAGTTGAAACTATTTTTTTATATTTGTGAGCGACCATTATACATATGAGTATCTACACAATAGAGCTTCACAAAATATGGTTTATTAGAGTTAAAATGCACAAGAAAAAGTATCCAATTTTAAAAACAATTGTGGCGTTTAGTAATATATGAAAGCAAAATTGTAATTTCGCATGATTTTTATCATAAGATCTAAATTCAAATCTAATACATTCTTAACTTCTATCCATAGGAAATATGGTTTATCTGCAATATTAGATGGATTGCTACGGACAGAGTACATGGTGATTATGAGCTCCGTGAGAAATAATTCTTCTCACCAAAAGATTGATGAAAATTTCAAACGTGTTTGAAAACATTTTCGGGACTTCTTAAGTTTACAATGTTCCTTATTTTAATTCAATGGCAACCATTTAAAAATTTTATTTGCCAAAAGGAAAACTATGGCAAACATTTAGAAAGAAATCATGATAAACTCAAAATAAATGGTGGTCATTATTTAGATGAGAAATTATATTGCCACTAAGATTATTAATTAAAAAAACAAACCAACTTCAAAACGCATTGAAATGAATGAAATAAAGTTATGAAATTGGAGTCAAATCAGTTTCCTCATCTTGAAATGTGTGTAGAAGTATCTTTTAATCAAGTGTAACATAAGCGGGGGAAGAACACATTTGGTTCCGATTCCATAACTTTTTTCATCTTTTTAAGTTCGTTATCAAGTCGGTTTTCTTTCTTTCTTCCAATTGTTTTTCAGTTGGAGATGTTTTCTTTCATATAAAATATTCAAAAAACAGATGTGCTTCGTCTGTAACATCAGTTACTCCTTGAAATACTAAAGTAAAGTGATTGTTCTTGCAGTGAAATATCTAATGGATGGACATCATATAGAATTTTTTGTTCTAAGTATGTGATGTGTTTTGATATTGAAGTCAATTTCTGATCCTTAAATTTAAATATTCTACATACGTTCTTATAACTGCATTTCTCATTCATAGTATTGTAAATATAAATTCAAATTAAAATTATGTGAAAAATGCCATGTCATAAATAATGTGATTCCCTATATATGTATGTATATATATATATATATATATATATATATATATATATATATATATATATATATATATATATATATATATATATATATATTGTAACATGAACAAACAATTCTGCGAGCTACTGTCGCAATTGTTTTCACAACAATTAAGAACATCAAAAATTTACTCGAAATCACGAGAACCCACCAAGCATCAACATCTGAAAGTGAGTCACTGCTCCATTCATTTGCAGTCGCTCGAATGTTCCCGCGAATTCGCCAATGTACGAGAACTGGATTAAATGACTACAGACCCCATATAAAGGCGAGCTGAATGAATGGGGGGATCATCATTCATTACAACCGCGATAGAAAACTGCGATACGCGAAGTACGGGCGATACTGATTGTTTGAGTGTGAAGTGATTTTAAGTAGACAATTGCGATAGAAATTTATGGACAAGTAGAAGGTTGAATTATAATAGTGAAAATTAAAGTTGTTAAATTGTTAGTGAATTGATTGTGCATTTTTGACAAATTAAATAAACTTTTTTAATTTAATTTAAAAGACATTGCGTTTTCACTTTCCCGGAACATTAAATTATTGGCCGCGAACCAAAAACACGCGACAGTGGTGTCGAGAAGTGAGAAAGAAAATTTTGAAAGTGAAAAACGTTTAAAAAATGCACAATAGTGAAATATAACGTAGAAACTGGTGGAAAAATAAATAAAAGCCGAAATAATAAAAATAACCACGAAGCTAACATTTGAAAATAAATGAATTTACCATGGCGGAGCTTAATGGAGACGCGGAAACACCAAAAACAAAGGAGCCAGAAAATGCGCTAATGCAAATGTTAATGCTGATGTCATCCAGTCTGACTGCGAAGCTAGATGAACAGTCGTCCAATTTAACTACGAAGTTAAATGAACAATCAGCGAAGTTAAATGAACAATCAGTGAAGTTAAATGAGCAATCCACGAAGCTAATTGAACAATCAGCGAAGCTAGACCAACAAACGTTCGAAATCAAGGCAGACATCAAGGCAGACATCGCACAGAAGCTGGAGAAACAGTCAACTGATTTGAAGGCAGATTTGGAAAAACTGTCTACCGAAATGAAAGCAGAGCTCAGTAGTCTCAACAGCCAAATTAAATGCGTCGAGGAAAAGGTATACCAGGTCGAAGAGAGAGTCAACCAGGAGATCAGCCAGGTCGAGGAGAGAATCAACCATGAGATGGAAAACATGAAAAAAGAGCTGGAAGCAGCGAAGGCAGTAGTAACCACCTCACCAGCCCCGCTTATAACCGCAGCGCAAAGCACATCCAGAAATGTGCAAGTACCAATATTCGATGGGCAAACGGTCTGGAGTAATTACAAGACCCAGTTTAAAGCTGCCGCAAGGGCAAATCACTGGAATGAGCAGGAACGACCAACTGCACTAATTCTTGCTCGAAGAGGCCCAGCTGCCGAGCTTTTGCAGACGATCCCCGATGAATTGCACTCAAACCCGAATGCTATAATGAATGCGCTCGACATGCGTTATGGAGACGATCATCTAAAGCAGATTTATCGGTCACAGCTAAGGCAGCGGATGCAGAAGTCTGGTGAAACCCTACAGCAGCTAGCACAAGACATTGAGCGACTAGCACTTTTGGCTTATCCAGCTTACGACCCAGAACATCGAGATTACGCAGCAACAGAAGCATTTATCAGTGCGTTAAAGGACCAGAGATTGCAACAAGCCGTGCGTTTAGCTGAAAAGCAAACGGTTAAGGACGCATTGGTTTATAGTCTGAACTTTGAGGCAGCGAAAAATGCGACTCGTACCACTGCCCGGGTCCGTGAAGTAGTGGCAGACGAGTGCAGGTGTAAGTGCGTGGAAAATGAGCGAGAGCCGCAGGTGAATGGTGCGCCTAGATGCTGGGATTGCGGAGAGAAGGGGCACCTGCAAAGAGATTGCAAAAAGCGAAGGAAACGGAGCTATTGTCCAGGGTGGTGGAGATCCAGACCGAGTCAGGAGCCTAGAATGGAGGCCCATCAAACTGCGAGGGCCAACTTCGTGGGGGCAAACGTTAGCTAGGAGGATCGACATCCCCAGTACCCCCATCACCGTGCCAAGGCAACATCGTGGAGAAGCAGACAGATGCCTTCCTGGTCAAGTTGATGAAGAACATTGCACCATAACAAACGACACTGGTGCAACCCGATCGACGATCCGACCAGACCTAGTGGGGCCCCAACTACTTCACAAGGGCAGAATTCATGGAAATGCTGACGCCCTATCTCGTCATCCATGTCCAGCTAACTGCATGAAGGATCCTCGGGAGGCTACCTTGGTGTGAACAAGCCCTTAGCGAAATTGCGGGAAAGGTTCTACTGGCTCCACGCGCGAGAAGACGTAGAGGACTGGTGTTGCAGATGCACAATTCGCGCTTCCGTCAAAGTCCCAAAGCAACGACTGAGAGAACAAATGCAAACCTATAACGTAGGCGTGCCATTCGAAAGGATTGCTGTTGACATTGCAGGACCCTTTACTAAATCCGATTGGGGAAATCGATATACGCTGGTTGTAGCCGATTATTTCAGCAAGTGGCCCGAGGTCTACCCCATTCCCAACCAGGAAGCAACTACCGTAGCTGAACAGCTAGTGTTAAATTGGGTCAATAGGAACGGCGTACCTTGCGAATTACATTCAGATCAAGGCCGAAACTTTGAGTCACTGGTTTTTAGTGAAATGTGTGAACTACTGGGAATACGGAAAACGAGGACAACACCCCTGCATCCCCAATCTGATGGAATAGTCGAACGGTTCAATGGCACGCTCAATGAACATCTGGCCAAGATGGTTGACGAGAACCAAAGGGACTGGGACCGACATATCCCACTATTTTTGATGGCGTACAGAGCTGCCGAACACGCATCGACGGGCCAAGCCCCAGCCAAAGTCATTTTTGGAAAGACTATTCGTCTGCCAGCTGGTATAAAGTTCGGAACACCCCCTGAGAAACCCCAAACGATCTCGGAGTACGCAAGTGATCTAAGGCAACGGTTGAACCAGATACATCGGACAGTGTGAAATCACCTCGAATCGGCTACTGACCGCATGAAGACCAGGTATGATCTCAAGGCAAACTCTACTGGCTTCCAGCGAGATGACTTGGTATGGCTATATAACCCGCAACCCCAAAAGGGTAGGTCTCCAAAGTTGCAACATCATTGGGAGGGACCATACCGAGTTGCAAAGCGAATCAACGACGTCGTATATCGAATACAGGAACATCGTAAGCCGAGAGCCAAAATGAAAATCGTGCACCTGGACCGTCTTGCCCCATATTACATCCAGGGAGATTAGACTACAACTGGCGACACATCTTTTCGGGGCGAAAAGAACTGAGGTGGGGGCAGTGTTACATGTACAAACAATTCTGCGAGCTACTGTCGCAATTGTTTTCACAACAATTAAGAACATCAAAAATTTACTCGAAATCACGAGAACCCACCAAGCATCAACATCTGAAAGTGAGTCACTGCTCCATTCATTTGCAGTCGCTCGAATGTTCCCGCGAATTCGTCAATGTACGAGAACTGGATTAAATGACTACAGACCCTATATAAAGGCGAGCTGAATGAATGGGGGGATCATTCATTACAACCGCGATAGAAAACTGCGATACGCGAAGTACAGGCGATATCGATTGTTTGAGTGTGAAGTGATTTTAAGTAGACATTTGCGATAGAAATTTATGGACAAGTAGAAGGTTGAATTATAATAGTGAAAATTAAAGTTATTAAATTATTAGTGAATTGATTGTGCATTTTTGACAAATTAAATAAACTCTTTTAATTTAATTTAAAAGACATTGCGTTTTCACTTTCCCGGAACATTAAATTATTGACGCGAACCAAAAACACGCGGCAATATATCTATATATATATATATATATATATATATATATATATATATATATATATATATATATATATATACATACATATATATACATATATATATGTGCATATTATATATTTATTTATATATATATACATACATCTATATATATATGTATATATATATGTATACATATATACATATATATATATATATATATATATATATACATATATATATATATATATATATATATATATATATATTATTGACCGCGAACCAAAAACACGCGGCAATATATCTATATATATATATATATATATATATATATATATATATATATATATATATATATATATATATATATACATATATATACATATATATATGTGCATATTATATATTTATTTATATATATATACATACATCTATATATATATGTATATATATATGTATATATATATACATATATATATATATATATATATACATATATATATATATATATATATATATATATATATATATATATATATATATATTATTGACCGCGAACCAAAAACACGCGGCAAAATATCTATATATATATATATATATATATATATATATATATATATATATATATATATATATATATATATATATATATATATACATATATATACATATATATATGTGCATATTATATATTTATTTTTATATATATACATACATCTAAATATATATGTATATATATATATATATATACATATATATATATATATATATATATATTTATATAAAGGAAATCACATTTGGAAGAAAGAAAGAAAACCGACTTCATAACGAACTTAAAAAGATGAAAAACGTTATGGAATCGGAACCAAATGTGTTCTTCCCCCGCTTCTACACACATTTCAATATGAGGAAACTGATTTGACTCCAATTTCATAACTTTATTTCTTTTTTTAAATTAATGATCTTAGTGGTAATATAATTTCTCATCTAAATAATGACCTCCATTTATTCTGAGTTTATCATGATTTCTTTCTACATTTTTTGCCGTAGTTTTCCTTTTGGCGAATAAAATTTTCAAACGTTTGCATTTGAATTAAAATAAAGAACATTGTAAACTTACTTAAGAAGTTCCGAAAATGTTTTCCTATTAAGGAGAAGCGGGAGACTCGGCAGGATGCTTCAGGTGTTCGAGCAGTGGAAGATAACAAAAAGAGCACCAAAAATTCGATTGTCACGGCTGCGATCATTACTAAAGCGACCGATGCAAGGGTCACAAATCCCGACATTGCAACGAAAAATCCAGAAGCAAACGAAGAGATTACGGCACTAAAAGCAAAGAGTGACCAGACACTGCGTGATTGTACCGCCAGCGTTGAAAATGTGGCGGAAGTACTGCACTCGGAAACGGAACGTGATAGCCTCTCCCAAGGATGGTTGCAAGGTACAATTGCGGCCCAGCGATACGAAGAGGAAAGACTACTTCGAAAAGCGGGAGATGTTCTGAAAAGAATACAAGCCACATGCGACTCCCCAAAAATTAGCAAAGTAGCAAAGGAACAGCTCCTAGATCGCATAGGGCACTATCAGAGCAGCTGGTTAAGGGCCGAAGATTAACAGAAGGCTAAAGATGGTGACATGCAGATAGCTCTATCATTAAAAGTCAATAAAAGAATGGCGTCTAGCCTAATCGAAGGAGATCGGGATAAAAGAAGGAAGGAAGAGGCACTTGACAGGCGTGGAGCACCAGATCAGGGGTTCTAGACAGTGCTTACAAAAGGAGCGAAGAAAGCCGCAAAGAAGCTCCTTCAAAAAATGCCAGAAAATAAAATTCGCACGGACGCCCAATTAGAGAAAGGACCTGATGCAAAACAGGAGAGGCGGAACCCCGACGAAGACCCTGGCAGCAGGCACTACTTGTAAAGCCCCAAGATGGCCGATCCTACACGGAGGTGCTGCGGGACATCAGGGGAAACGTAAGGCCCGAAGACACCAATACTACCATTAAAGTAGTACGACCAACGCGGTCGGGCCACATACTGGTCGAATTCGGAGCAGAGGCCGGCAATAAAGAAGCATTCTGAGACGCAGTAAAGAAAGTTCTCGGCAAAAGCGCAACTATAGCCCCGCTCGAGCCGATGGCAACGATCGAATACGGGACATTGACTGCGTGACGGATCTGGCCGAGGTAGAAGAGGCCATCAAAAGGGAGTTCCCTAGCGTGGGAAGGATCAAAGCGAGACTGACACCAGAAAACAACAGGGGACAACGCATGGCCTTGGTTGACTTGACCGAAAAGGACGCCGAACAATTCCTGAACAAGGGCAAAGTACGAATAGGGTGGGTTGTCTGTAGGATACGGCGAAGAGCAATGCCTCTTCAATGTTTCAAATGCCTTGGTTATGGTCACACCACACAAGTATGCAAAGGACCCGATAGGAGTTCCCTATGTTACAAATGCGGTGAAATGGGACATAAAAGAAAAGAGTGTACGAAGGAGGCACACTGTATTCTTTGCAAGGATGCTGATCCAAAACCTGATTTTGGACACGTCTTGGGATCAGGAAAATGCCGGGTGTTCCAGGAAGCCCTAGCCTAGGCCAAATCAGAGCTTCGATGACCCACATCCTACAGCTAAACCTACACCGCAGTTCAACCGCCCAAAATCTGCTTGAGCAGTTTGCAAGGGACAGGAAAGCCGATAAAAGTCCTGCGTTATGGTACTCTGATGAAACTGGTACTGCCGCCATCTGGGTTCGGAACAGTGACTTTCAAGCGGACAGTTGTGGACGGGGGGATGGTTTCGTGTGGGTTCGGTGCTCAGGGATCACCTTCTTTAGTGTGTACGTAACGCCTAACGAGCCGATATCATCTTTCCAAGCCAAGCTTAATGCTCTGGAGGGCACTGTCTCGAACGCAGAGGGTAAAGTGCTCGTTGGGGGTGACTTCAACGCTAAAGCAATCGAATGGGGCATGCCTCAAACGGATCCGCGGGGAAAACGAATCCTGCGAATGGCGGCCAGGACGGCCCTCGTCGTACTAAACTCCGGAAATACGCCGACTTTCTGCCGTATTGGCTGTGAGGGAACCATACCGGACGTGACATTCGCCTCGGAGTCCTTAGTACGGAAGATACACAACTGGAAAGTATTAGAGGACTACTCAGCCAGTGATCACCAGTGCATTCTGCTTGAGATAAGTAATGCTATCTTCCGACGTCCGTGCTCTCGGCCTTCTACAACTGGATGGAACATTGGAAGAATGGTCGTCGAGAGGTTCGTCAAGGTTCTCACAGCAGGTGAGCCGCTCCAGGGAGCTCCGGAGGGGACGGAAGAACTGGCAGTGCAAGACGTGGTGAACTCTACTATGAGCATAATCACGACTGCTTGCTGCGCTTCTATGCCCCGTCGAAGACCCCGGCACGGCAAGCCCCCAGTGTACTGGTGGTCTACTGAAATCGCTGAAAAGCGAAGGGAGTGTCACAAGCTTCGGCGTGAGGCTCAACGGGCGCGGAGCCGTGACGAGGCATGCAACCAGGTGGCAGCATATAAATCGGCCAGGAAATGCCTTCGCAAACTAATCAACAGTAGCAAGGCTCGCTGCTGGCAAGACCTAGTGGACAATGTGAACAAGGATCCGTGGGGCCTTGGCTACAAGCTGGTCATGGGGAAACTTGGTGCCCTACGGAAGCCTTGTATACATGACGCGGAAAAGATGGACGCGATAGTGCGGGGACTCTTCCCCGCCCATCCCGTCCGTGTTGACGCTGTCCATGGTGAAACAGCAGTCGAGTGCCCACTCTTCACACAGCTGGAACTGGAGGAGGCAGTCCTCTCCCTGAAAGCGAGGAAGGCTCCAGGTCCAGATGGTGTTCCAGCTGAGGTGTTGCAGCTCGTCTATCACCATTGTCCTGACTTGCTGCTCTGCACATTCAACGCTTGCCTACGGGACGGGGTTTTCCCGGTACGATGGAAGGTGGCGAGGCTCGTGCTGGTCAGCAAGGGGAAGGGAAATCCCGAATCGCCGTCTGCATACCGCCCGTTATGCATGCTAGACACGGCTGGGAAAGTGCTCGAGAAACTCATCAAGGGAAGACTCACTGACGCGATTCGTGCTGCTGGGGACCTATCTCCTCGGCAGTACGGCTTTAGAGCAGGACGTTCTACCATTGATGCGGTTGCAGAGGTGCTGATCGCGGTCCAAAAGGCAGAGGCATATAGTCGCACCAAGCGACGGATCGTCCTGTTGGTGACACTCAACGTCAGGAATGCCTTCAACTCCACTAGATGGGTGGATATTCTGGACACGCTGGAAAACTCTTTTCAAGTTCCAGAATATCTAATGCGGCTTTTGAGGAACTACCTAAAGGACCGAAGCCTGCTCTACGACACGACACAGGGCCAACGAAGGATGGAAATTGCATCGGGTGTTGCCCAGGGATCTATCCTTGGTCCAGACCTGTGGAACGTGTCTTACGACGGGCTACTGAGACTTGAGATGCCAGATGAGTCGCGCTTGGTCGGCTATGCGGATGATGTTGCGGCTCTGGTCGCCGGACGCACCGTTGAACAAGCGCAACTTAGGCTAGGTATGCTAATGCGCCGAGTGAGGGACTGGATGACTGCTCGCGGGCTCAGTTTAGCACTGGAGAAAACCGAAGTGGTCATCTTGACAAAAAAGAGAATCCCTAGAGTAAGTATGATCAGTATTGGAGATATACAAATCGAATCGAAGCCAGCTGTGAAGTACCTGGGGCTACTGATCGACTCAAAGATGAGTTTCTCTGAGCAAATCAGGGCGACGGCTGAGAAGGCTGCTTCGGGAATATCGGCCCTGAGTCGACTTATGGCCAACGTAGGGGGACCCAGCCCATCAAGAAGACGCCTCTTGATGAGTGCTGTAGGGTCAGTGCTACTGTACGGAGCAGAGGTATAGGGCAACGCTCTCACCAAGGAGGTATACCGAAAACGATTGGCACAGGTACAGAAAAGAGGAGCACTGAGAATTGCATCTTCGTATCCAACAGTCTCCGACTCGGCGGTGAGAGTGATTGCAGGCGTGATACCTGTCACCCTCCTTGCTAGAGAGCACCACGCTATTTACCTGCACCGAAACGAGGATGCGAGGGAGATGGTTGTCCGCGAGGAGAGACAACGCTCGCTCAACGATTGGCAGCTGTCTTGGGTAAATTGCACGAAGGGAAGGTGGACTGCGCGCTTCATCCCGGATGTGAGACCGTGGCTAAATCGAAGGCATGGTGAGACTGACTTCTATCTGACCCAGCTTTTGAGCGGGCACGGGTGTTTTCAGTCTTACCTGCACAAGATCGGTAAGTCACGGTCTCCCGATTGTCGGTTTTGCCCAGGAGAGGAGGACAATGCCTGTCACACATTTTTGCGTGTACAAAATGGGTCAGGCTGCGAAGAGAACTCTACAGGGAGACGGGAGAGCTCACCCCGGATAATATAGTTGCGGTGATGCTCGAATCGGTTGACAAATGCAACCAGGTGGCACATTATGTTCGGGCAGTCCTAAAATATAAAAGGGACTCACAGCAGCCGGAGGCGCTGAGGCTGGGGGATCGCTCTTCTGGCATTTCCTCTTCCCTCTCCCCTCCCGCTAGGAAAGGGACTCCCCAGCTTGAAGGCACCCCACGGCGTAACGAAACGAGACCTGGCCCGAAGTAATGTGTCAAACGGTTCCAGGCTAGGTTCTCAGATTGACAGGAGAGGTGTTTAGTGGGTAGTCCAAGGGTATCCTCCATGGGAGTCCCACACTGCCAGACTCGGCGGGCGTAAATGCCTTCACCTCCCTACCACAAAAAAAAAAAATATTGCAGATAAACCATATTTCCTATGGATAGAAGTTAAGAATGTATTAGATTTGAATTTAGATCTTATGATAAAAATCATGCGAAATTACAATTTTGCCATGATTTTGTTGAATTTTATATTATTCTCAATAAGGCATTCTGAAGTCGATCTTCTTTTTAGTGGATATTAAGAGAAACGAAAGTACTAAAGCCACTTACTTGAGTTGAACACTGAGAAATTTCAATCGGCGCCCAATTTTCAATTTCAATCGGCGCCCAATTTTCAATTCCGACTTCATTGAGAAACACTCGCAAAACTAATAATATTTTCCGTATTTTATGTATAAAACTTTTAGTACTTGAACTTCAAATTTCGCACAAACATTCCGGTACTAACATGGTACAAATTTCATGAGATTTACGTTTACGATTAATTGGAATAAGAGAATAAATAGAAAAACTCGGCACAAAGCTTGAATTCGAAAATTGGGGCCACTAACAGAAATTTGAATAATTTTCACTAAAAACTATATTGATCCCGATCAAAAATCACACTACAGAAACATAAATGAATATTTTTAGTTGGGACTAGTCACTTCTTTGCGGACAAAACACGAAATCAAGGACAATTGATCAATTAAACTTCACGTCAACAATGGCGGTAAAAAGTTCAACTCTCATATTTTACCCGATAAATTCACTTTCACCGCACACTTTTGTTTCATTTCTTAAACATGAGTTAAATAAACTGTATTAATCAAATTCCACGAAGGATTTTTTCACAACTCGATGGTATACCGCCATAAATGCCGCGAAACACGCGAATATTTCCACAGTAGTCACTTTAACTTACCGAAAAAATGAAATTTTAACGTTGTCACTATCCAATTGCTGGATATTACCGCACAAAATGCACTTTAGTGGCATATTCACTTTATATTTATACACTTTGACACTTTTTTATTTCAAGCGCTTTAAAATTTACGGATTAATATCACTCGCGGATGAAATTGATCACTATCTGTCAAATGCAACTTTATGACGAGATGATTTGTTATCTCAATGCCAGCTGATTTGTCATATTCGAAAGCAGGGGTGTGTAAATTATTCTAGTAGATCAAAAAGAATTCAAAATGTGACGCGAAGATGAAGTTTTGGTGAATTCAGCTTAAGCAATGGCAATTGAGCGATTAATATTTGATTTTTGTGTTTAATGGGGGAATTAGTGTTGGATTTATGTATCTGCAAAGGTGGAACTCAAAGGTTATTTCCGATTTCGAAATTGATTTCGATAAAAAAGCAAGTTAGCACATTCCTGATACCGCTGTTTAGTGGAATGTATGAAAGCTTTCGAAATTCATTGTGTACGTACACGAAATGTATGCATGTATAAAGTGACTTCATAAGTTCCAAAGGGAAATGAAAGCTCGCCAACTCCTTTATATAACTCAATGAATCTGATGGAGCCGGGAGCTTTATGAAGCTTTGGGACTTGCACTTGTGGGTTGACGCATTGGCACGAACATATTTTGAAAGCGCGAGCAACATTATAAACTTTGGTAATGTGCTTGTATATAAGGACAGTAAATTGCAATTATATAATTAGCTATCCAAAACATAAATGAATTGTAGATCTCATATGAATATATATATTTTTTTTTTGTGGTAGGGAGGTGAAGGCATTTACGCCCGCTGAGTCTGGCAGTGTGGGACTCCCATGGAGGATACCCTTGGACTACCGATTAAACACCTCTCCTGTCAATCTGAGAACCTAGCCTGGAACCGTTTGACACATTACTTCGGGCTAAGCCTCGTTTCTCTACGCGTTAAGGCGCCACCGGGCTACAGGGATCCCATTTCCAGCGGAAGGAGGGGAAGGGAGAGGGATTTCTAGAAAAGAGACCCCTCCGCCCTGGGCGCCTCCAGGCGCTCATATATTTTCCTTTTTATCTTAAGGACTGCCCGAGCGTAATGTGCCACACAGTTCCATTTGTCAACGGATGTGAGCATCTCTCCAGTGAGTTCATCCGGAGAGAGATCTCCCATTTCTTCAATGAGGTCACTGCGCTGCCTTTCCCACCTTTTGCATACAAAAAATGTGTGGTAGGCATCATCGACCTCTCCAGCACAGAATATACAGTCAGGAGACCGTGACTTACCAATCTTGTGCAGGTAAGACCGAAAGTATCCATGTCCACTCAGTAGCTGAGTTAGATAGAAGTCAGTCTCACCATGCCTTCGATTGAGCCACGGCCTCAGGTCACCAATAAGGCGTGCGGTCCACCTGCCTTTTGTATCGCTCACCCAGGACTGTTGCCAATCACTGAGTGAGCGTTCTCGTTCTTCGTGGGCGACAGCATCTCTGTCGCATCCGTTCCTCCGCAGGTAGATTCTGCGGCGCTCCTTGGCAAGGAGGGCAATGGGTATCACTCTTGCGATGACCAGCACTGCCAACTCCGAGACAGTCCGATATGCAGATGCAATCCGCAGCGCTCCCCGTCGCTGCACCTGTGCCAAGCGCTTTCGATACAGCCCCTTGTTGAGAGCCTCACACCATATCTCCGATCCGTACAACAGCACAGATTGTACTGCACTCATCAGAAGTCTCCTTCTTGATGAGGTGGGTCCCCCTATGTTGGCCATTAGCTGGCTGAGAGCCGAAACACTCGCTGCAGCCTTGTCAGCTATTGCCCTGATTTGCTCGGAGAAACGCATCTTTGAGTCGATCAAAATGCCCAGGTACTTCACTGCTAGTTTAGTCTCAACGAGTGCTTCCCCAATGTTGACCATCCTTACTCTAGGGATTCTCTTCTTTGTCAAGATGACAACTTCGGTTTTCTCCAAAGCTAGGCTGAACCCACGAGCAGTCATCCAGTCCCTCACTCGGCGCGTTAGCATACCCAGTCTGAGTTGCGCTTGTTCAACAGTGTGTCCCGCAACTAGCGCCGTGACATCGTCTGCATGGCCGATCAAGCGCGACTCATCCGGCAGCTCGATTCTCAGTAGCCCGTCGTACGTGATGTTCCATAGGTCTGGGCCAAGGATGGAGCCTTGTGCAACACCCGATGTAACTTCCATCCTCCGCCGACCCTCCTTCGTCTCATAGAGTAGGCTCCGGTCTGTCAGGTAGTTCTTCAAAATCCGCATCAAATATTCTGGAACTTGAAAAGAGTTTTCCAGTGCTTCCAGAATATCCGCCCATCTAGCGGAATTGAAGGCGTTTCTCACGTCAAGCGTCATGAGCAACACAACCCTTTTGTTTGACTGGCAGTGAGCCTCCGCTCTTTGGACCGCGTTCACTACTTCCGCTATCGCGTCAATAGTGGAGCGACCTGCTCTAAAACCATACTGCCGTGGAGATAGGTCCCCGGCAGAACGGACCGCGTCAGTGAGACTTCCCTTGATGAGTTTCTCGAGCACTTTCCCAGCCGTGTCTAGCATACATAACGGGCGGTATGCAGACGCCAACTCGGAATTTCCCTTCCCCTTGCTGATCAGTACGAGCCTCGCCACTTTCCAGTGTTCCGGAAATACACCTTCGTAAAGGCAAGCGTTGAACATACTGAGCAACAAGTCAGGACAAAGCTTGTAGACAAGCTGAAAAACCTCAGCAGGAATGCCATCTGGTCCCGGTGCCTTCCTTGCTTTCATGGATAGAATTGCCGGCTCCAGTTCCATCATTGTGAAAGGTGAGCATTCTATTGGTGTTTGTGCATGAGCTTAATCGACATGGACAGGGTGCGTGGGGAATAGTGCCCGTACGATCTCGTCCATCTTCTCTGCTTCATGTAAGCAGGGCTTCCGTTGGGCACCAAGTTTTCGCATGACCAGCTTGTAACCTAGACCCCACGGATCCCTATTTACATCGTCCACAAAATCTTGCCAGCATCGGGCCTTGCTCTTGTTAATAACCCTGCGAAGATATTTCCTGCCGGACCTGTATGCTGCTAGCCTAGTGTCTGCCTCCTCCCGTGTTCGCGCCCGCTGGGCCTCTTGCCAAAGTTTGTGACACTCGCTTCTTTGTTCGGCGATCTCGTTTGACCACCAGTATACTGGAGGCTTACCGTGTCGGGGTCTCCGACGGGGCATGGAAGACTCGCAAGCAGTTATGATGGTACTCATAGTTGAGTTCATCAAGTCCTTGGCTGTAGGCCCTCCACTCCCTGGCGGAGCTCCCAGCAACGGTGCGCCTGCCGTAAGCACGTTAGCGAACCTTTCAACGTCCATCCTCCGAGTCCTCCATGCGAGGATTAAAGTTTGGGCATATGCACGTAGAGTGGCACAATCCTGAATGTCAACAGCTATATACTGGTGATCACTAGCCGAGTAGTCCTCTAGCACTCGCCAGTTGTGTGCTCTAGGTACCAGGGACTCCGAAGCGAATGTCACATCGGGTATGGTTCCTACGCAACCCCAGCGGCGGAAAGTAGGGGTGTTACCAGTATTTAGGACCAAAAGCGCTGTTCTGGCCGCCATGTCCAAGATTTGCTTTCCCCTTGAGTCGGATTGTGGCATACCCCATTCAATGGCTCTAGCGTTGAAGTCTCCCCCGACCAGCATGTGGCCCTCTGTGTTCGAGACAGCGTCCTCCAGGGCATCAAGTTTCGTTCGAAAAGATGGCATTGCCTCGTTAGGCGTCAGATAAACACTGAAATATGTTATCCCTGAACACCGCACCCACACAAAACCATCCCCGCGTCCATGGCCCTGCACCTGAAGGCGGGCGCTGTCTCGAACCCAGATGGCCGAGGTACTAGATTCGTCAGGGTACCACGCTTGCGAGTCCTTGTTATGATGTTGCTCGCTCAGCAACAGCAAGTCAGCTTTCATATCCCTCGCAAACTGCTCAAGTAGGTCCTGGGCGTTTGTGCTTCGGTGCAAATTGACCTGCAGGATACGGATCATTTGAGTATCGATTTGGCTTTAGTTAGGGCCTCCTTGAAAACCCAGCATCTCCCTGTCCCCGGCTCATGTTTGAGGTCACCGGGTGCTCCTTGCAAAGAATGCATTTTGCCTCGTTCGTGCACTCCTTCCTTTTGTGCCCCGTTTCACCACATTTGTAGCACAGAGATCTCTTGTCGGGTCCCCTACAGCCATACGCGGTGTGTCCGTATTCGAAGCATCTGAAGCAGCGGATAGGGATCACCCAACCTATCTTAATTTGCCCTTCGCCAGGATTTGCTGGGCGTCTTTATCAGCTAGTTCAACAATAGCCATGCGTTGCCCCCTTGTGTTTTCACGTGTCAATCTTGCCTTGACTTCACTTAAGCTGGGGAACTCCCTCCTAATGCCATCCTCTACTTCAGCTTTGTCCGTGACGCAGTCGAGGTCCCTGATTTCCAGGGTGGCCATTGGTTCGAGCGAGGCAACGGTTGCCGCATCACCAAGAACCTTTTGAACCGCGTCACGGAATGCATCTTTGTTTGTGGCCTCTGGCCCGAATTCCACCAGCAGGCCACCGGTCCGGGTTGGTCGAACTGCTTTGATGGCAGTTTTGGTGTCGTTTGGCTTGACCGCTCCTTTAATTTCACGGGGGACATCTGCGTAGGTTCGGCCCTTAGTGGGTTTAATAAGCAGTGCCTCTCGCAAGGGTTTGCACCGCGGTTCGCTTTTCGTTTTCTGCGGTATATCGGGGGGTTCTTTGTTCTTCTTTTCGTGGTTGAGCTCTTTGTCTGTTTTTTCTATGAGCAGCTTTTTGGCCGCTTTTTTCGCTGCCTTGTTTCGCACCACATGAAACTCCTCGCCTGGAGTGACATCTTCGTTTATGGTCTCGTCCTTCCTCCTTTTCTTACGGTCGCCTTCAATTGGGCTACTGGCCATTCTTTTGCTGCTGCTAGGACCCACTGATCGAGGGAGAGCGTGTCTTTTTGGTGCTTTTCGGTTGCAAGCCACCTCCGCCTGTAGTGCGTTATGCGGCCAAAAAGCTCCTCCAGTTCAAGAATGCCATTCCTGACACTCTTGCCTATGTTTTTCTGCACTTCGCAGGCAGCCCTCAGTTGTTTAACGATAGTTCCCGCTTTCCGAGTAAGCCGCTCCTCTTCGGGGCGGTCAAGGGCAATTGTGTTATTTGGCGCCACCTTTTGGGAGAGGCCCCCGTTTCCTATCCCTTTTGCTTCTATCGCTTGGGTGACGTTTGAAGTGGCGTCTGCCAACGGCAAAACTTCTTCCTCCCCCAGTCTTACACTGGCCTCTGCTGGTGTCGCAGCTTGATCCGGATTGTGTACGTCTTGCACTGGACGCTCCGGGGTGCGCATAGTCTTTCTACTGCGCCTAAGGGCGCAATGATGCCAGGTTGCACAACGCACTCTGCCTTCTTTCGTTCGTTAGTCCGTCTGTCGTCTGTCTCCGATGATTTAACCTGTGATGTTGACTTTGACAGTGTTTCTGGGGTTTGCTGCCTCCCCCCACAATCGGTGACTTGTTTTATCGGTGTTCTTGCCAACAGCGGTTTTGCCTGAAAAAGTTCTCCGTGCTAGCGTCCTGTTTGCTTACTCTGTTACAGAAGTCAAGTTCACCACTTCTATAACATTGCAGTCGCTGGATGACGACGGCCGCGAGCCTGCTCGCTCACTACCCTCTGCCACCGGTACTAGGGATCCGACCCCCTGCACCGTAATTTGGTTCCCCTTTTGGACCTGCATAGTTTGGTTTTCTGTCTGGGTTTCCGTTCCCATAGCATTTTACCTACTGCCAGGCTATATGACGAATTGATGACGCCATATATTTCGTCATGTCACAGTGAAGATCATTGACACTCAGGTATTTGTCCTAAGACTCTCCCTTCACTGCCGACCATTGTCCACGGCTGCTTATTGGTTATTCGCAGCGAACCTTTCGAGAAAGGTCTGCCCCTATCCGCAACCCTGGGGACGCGTTTGGTTCCCCAGTCTGAGGGCACTAATGATAATCGATAACCAAAGATCTCATATGAATATGTGTATTTATATATATATATATAAAGATCTCATATGAATATGTGTATTTATATATATATATATATATATATATACATATATATATATATATATATACATATATATATATATATATATATATATATATATATATATATATATATATATATATATACATATATATATATATATATATATATATATATATATATATACATATATATATATATATATATATATATATATATATATGTATATATATATATATATAAATACATATATACATATATAAACATATATATATATATATATATATATATATATATATATATATATATATCCATTTTACGCTTGGGAAAGTAAAGCTAAAGAAAACACATGAAATACTCAGATGGAAACATTATTTTTTATTCAACATCATTCAAATGTCTTCCACGAGACCTCTTACAGGCCGCAATCCTTTTGAGGTAATTTTCAATGATTTTTCGACACATTTCCGGCCATAACTTCACGAATATTGGTTTGCAATTGCTCAAGATTCCGAGGATTGTTCGCGTAAACAGGATCTTTTGCATAACCCCATAAAAAGAAATCCAAAGGTGTTAGGTCGCAGGATCTTGCGGGCCAATTGACATCACTCAATCTTGAAATTACACTTCCTGGAAATTTCTCTTGCAAAAGTGCTCGATTAGCCTGTGTTTTGTGGCTCCTGTTGGAACCACATGCTCTCCAAATCATAATCTTCAATTTCTCTCCAAAAATAATCGGTTAACATCCGTCCATAGCGGTCAGAATTGACTGTAATGGCTCTTCCTTGATCGTTTTCAAAAAAATACGGGCCAATAACACCACCAGACCATAATGCACACCAAACGGTCACTTTTTCCGGATGCAAAGACCTTTCTGCGATCATCTGAAGGTTTTGAGAGCCCCATATGTGGCAATTCTATTTATTTACGTAACCACTGAGCGAAAAATGAGCCTCATCTCTAAAGAAAATTTTGCTCGAAAAATCGTTATCAATGGCTTGTTCTTCAATCATCCAATTCGTATGCATTCTGCGTTGTGTATGGTCTTGAGGCTTAAGTTCTTGAGTGAGTTGGATTTTGTACGGATGGAGATGCAAATCCAAATGCAAAAATCCGCCACAATGAGCAGTAAGACAAGCCCAAATGTTGAGCACGTCGAGAAATCGACAAATTCGGGTCTTCCTCCACACTTTGAGCAACGACAGCGATATTTCCAGTAGAAAGAATGTCGCGATGATGAACAGGCCTTGCAATATCTCACTGTGTTCGAAATTGTTTGCTGTGTGGGTCAATTATGTCGACTGTAATCGGCTCGTAAAGCCCTGAATGTTGATACAGCAGAATCACCATTTTTATAATAAAATTTAATAATTTTAACGCGTTCTTCGATTGTTAAACGATCCATATTTCTAAATGGCAAACGTTCAACTAAAAAAACACGCTTTGGATGACATTTAATTCTGACAGATGTCAAATGGCAGGGCTGTACCAACGTCATCTTTATATAATGGCCGGATTCGTCAAATCGATGACGTATTTCATAAGGGCTAAGATGCTGGCGGTACATCAGCTGTGCAGTTTTGTCAGTGAAGTGACATTTCTTTGCATCTCGAACGCTTAAAATCGACAATCGGTGTTAAAAATAAATTTGTAAGGCAAACCCGCGCGATTTGAACAGTTAAATTTTGGTGAGCGTAGCTTGAATAACTGCTCCAATGAAAGTAATAGTTTGCACTTCCGTAAATCGCTTAAAATATGAGAAATTACGTGATAAAGTTGGTGCCGTAAATTCGAAAGTTTTCAAGTGAAGTGTCGCAGTCTCACGAAAAGTGAATTGTTAATAATGTTTAGGTGGAAAATGGTGGCTGATATTTTAATGAGACTCGCTTAACAATCATGTAAGTCGAATGCGTAAAGTTATATTTCACTTGGTTTGTTTTACCGGCCCCTAGTGAGTGTTTGATATGTAAAACAACCTTAGTGCGGATGTCATTTTAGTTTATCTTTCCAATTAGTGATCGTTGATGTAAGAAATAAAGATGCTCTCAGCATACATAGCTAAATTACTGCTGCGCGACAAGTTCTGTGGATATTTTCTAAGTGCATATAGTACAACTTTCACCATAGGAGCTTTCATATCATAGCTGCAAAAGTTTTTTTAAGGTTTAGTATATTTCTATGAAGAGTTCAGTAACTGTAAAATCTAATAAGCCCGTCTCAGGGCTGCATAATTCCTTTGTTTGTTTTAGTTGTTTCAGGCCCCATTTCCTCCAGCTGGAAAAACACCGGACCGGTTTTATGCGATGGAATTCGACTCAACAGGTGGACTCCCGACACGAAACTCTATATCTGTATGGCTGCATATCCGGGATGGCGAACAATAAATGGCCCTTTTCAGGGCCCTAAAAAAATAAACAAAGAGTAAACAGCGACTATCAAGTCCAAAAGTCCTTCGCAGGGCTAAAAAATATCTTGCTTTCTTTTTAATCGTTTAAGGTCCTGTCACCTACTGCTGGATAGACTCCGGACCTGTTTAGATTCGTAGAACAGATTCGATTCGATAGTGTGACCCGAGAGACTTTAAATCTTTGTCGCTGCGTATCCGGGATGGCGAACAATAAATGGCCCTTTTCAGGGCCCTAAAAAAATAAACAAAGAGTAAACAGCGACTATCAAGTCCAAAAGCCCTTCTCAGGGCTATCTTACTTTTTTTTTTAATCGGTTCAGGTCCCATCGCCTCCAGCTGGATAGAGTCCGGACCTGTTTAGATTCGTGGAACGGATTCGATTCGATAGTGTGACTCAAGAGACTTTAAATCTATGTCGCTGCATATCTGGGATAGCGAGCAATAAATGGCCCTTTTCAGCGCCCTAAAAAAATAAACAAAGAGTAAAAAGCGACTATCAAGTCCCAAAGCCCTTCTCAGGGCTAAAAAATATCTTGCTTTCTTTTTAATCGTTTCAGGTTCTATCGCCTCCAGCTGGATAGACTCCTGACCTGTTTAGATTCGTGGAACGGGTTTGATTCGATAGTGTGACCCGAGAGACTTCAAATCTATGTTGGTGCATATCCAGGATGGTGAACAATAAATGGCCCTTTTCAGGGCCCTTAAATATAAACAAAGAGTAAAAAGCGACTATCAAGTCCAAAAGCCCGTCTCAGGGCTAAAAAATATCTTGCTTTCTTTTTAATCGTTTAAGGTCCTATCGCTTCCAGCTGGATAGACTCCGGGCCTGTTTAGTTTCGCGGAACGGATTCGATTTGATAGTGTGACCCGTGACACTTTAAATCTATGTCGCTGCATATCCGGGATCGAAAAGCCCTTCTCAGGGCTAAAAAATAGTTTGTATTGTTTTTGCTCATTGCATGTCTCATCGCCTTCAGCTGGAAGGAAGCTTAATCAGATTAGTTTGGTAATCAAGATATCGCCCTTCACTAGTATTCAGTGCTGTTGAAGCTTAGTACAAGCAGGTCCCTTCGGAAGTAATAGCCCTTCGCTAGTATGCAGTGAAAGCAGTTCCTCTTGGATTTTAGCATGTAATGTTGAGCTGAAATATTTTATTGAATAAAAGTTTTACTAATTTCACTTATCTTTTAGGCTTCTCCATAATGATAATACGATTATTGTGAGGATAAAGATAAGGTGGCTTTATTGTCTTAAGTGCCCGTTACAAATATTTAAATGATTAGGCTTTCACTGGATGTAAATTCTAAACCGATTAAGAATTAAAAACACTGAATTATTTTTAAGATGTACATTACAAATTTATTTAAATCAATCACGACATTTCGATAGTTCTTAGCTTTATCAAACTAACAATTGCTCACACGATAAAGAAAGGAACAATTACTTATTTGATAAGTGTACGAAGTATCTAAAAGGCTCTCGTGATTAATTTAGCTAAGTTTGTAGTCTGAATTTTAAAAATCTTTTGGGGCTTTTAATTTTAGATGTTCAACTAGATATGTAGATATAATTATTATTATCTTCATATACTCTTACTACGCATAACATACTCCAGAACGTTTCTAAAAAACTTTGAATATTATAAATTAACTTTTAAGACATTCAAAAGTTAATTAGTAATATGCTTTATTGAACTCATCCTGAACATTCAAAAACAAACTTATGCGAGTTTGAACAATAAATTTGAATCTAGACATCTGCAAAAAATAAATTTTTATTTATCTTTCAGAAAAATTGCTTGAATATGTTCAAAAAGAAGAGCAGTCATAAGTTTCAAACTATTTTGCGCCAATTGGGGAACATATTTCACATCTTGCTCATTTTGGCGACAAATAGATCTACATCAAATATATACCGTTACATGTTGACATTCCGTAAAAGTGGTAAAAGTCCAGTGCGTGATTGATTTCAAATCGTCTAGAAATAGAATTTATCGAAAATTGTGGTGTAATACACAGGTGAAGTACATTTACCTTTTCTTCATATAGTGAATATTACAAATCGAAGCTGATTATGAATTGGATTTACTTCGATTTAAGTTTTCACGATTTAAATTTGTTTTGAGTTATCGAAGTTTTCTCCCTCAATTACCATTTGTTTAGTATAATGTCAAAGTGTGTTAAGGAAAAAAGAAAGCATTTCTTTTAATCTTGCGTTGATCGGAATCGATTTTCGACCATTATCTCAGCGCTGAGGAAGTGTAATGTGACGCCTACGCCCGGGAATCGAAGTGATTCCGATCCCGAACCCTTGCAACCGGCCAGATGGATATGTCCTCGAAGTGCCAGCGGACTTCATCTGTGGTGCGGATATCGTTGTGCAGAAAATATTTTTTTTCTGTCCAAATATTTAGATCCGTGGATATAAATATTCGAAATATAGAATTAATCCAAACCCCGGCACATTTCGAGACATAGCCATCTGGAAATGCCCCTCCACCGTGGCCATCGAGAAAACTATGCCACTGGCGACAACTGGAGAGGCACATTGCCGCCATATGGCGTGCCATTCCACACACAGATGTTTTGTCCGAGGTGACAACCTGGGATTTTGACAGCCACATGGCGGGTGTGGGTCAAGGAGAAAACTGAAAAATGACCGGCATGTCATAATTGTGTGCTTTAGTTTATTAATTGAAGCCGGGTTTGAAGTGCAGTGACAAACGAAGTTTTTTGGCGATGTCGGATATTGATACTGTACGTGTGGCAGTTGGAATCCCCTGAAGGTCAAGAAAAGCGTACAGCCCTGGAAAGGACTGGAGAGTTGGATGGGTGGCAGTGGAAACATTTACTCAAACATCAGTAAATCAAGTTTAAATCCAAACGCACCTGCGCTTAGCAGCGGCATGGGATATCAACAGTCATCGACAATATCTTCGTTCAATAACAGAAATACTGCCTCTACTGGCATGAGTGGTGCAAGTTACGAAAGACTAAGAATAGCAGATGCTATTTGTATGATCTCCATCTGCAACCAACAGTAGACGGCGCAAAAACCAGATATCGAGTGCGTTGTAGTTGCGATCACCTTGCATCGTTTGCAGTGCGATTTGGCTGTTTTCAAGTCAATTTCGAATGGATTCGGCTACGAACGGAGTACGATTGATGTGAACAAAATGAAATGAGTAGTTTCTCGCGACAATGATTTTGCATTCGGCTACGAAATAGCAAGACAATCGCCTTCACCGTTCGGCGCAATAACAAAGCCCTGTGTGTTGTCTCAGTATGTTGCAGTGGTTGTGATATTCAGTGATAGGCCATAAGATCCTAAATAAACAATCTATGGTACATGGTGCAGGAGCCCGATTTTGAAATTAATTTTTGCAATCATCTTTGCGGTCTCTGTCAACCCGTGTTTTCCGATTATACTATCCAGAAATCTGTCCGTATCGGCAATAGTGCGCGGGTTGCGGAATTGGCGAAATGCTAAGATGAGTAATTGGATCTGATAGTGGCTGTTGGGTCTATGTACAACAAAGCCCGTAATGAACACAATGCGATTACTATGCCAGCCCTGATTTCAATAATCTGCAAGGACCAAACAGTTCGAGCTCAGTAGAAATGGTATTAACTTGGGTAACACACGGCACATGTAATTTCAGGTAACCAATTGCATAAGTACTTTTATTTCTACAAACAAAAATCAACAAACCAAAAAAACACAAAACAGCCAACAACCAACTTGCAAGGTTAAACAAAACAAAAACTAAAAACAATTAGAAACATTCCAATCATTATGGAAAATCTTTGAAAAAAGTGGCAAAATTAAAAATAATTCTTCTTAAAGTATAATTCTCGACCAGAAAAAAAAAAAAAAAAAAAAACTATACGTTTATTCTTATGAATTCTATTTATTCATAAAGCATTTTCTAGTTTTTTTGCTGAATTCGTAGATAAACAGTTCTATAAGAGTATTCTGACTTCCAAATGAGGTGGCAATATTCATAAGTAGAAAGATAAATATAAAAGGGCCATAGAGCATTTATAACGTTAAGTATCCGTAAACTAATACAATATTATTGCGATCAATCAAAATTTCAACCAATTAATTCCTTCCATTTACCACGCTAGCCTTTACTGTAGCCTTTTTTGCTAAATGCATTTAGCTTTTTAAGATAACATAACAAAATGATGATTAAATAGAGTAAATACGAGTAGTTTAAGCGCAAAATGGCATTTTCAAAATGTTGTCAAATTAATAAGATATGAAAGAGAGGAAGGAAGTAATTATATATTTCATGGTTGTATCGTTGTTAATTGTTGGACATGAAATGAATTTTATCTCGTAGAAAATTTATAATTTAATTATACTCTAGTATATTCGTATTAGCGTAACTAGAGAAAACCTAAATTGATGCAATGCATGCATCAGAGTATAATCTTTACTCTTCACAATTTAACTACTTATTGTGGTATATCCATTGATTTCAAGATAGGACAGAAAATCAACTGATCATTTGAAGGTTGGATAGAAAATCAACTGAATTGATTATTATTTCGCAAGATTTTACTTAATCTGATTACAATAAAAGTATTAATGTGTTATCAAAGACAAAGTATCCTAACCAAATACTCTGTTTTATCAGCAATATAAAAAGAAAAAAACAGTGTCATATGAATCAATTTCAAAAATATTCAAATCAATATATCGATGAAAGACACTGACCCATATTAAGAATTGTTCACTATTATTTCTGATTAGTAAGATAAACTATCGACAAAACAAATAAATTTGACAAAAATTATAAAAGGAAGTTAAGCATGCTTATCTAATCCTGGTGGATTGATTTCCATATCTGAAACAAGAAAAAAAAAAAGAAGATGTACTCGTATTTAATCTCTTTCTAAGGAGATGCAGTGAGTGAGATACCATATTAGTATCGAATTATGGAAAAGGATTTTTATTTTTCATAAAATTGTAATAACGATCTCTTTAAATTAAATAATTATGCATGCATATTTTTCACAAGATTGAACTTCACATGAGTATCGCACGAGATTATAGGCTATCCAATTAGGATGAAATTCATTTCATTCGCTTCACGCATATTAATTAATTACTTAAAACCGTTTTGTCATAATATTTATTGATGCAAATAAGTGATTAATAACTAGTTTTTGGGCTATCTGAAAAAAAAAAACGAATTACATTTTTTTCTAATTTTTCAATTAATATTGTTTGAATAATGCTGTATTATAATATGATTTATAATAATATGAATTGCTAAAACGTTAACCACGACTTTCCTTTTCAGTGGCTCGTTCTTTTTCAGCGTGAAAGGTAAGTGCAGGGTAGGTATGCCGTCGCGAGGTTAGGGTTTCGACAAATCCGCTGAAGTCGGTTTCGCGTCGCGCGCGGTACGCGGTACCTTTGATTGTTTCGTCATTTCATTAGAGTAGTTTTCGTCGGTTTAAGTTCGAGTAGCATATTTTTCGGTACCGCGTCGGTGATTCGGTAACGCGCCTATGGGATTTTGTAGCGTTTTTGATTTGAGATCTGTGGATAGATCACATCCAGAATTAACGTAATGTAGGTTTCTCGTTCTGGATGAGTAATTGTTGACGCGTTTGGAAAACGGGCAAGTTCAGGTGACTGAAATATTGTAATTGAGCGTAATCCATTCGGAGACCCGCGACCGAAATCCTCTTCGAACTAGCTGGCCGACAAGCAGTCACCGCGTGAATGGGTTACGGTGCACGGATTGGTTGACCTGTTGGTACCATCCGTTGGCACTACTCAGACTTAACGTCTAGAACCGATGAGAGGTCGGCTCCGCGTTCGATCTGGAAAGTAGAAAATCATTACAAATGGCGCCCAACGTGGGGCCTAAAACATCCTAAGGGGGAAAGAACTTCGCGTCTTCTGACGAGTTGGTCCTTTACGGAGGATGTAAGGTACTTTGGTACTCGAGTCCCACTATCAGGAGCAGTGGAATTGTGTGATACACACTAGCAGTCGCTTCACGTGAGTTGTAGCTTCCGCTCTCCTTTGATTGATTTTTTTTTTTCGCGACAGATTCCTTCCGATGTGTTGTCCCAGGTTAACCCCTGTAAGGACCTTCTATTTTCTTGATGGAACTGCCAGTCTGATGGGTTTACCTATCAGCATGGACTCTCAAGAAAATAGAAGGCTACCTTGCCTTTATGTCGCGGAAGGATTCTAACTATTTCTTATGCGTGATAGACGAGTGGTATCGGTTCAACGTTCGGTGGCGTATGCTGGAGTTGCGAAGCCCGGAATGCTTCCACGCGTCGGGAAATTTTGACCGCGTACTAAAATCGTTACGGTAGCTCTACCACTTGTCTCGTCGAGTCAGTTTAACGTAGTTTAGAGACGGTTTTTTGTAATGTATGTGGGTTATGGGGTAATTTTCGTAAATCGACCAAAAGCACCCTTTCTTCGGCAGATTACCACGCACTCTCTTTTCCCGTTGAGGAGTCGACCACTGAAAAGGAAAGTGACTGTCAAATATTTTTTTTTTTCCCCTCTATTATTAGCTCGCCACTATCGGCCACTCAATCAATATTAAATTCTTTTTTTTTCTCACTTATATAATAGGAATAAGTATATTTTACATTTTATATTTTTTTTTCTCTCGTTTCATATTAGCAACCACCCAGAATAAACCCACACGCAATGGCAACGAAGCGGACGCCCGATAAGCGGTGGACCCGGTCCAAAACGGTCCAACCCGCGAACTGTGGAATCTGTTTCGAGGACGTAGTGGAGGGCGTACACAGCGTGCGATTGGATTGTGGACATCTATTCCATCGTGCCTGTGTACAACAGCTCCTCCTCACGTCAGAGAGTTGCCCATTATGTCGGCGACCCATCGAGCGGACCGCCCTAGACGTCCCCCTCGGAACGCCCCTACCGACGCGTGGAGCAGTGGCGAAAGGAGCTCCAGAAGCCGAACCGTCACAACCACTCTTAGACCTGCAAGGAGCCGTAGGCGGTGAAGTTCCGGCTGCAAGTGTCGTGTCCGAGGTGACAACCATGCCTTCCGCCCACTCCATTGACACCCTCGTGGCGTTGATGAGGGATATGTCGGAGAGGATTGGAAACCTGGAGGGAAAGCTCCAGAATCTCCCTATGAGCCAACCACCCAGTCGCGTGAGAACTCCGCTTGGCTGGGAGCCCAATCCCAGTGTGGCTATGCCCCACTCCCGACAATCCGAGCAATGGGTCCCACCTCCAAGGAACTCAGGAATGGATCCCAGAGCTCCCGAATATAGACCACGACACAGTACCGGACCTCCGTTGGTACCTCCAGCCCCTGAGGCAGTTCAGTACAACAGGTCAGTAGAGGATGTGATTCCCCCCGGGAACGCATTGGCACTTTTTCGAGACCCGACGCCTCGTATCATGGAGAGTTGGCGCCTAAACTTTGCAGGGTTCAACGATATGATATCGGCGGACCGGTTCCTTTTCCGGATTCAGGCGTTGGTATCCAGCACCCTGGGAGGGGATTCCTTGGCCTTCCTCCGGCATGCACATCTTTTGTTCAGCGGCGACGCTGCCGACTGGTACTGGAGCTTTAAAGAATCAACGCCACGTCCCACTTGGCACTCTTTCAGTGCAGCCTTCCGCAATCGATTTGAGGATGGCTTCACTGAGAGAGAGCTAAGGGAGCAAATCAAGAAACGGAAACAAGGCGCTCACGAACCGTTCGACCAGTACTACACAAGTATAGTGAAATTGAGCACTCGCTTGCGAAATACCATGCCCGAGGACGAACTGGTAGAAATTATAAGAGAGAATATGCGCTGGGATCTCCAGAACAGCCTTCTGCATTTTCCCATCAACACCATACAGGGATTGCGCCTCCATGCCCGTAGACAAGAACACTTGGATGAGCGGCGTGGTACCTTCCGTCCACAACCTCGCATAACTGGACCAAATCCCCGAAATAATCACACCGCGGAGTTGATGGCAGCTGACCACCTGCTTGCTGATCCAGTACCAGTACCGAGGAGTGGAGCACCACCGGAGCTTGAGGACCCAGCATTGATTGATCGACCCTCCCTTGAAGCAATTACAAGCCCGACGGTCTGTTGGAACTGCCGACAACCGGGACATCGGTTCTATGCATGTCCAGCGGAGCCAACGCTTTTCTGCTACCGCTGCGGGAAGGCCGACACATACGCACCTGACTGTGCTAATTGCAAAGGACGAAAAAACTTGCCACCGAGTGCCGCGACCACCCGTCGGCACTCCTAAACCCCGGACGAACCAATCCAGACCCCATCACTAGTTATGACCCAGCTCCCAACAGGACTCCAACTCTGCTGACTCGCACCGCTAACCACAATTCTCCCGAAGTTCCACAACCGACGCCGTCCTTCGCCGATGCCAACGCGCAAGGGAATGATAGCGAGGCGAAAGTTCCTTGGCATGTAAAACCTTTTCATGTCAGGCTGCGGAATTATTTGGCTACTCGACAGCGCATCTTCCATGAGGAATTGGCCACAACTGTCCCACCGCGAAGCAAGCGAGCCACGCGTCGGATGCGGAGCTTCTGGAGAAAAGTCAGGCAGTCGAGGAAAGTGTTGAAGGACATATACTTAGACGAATTATTGAGGGATGATGTCCGGCCATATGCGTCAGTACACCTCCTGCAAAAACGAGTATCAGGCTTAGTCGATACGGGAGCCAGTGTGAATTGCATATCTGCCGAGTTTGCAGGGGAGGTACTGGCAATGCACGCGGACCAAATCCGTCATTTCACCTCCTGGTTAAGCACGGCGGACGGAACTCGTCACTCTGTAGTGGGAAAAATTATGACGGATGTCACCTTTAAAGGAGTAACGAAACCCATGGAATTTTTCATCATACCTCAGTTAACCCAGAATCTTTACCTTGGAGTGGATTTCGTTCGAAAATTTAACTTGGCCCCGGCGCTATTTTCCGGTACGACCCTGGAGTCCGTCACCACAGCTCCTGACCAATCTCAACCCACTAACTTATTACGGCATACACTGGATGTAACTCAGCAACTGCGTCTTGACTCGGCTATATCGGCTTTTCCATCGCACGAGAAGGAAGGTCTCGGACGGACTGCCCTGGTGTTCCACACTATAGATGTGGGGGATGCTAAACCCATAAAACAGAGACATTTCGCCATATCTCCGGCGAAGGAAAAATCGTTATATGCCGAAGTGGATCGAATGCTAGCATTAGGCGTAATCGAAGAATCACAGAGCGCGTGGGCTTCCCCAGTCACCTTAGTGGTCAAGCCGAACAAGGTCCGGTTATGCTTAGATGCCAGACGCTTGAACGCCGTCACAGTCAAGGACGCATATCCTCTACCGTTGATCGAAGGCATTTTGAGTCGATTGCCTAAAGCCCATTTCATCACGAGCTTAGACCTCAAGGACGCCTTCTGGCAAATTCCTTTAGACCCCGGTTCAAAGGAGAAAACAGCCTTCACAGTCCCAGGTCGGCCCCTATATCAATTCGTGACCATGCCATTCGGATTGTGTAATGCCCCCCAAACAATGACGCGCCTTATGGATAAGGTGATACCACCTCATTTGCGGCACCAAGTTTTCGTTTACTTGGACGATCTGTTGCTTATAACCGAGACCTTTGATGAACACATCGACCTGCTTCAGGAGGTGGCTCTACACATCCGGAGGGCAAAATTAACCATCAACATACGGAAGAGCCAGTTTGTGATGACGGAGGTGAAGTATTTAGGTCACATCATTGGGCATGGCCATATCAAGACCGATCCGGAAAAGACTCAAGCGATTGACGTTTTTCCACTACCCAAGACCACCAAACAGTTACGCCGATTCTTAGGTTTATGCGGATGGTACCAGCGTTTTGTACGTGACTATGCCACCATAACCACTCCTTTGACCGACATGCTGCGTAAGGGACGTAAATTCGTCTGGGAAGAGCCCAGCTTGCGAGCCTTTGAAGAGTTAAAGAAGAGTCTGACTACAGCCCCCGTACTGCACAGCCCGGACTTTGACAAACCGTTCTCAATCCATTGTGACGCGAGTCAACATGGGGTGGGAGCAGTCTTGGTCCAGGTTGCACAAGACGGCGAGGAGAGACCTATAGCCTTCATGTCTCACAAGCTGAACCCAGCCCAGCGAAATTACACGGTCTCCGAGCAGGAATGTTTAGCGGCGGTGTTGGCAGTGAAACGCTTCCGAGCCTATGTGGAGGGACACACCTTTGAAATCGTTACGGATCACGCTTCTCTGAAATGGCTAATGAGCCAGACTGATCTCAACGGCAGACTGGCAAGGTGGGCACTGAAACTACAGGCATTTGATTTCACAATTCGCCACCGAAAAGGAAGCCAGCATGTAGTCCCCGACACCCTATCCAGAATGTTCGCCCCTGAAGGAGCCGAGTTGGTCCAAGAGGACGACAGCCCCCAATTGATCGATCTGGACCATCCTGCCTTCAAGTCAGCAACCTACACACAACTGATTCACACTATCCAGAATCAACAGCCCCAGCTGCCTGAACTGCGGTTGACGGATGGATTTATTTATAAGCGGATGGGACACGCATCCGGAGAACCCATACAAGAAGAAGAACAGTGGAAGTTGTGGGTGCCCGAAGAATTAACCACTGATCTTATCAGACGGGCCCATGACCACCCATCAAGTGCGCACGGCGGATACGGTCGTACACTTAGGCGGTTGAAAACCTGTTTCTTTTGGCCTAAGATGGCACAACAGATAAAAGCGTACGTAGCCTCCTGTGAGCTATGCAAGTGCACTAAAGCGCCCAACACCATTCTTCGGCCACCCATGGGTAAGGTTGAGGTCCCCGAACGCGTGTTCCAGCGCTTGTACATTGATCCTATCGGTCCTTACCCTCGATCTGCTTCTGGTCACACGGGAGCTGTCGTGGTCCTGGACCAGCTCTCTAAATTCCCTATCATAGAACCACTACGTAACATGCACACTGGACCTATAATCAGCTTTTTGGAGAACCGAGTCTTTCACATGTTTGGAGTTCCGGAGAAACTTGTCTCCGACAATGGGGTCCAGTTCACCTCCAGCAAGTTCCGAGACCTAATGTCCAAATACGGCATCATCCACCAACGAACTGCCGTCTATTCACCACAAGCCAACGCATCCGAACGACTGAATCGTACGCTCATAGCGGCCATCCGCGCCTATGTCCACCCGAATCAGAAGGACTGGGATCGCAAATTGTCCGCCATCACTAGTGCGCTGCGCTCGTCGTACCACGCCACTACCAGCATTTCGCCGTATTTCGCAGTGTTCGGCCAGTACATGATCTGTCATGGGAGCGCTTACCGGCTATTGCGGCAGCTGAAATCGCTAGAGGACCCAATCATGGTTCTAGAACCGCACGAAAAGCTCCAACTTCTGCGAGATCAACTGCGGGAGAAGATTGAAGAACGTAGACGGATGGGAGAGGAGCGGTACAACTTGCGATCTCATCCTTCTGGCTTTAAGGCAGGCGACGAAATATATCGTCGAAACTTCCGGCAGAGCGATGCCACCCGACATTACAATGCCAAACTAGACAAGAAATTCGTGAAGTGTCGAGTCCTACAAGTAATAAGCCCCACCCGATACCTCATCGCGGACATGACTGGTAAAACCCTGGGAATTTACCACGCAAAAGACCTTAGACGATGAAGTGCAACTATTTCCCACGAAAAACCTTGGCGTACCCCAATCTTTGCCTAGACGAAGACCTCCGAATAACACCCGACTCCCTACTATATAGTCACTGTCGAGTCTTCACGAACATGGTTGTAGCCTATCCTTCGAAACCGACCTTCGACCCGCCACGGCCTTAACCAAGACCTTTTATATAGGAGACGGGATCGTAATTACTTCGATTTTGGGGGGGGAATGTGTAATGTGACGCCTACGCCCGGGAATCGAAGTGATTCCGATCCCGAACCCTTGCAACCGGCCAGATGGATATGTCCTCGAAGTGCCAGCGGACTTCATCTGTCGTGCGGATATCGTTGTGCAGAAAATATTTTTTTTCTGTCCAAATATTTAGATCCGTGGATATAAATATTCGAAATATAGAATTAATCCAAACCCCGGCACATTTCGAGACATAGCCATCTGGAAATGCCCCTCCACCGTGGCCATCGAGAAAACTATGCCACTGGCGACAACTGGAGAGGCACATTGCCGCCATATGGCGTGCCATTCCACACACAGATGTTTTGTCCGAGGTGACAACCTGGGATTTTGACAGCCACATGGCGGGTGTGGGTCAAGGAGAAAACTGAAAAATGACCGGCATGTCATAATTGTGTGCTTTAGTTTATTAATTGAAGCCGGGTTTGAAGTGCAGTGACAAACGAAGTTTTTTGGCGATGTCGGATATTGATACTGTACGTGTGGCAGTTGGAATCCCCTGAAGGTCAAGAAAAGCGTACAGCCCTGGAAAGGACTGGAGAGTTGGATGGGTGGCAGTGGAAACATTTACTCAAACATCAGTAAATCAAGTTTAAATCCAAACGCACCTGCGCTTAGCAGCGGCATGGGATATCAACAGTCATCGACAATATCTTCGTTCAATAACAGAAATACTGCCTCTACTGGCATGAGTGGTGCAAGTTACGAAAGACTAAGAATAGCAGATGCTATTTGTATGATCTCCATCTGCAACCAACAGTAGACGGCGCAAAAACCAGATATCGAGTGCGTTGTAGTTGCGATCACCTTGCATCGTTTGCAGTGCGATTTGGCTGTTTTCAAGTCAATTTCGAATGGATTCGGCTACGAACGGAGTACGATTGATGTGAACAAAATGAAATGAGTAGTTTCTCGCGACAATGATTTTGCATTCGGCTACGAAATAGCAAGACAATCGCCTTCACCGTTCGGCGCAATAACAAAGCCCTGTGTGTTGTCTCAGTATGTTGCAGTGGTTGTGATATTCAGTGATAGGCCATAAGATCCTAAATAAACAATCTATGGTACATGGTGCAGGAGCCCGATTTTGAAATTAATTTTTGCAATCATCTTTGCGGTCTCTGTCAACCCGTGTTTTCCGATTATACTATCCAGAAATCTGTCCGTATCGGCAATAGTGCGCGGGTTGCGGAATTGGCGAAATGCTAAGATGAGTAATTGGATCTGATAGTGGCTGTTGGGTCTATGTACAACAAAGCCCGTAATGAACACAATGCGATTACTATGCCAGCCCTGATTTCAATAATCTGCAAGGACCAAACAGTTCGAGCTCAGTAGAAATGGTATTAACTTGGGTAACACACGGCACATGTAATTTCAGGTAACCAATTGCATAAGTACTTTTATTTCTACAAACAAAAATCAACAAACCAAAAAAACACAAAACAGCCAACAACCAACTTGCAAGGTTAAACAAAACAAAAACTAAAAACAATTAGAAACATTCCAATCATTATGGAAAATCTTTGAAAAAAGTGGCAAAATTAAAAATAATTCTTCTTAAAGTATAATTCTCGACCAGAAAAAAAAAAAAAAAAAAAAACTATACGTTTATTCTTATGAATTCTATTTATTCATAAAGCATTTTCTAGTTTTTTTGCTGAATTCGTAGATAAACAGTTCTATAAGAGTATTCTGACTTCCAAATGAGGTGGCAATATTCATAAGTAGAAAGATAAATATAAAAGGGCCATAGAGCATTTATAACGTTAAGTATCCGTAAACTAATACAATATTATTGCGATCAATCAAAATTTCAACCAATTAATTCCTTCCATTTACCACGCTAGCCTTTACTGTAGCCTTTTTTGCTAAATGCATTTAGCTTTTTAAGATAACATAACAAAATGATGATTAAATAGAGTAAATACGAGTAGTTTAAGCGCAAAATGGCATTTTCAAAATGTTGTCAAATTAATAAGATATGAAAGAGAGGAAGGAAGTAATTATATATTTCATGGTTGTATCGTTGTTAATTGTTGGACATGAAATGAATTTTATCTCGTAGAAAATTTATAATTTAATTATACTCTAGTATATTCGTATTAGCGTAACTAGAGAAAACCTAAATTGATGCAATGCATGCATCAGAGTATAATCTTTACTCTTCACAATTTAACTACTTATTGTGGTATATCCATTGATTTCAAGATAGGACAGAAAATCAACTGATCATTTGAAGGTTGGATAGAAAATCAACTGAATTGATTATTATTTCGCAAGATTTTACTTAATCTGATTACAATAAAAGTATTAATGTGTTATCAAAGACAAAGTATCCTAACCAAATACTCTGTTTTATCAGCAATATAAAAAGAAAAAAACAGTGTCATATGAATCAATTTCAAAAATATTCAAATCAATATATCGATGAAAGACACTGACCCATATTAAGAATTGTTCACTATTATTTCTGATTAGTAAGATAAACTATCGACAAAACAAATAAATTTGACAAAAATTATAAAAGGAAGTTAAGCATGCTTATCTAATCCTGGTGGATTGATTTCCATATCTGAAACAAGAAAAAAAAAAAGAAGATGTACTCGTATTTAATCTCTTTCTAAGGAGATGCAGTGAGTGAGATACCATATTAGTATCGAATTATGGAAAAGGATTTTTATTTTTCATAAAATTGTAATAACGATCTCTTTAAATTAAATAATTATGCATGCATATTTTTCACAAGATTGAACTTCACATGAGTATCGCACGAGATTATAGGCTATCCAATTAGGATGAAATTCATTTCATTCGCTTCACGCATATTAATTAATTACTTAAAACCGTTTTGTCATAATATTTATTGATGCAAATAAGTGATTAATAACTAGTTTTTGGGCTATCTGAAAAAAAAAAACGAATTACATTTTTTTCTAATTTTTCAATTAATATTGTTTGAATAATGCTGTATTATAATATGATTTATAATAATATGAATTGCTAAAACGTTAACCACGACTTTCCTTTTCAGTGGCTCGTTCTTTTTCAGCGTGAAAGGTAAGTGCAGGGTAGGTATGCCGTCGCGAGGTTAGGGTTTCGACAAATCCGCTGAAGTCGGTTTCGCGTCGCGCGCGGTACGCGGTACCTTTGATTGTTTCGTCATTTCATTAGAGTAGTTTTCGTCGGTTTAAGTTCGAGTAGCATATTTTTCGGTACCGCGTCGGTGATTCGGTAACGCGCCTATGGGATTTTGTAGCGTTTTTGATTTGAGATCTGTGGATAGATCACATCCAGAATTAACGTAATGTAGGTTTCTCGTTCTGGATGAGTAATTGTTGACGCGTTTGGAAAACGGGCAAGTTCAGGTGACTGAAATATTGTAATTGAGCGTAATCCATTCGGAGACCCGCGACCGAAATCCTCTTCGAACTAGCTGGCCGACAAGCAGTCACCGCGTGAATGGGTTACGGTGCACGGATTGGTTGACCTGTTGGTACCATCCGTTGGCACTACTCAGACTTAACGTCTAGAACCGATGAGAGGTCGGTTCCGCGTTCGATCTGGAAAGTAGAAAATCATTACAAATGGCGCCCAACGTGGGGCCTAAAACATCCTAAGGGGGAAAGAACTTCGCGTCTTCTGACGAGTTGGTCCTTTACGGAGGATGTAAGGTACTTTGGTACTCGAGTCCCACTATCAGGAGCAGTGGAATTGTGTGATACACACTAGCAGTCGCTTCACGTGAGTTGTAGCTTCCGCTCTCCTTTGATTGATTTTTTTTTTTTCGCGACAGATTCCTTCCGATGTGTTGTCCCAGGTTAACCCCTGTAAGGACCTTCTATTTTCTTGATGGAACTGCCAGTCTGATGGGTTTACCTATCAGCATGGACTCTCAAGAAAATAGAAGGCTACCTTGCCTTTATGTCGCGGAAGGATTCTAACTATTTCTTATGCGTGATAGACGAGTGGTATCGGTTCAACGTTCGGTGGCGTATGCTGGAGTTGCGAAGCCCGGAATGCTTCCACGCGTCGGGAAATTTTGACCGCGTACTAAAATCGTTACGGTAGCTCTACCACTTGTCTCGTCGAGTCAGTTTAACGTAGTTTAGAGACGGTTTTTTGTAATGTATGTGGGTTATGGGGTAATTTTCGTAAATCGACCAAAAGCACCCTTTCTTCGGCAGATTACCACGCACTCTCTTTTCCCGTTGAGGAGTCGACCACTGAAAAGGAAAGTGACTGTCAAATATTTTTTTTTTTCCCCTCTATTATTAGCTCGCCACTATCGGCCACTCAATCAATATTAAATTCTTTTTTTTTCTCACTTATATAATAGGAATAAGTATATTTTACATTTTATATTTTTTTTTCTCTCGTTTCATATTAGCAACCACCCAGAATAAACCCACACGCAATGGCAACGAAGCGGACGCCCGATAAGCGGTGGACCCGGTCCAAAACGGTCCAACCCGCGAACTGTGGAATCTGTTTCGAGGACGTAGTGGAGGGCGTACACAGCGTGCGATTGGATTGTGGACATCTATTCCATCGTGCCTGTGTACAACAGCTCCTCCTCACGTCAGAGAGTTGCCCATTATGTCGGTGACCCATCGAGCGGACCGCCCTAGACGTCCCCCTCGGAACGCCCCTACCGACGCGTGGAGCAGTGGCGAAAGGAGCTCCAGAAGCCGAACCGTCACAACCACTCTTAGACCTGCAAGGAGCCGTAGGCGGTGAAGTTCCGGCTGCAAGTGTCGTGTCCGAGGTGACAACCATGCCTTCCGCCCACTCCATTGACACCCTCGTGGCGTTGATGAGGGATATGTCGGAGAGGATTGGAAACCTGGAGGGAAAGCTCCAGAATCTCCCTATGAGCCAACCACCCAGTCGCGTGAGAACTCCGCTTGGCTGGGAGCCCAATCCCAGTGTGGCTATGCCCCACTCCCGACAATCCGAGCAATGGGTCACACCTCCAAGGAACTCAGGAATGGATCCCAGAGCTCCCGAATATAGACCACGACACAGTACCGGACCTCCGTTGGTACCTCCAGCCCCTGAGGCAGTTCAGTACAACAGGTCAGTAGAGGATGTGATTCCCCCCGGGAACGCATTGGCACTTTTTCGAGACCCGACGCCTCGTATCATGGAGAGTTGGCGCCTAAACTTTGCAGGGTTCAACGATATGATATCGGCGGACCGGTTCCTTTTCCGGATTCAGGCGTTGGTATCCAGCACCCTGGGAGGGGATTCCTTGGCCTTCCTCCGGCATGCACATCTTTTGTTCAGCGGCGACGCTGCCGACTGGTACTGGAGCTTTAAAGAATCAACGCCACGTCCCACTTGGCACTCTTTCAGTGCAGCCTTCCGCAATCGATTTGAGGATGGCTTCACTGAGAGAGAGCTAAGGGAGCAAATCAAGAAACGGAAACAAGGCGCTCACGAACCGTTCGACCAGTACTACACAAGTATAGTGAAATTGAGCACTCGCTTGCGAAATACCATGCCCGAGGACGAACTGGTAGAAATTATAAGAGAGAATATGCGCTGGGATCTCCAGAACAGCCTTCTGCATTTTCCCATCAACACCATACAGGGATTGCGCCTCCATGCCCGTAGACAAGAACACTTGGATGAGCGGCGTGGTACCTTCCGTCCACAACCTCGCATAACTGGACCAAATCCCCGAAATAATCACACCGCGGAGTTGATGGCAGCTGACCACCTGCTTGCTGATCCAGTACCAGTACCGAGGAGTGGAGCACCACCGGAGCTTGAGGACCCAGCATTGATTGATCGACCCTCCCTTGAAGCAATTACAAGCCCGACGGTCTGTTGGAACTGCCGACAACCGGGACATCGGTTCTATGCATGTCCAGCGGAGCCAACGCTTTTCTGCTACCGCTGCGGGAAGGCCGACACATACGCACCTGACTGTGCTAATTGCAAAGGACGAAAAAACTTGCCACCGAGTGCCGCGACCACCCGTCGGCACTCCTAAACCCCGGACGAACCAATCCAGACCCCATCACTAGTTATGACCCAGCTCCCAACAGGACTCCAACTCTGCTGACTCGCACCGCTAACCACAATTCTCCCGAAGTTCCACAACCGACGCCGTCCTTCGCCGATGCCAACGCGCAAGGGAATGATAGCGAGGCGAAAGTTCCTTGGCATGTAAAACCTTTTCATGTCAGGCTGCGGAATTATTTGGCTACTCGACAGCGCATCTTCCATGAGGAATTGGCCACAACTGTCCCACCGCGAAGCAAGCGAGCCACGCGTCGGATGCGGAGCTTCTGGAGAAAAGTCAGGCAGTCGAGGAAAGTGTTGAAGGACATATACTTAGACGAATTATTGAGGGATGATGTCCGGCCATATGCGTCAGTACACCTCCTGCAAAAACGAGTATCAGGCTTAGTCGATACGGGAGCCAGTGTGAATTGCATATCTGCCGAGTTTGCAGGGGAGGTACTGGCAATGCACGCGGACCAAATCCGTCATTTCACCTCCTGGTTAAGCACGGCGGACGGAACTCGTCACTCTGTAGTGGGAAAAATTATGACGGATGTCACCTTTAAAGGAGTAACGAAACCCATGGAATTTTTCATCATACCTCAGTTAACCCAGAATCTTTACCTTGGAGTGGATTTCGTTCGAAAATTTAACTTGGCCCCGGCGCTATTTTCCGGTACGACCCTGGAGTCCGTCACCACAGCTCCTGACCAATCTCAACCCACTAACTTATTACGGCATACACTGGATGTAACTCAGCAACTGCGTCTTGACTCGGCTATATCGGCTTTTCCATCGCACGAGAAGGAAGGTCTCGGGCGGACTGCCCTGGTGTTCCACACTATAGATGTGGGGGATGCTAAACCCATAAAACAGAGACATTTCGCCATATCTCCGGCGAAGGAAAAATCGTTATATGCCGAAGTGGATCGAATGCTAGCATTAGGCGTAATCGAAGAATCACAGAGCGCGTGGGCTTCCCCAGTCACCTTAGTGGTCAAGCCGAACAAGGTCCGGTTATGCTTAGATGCCAGACGCTTGAACGCCGTCACAGTCAAGGACGCATATCCTCTACCGTTGATCGAAGGCATTTTGAGTCGATTGCCTAAAGCCCATTTCATCACGAGCTTAGACCTCAAGGACGCCTTCTGGCAAATTCCTTTAGACCCCGGTTCAAAGGAGAAAACAGCCTTCACAGTCCCAGGTCGGCCCCTATATCAATTCGTGACCATGCCATTCGGATTGTGTAATGCCCCCCAAACAATGACGCGCCTTATGGATAAGGTGATACCACCTCATTTGCGGCACCAAGTTTTCGTTTACTTGGACGATCTGTTGCTTATAACCGAGACCTTTGATGAACACATCGACCTGCTTCAGGAGGTGGCTCTACACATCCGGAGGGCAAAATTAACCATCAACATACGGAAGAGCCAGTTTGTGATGACGGAGGTGAAGTATTTAGGTCACATCATTGGGCATGGCCATATCAAGACCGATCCGGAAAAGACTCAAGCGATTGACGTTTTTCCACTACCCAAGACCACCAAACAGTTACGCCGATTCTTAGGTTTATGCGGATGGTACCAGCGTTTTGTACGTGACTATGCCACCATAACCACTCCTTTGACCGACATGCTGCGTAAGGGACGTAAATTCGTCTGGGAAGAGCCCAGCTTGCGAGCCTTTGAAGAGTTAAAGAAGAGTCTGACTACAGCCCCCGTACTGCACAGCCCGGACTTTGACAAACCGTTCTCAATCCATTGTGACGCGAGTCAACATGGGGTGGGAGCAGTCTTGGTCCAGGTTGCACAAGACGGCGAGGAGAGACCTATAGCCTTCATGTCTCACAAGCTGAACCCAGCCCAGCGAAATTACACGGTCTCCGAGCAGGAATGTTTAGCGGCGGTGTTGGCAGTGAAACGCTTCCGAGCCTATGTGGAGGGACACACCTTTGAAATCGTTACGGATCACGCTTCTCTGAAATGGCTAATGAGCCAGACTGATCTCAACGGCAGACTGGCAAGGTGGGCACTGAAACTACAGGCATTTGATTTCACAATTCGCCACCGAAAAGGAAGCCAGCATGTAGTCCCCGACACCCTATCCAGAATGTTCGCCCCTGAAGGAGCCGAGTTGGTCCAAGAGGACGACAGCCCCCAATTGATCGATCTGGACCATCCTGCCTTCAAGTCAGCAACCTACACACAACTGATTCACACTATCCAGAATCAACAGCCCCAGCTGCCTGAACTGCGGTTGACGGATGGATTTATTTATAAGCGGATGGGACACGCATCCGGAGAACCCATACAAGAAGAAGAACAGTGGAAGTTGTGGGTGCCCGAAGAATTAACCACTGATCTTATCAGACGGGCCCATGACCACCCATCAAGTGCGCACGGCGGATACGGTCGTACACTTAGGCGGTTGAAAACCTGTTTCTTTTGGCCTAAGATGGCACAACAGATAAAAGCGTACGTAGCCTCCTGTGAGCTATGCAAGTGCACTAAAGCGCCCAACACCATTCTTCGGCCACCCATGGGTAAGGTTGAGGTCCCCGAACGCGTGTTCCAGCGCTTGTACATTGATCCTATCGGTCCTTACCCTCGATCTGCTTCTGGTCACACGGGAGCTGTCGTGGTCCTGGACCAGCTCTCTAAATTCCCTATCATAGAACCACTACGTAACATGCACACTGGACCTATAATCAGCTTTTTGGAGAACCGAGTCTTTCACATGTTTGGAGTTCCGGAGAAACTTGTCTCCGACAATGGGGTCCAGTTCACCTCCAGCAAGTTCCGAGACCTAATGTCCAAATACGGCATCATCCACCAACGAACTGCCGTCTATTCACCACAAGCCAACGCATCCGAACGACTGAATCGTACGCTCATAGCGGCCATCCGCGCCTATGTCCACCCGAATCAGAAGGACTGGGATCGCAAATTGTCCGCCATCACTAGTGCGCTGCGCTCGTCGTACCACGCCACTACCAGCATTTCGCCGTATTTCGCAGTGTTCGGCCAGTACATGATCTGTCATGGGAGCGCTTACCGGCTATTGCGGCAGCTGAAATCGCTAGAGGACCCAATCATGGTTCTAGAACCGCACGAAAAGCTCCAACTTCTGCGAGATCAACTGCGGGAGAAGATTGAAGAACGTAGACGGATGGGAGAGGAGCGGTACAACTTGCGATCTCATCCTTCTGGCTTTAAGGCAGGCGACGAAATATATCGTCGAAACTTCCGGCAGAGCGATGCCACCCGACATTACAATGCCAAACTAGACAAGAAATTCGTGAAGTGTCGAGTCCTACAAGTAATAAGCCCCACCCGATACCTCATCGCGGACATGACTGGTAAAACCCTGGGAATTTACCACGCAAAAGACCTTAGACGATGAAGTGCAACTATTTCCCACGAAAAACCTTGGCGTACCCCAATCTTTGCCTAGACGAAGACCTCCGAATAACACCCGACTCCCTACTATATAGTCACTGTCGAGTCTTCACGAACATGGTTGTAGCCTATCCTTCGAAACCGACCTTCGACCCGCCACGGCCTTAACCAAGACCTTTTATATAGGAGACGGGATCGTAATTACTTCGATTTTGGGGGGGGAATGTGTAATGTGACGCCTACGCCCGGGAATCGAAGTGATTCCGATCCCGAACCCTTGCAACCGGCCAGATGGATATGTCCTCGAAGTGCCAGCGGACTTCATCTGTCGTGCGGATATCGTTGTGCAGAAAATATTTTTTTTCTGTCCAAATATTTAGATCCGTGGATATAAATATTCGAAATATAGAATTAATCCAAACCCCGGCACATTTCGAGACATAGCCATCTGGAAATGCCCCTCCACCGTGGCCATCGAGAAAACTATGCCACTGGCGACAACTGGAGAGGCACATTGCCGCCATATGGCGTGCCATTCCACACACAGATGTTTTGTCCGAGGTGACAACCTGGGATTTTGACAGCCACATGGCGGGTGTGGGTCAAGGAGAAAACTGAAAAATGACCGGCATGTCATAATTGTGTGCTTTAGTTTATTAATTGAAGCCGGGTTTGAAGTGCAGTGACAAACGAAGTTTTTTGGCGATGTCGGATATTGATACTGTACGTGTGGCAGTTGGAATCCCCTGAAGGTCAAGAAAAGCGTACAGCCCTGGAAAGGACTGGAGAGTTGGATGGGTGGCAGTGGAAACATTTACTCAAACATCAGTAAATCAAGTTTAAATCCAAACGCACCTGCGCTTAGCAGCGGCATGGGATATCAACAGTCATCGACAATATCTTCGTTCAATAACAGAAATACTGCCTCTACTGGCATGAGTGGTGCAAGTTACGAAAGACTAAGAATAGCAGATGCTATTTGTATGATCTCCATCTGCAACCAACAGTAGACGGCGCAAAAACCAGATATCGAGTGCGTTGTAGTTGCGATCACCTTGCATCGTTTGCAGTGCGATTTGGCTGTTTTCAAGTCAATTTCGAATGGATTCGGCTACGAACGGAGTACGATTGATGTGAACAAAATGAAATGAGTAGTTTCTCGCGACAATGATTTTGCATTCGGCTACGAAATAGCAAGACAATCGCCTTCACCGTTCGGCGCAATAACAAAGCCCTGTGTGTTGTCTCAGTATGTTGCAGTGGTTGTGATATTCAGTGATAGGCCATAAGATCCTAAATAAACAATCTATGGTACATGGTGCAGGAGCCCGATTTCGAAATTAATTTTTGCAATCATCTTTGCGGTCTCTGTCAACCCGTGTTTTCCGATTATACTATCCAGAAATCTGTCCGTATCGGCAATAGTGCGCGGGTTGCGGAATTGGCGAAATGCTAAGATGAGTAATTGGATCTGATAGTGGCTGTTGGGTCTATGTACAACAAAGCCCGTAATGAACACAATGCGATTACTATGCCAGCCCTGATTTCAATAATCTGCAAGGACCAAACAGTTCGAGCTCAGTAGAAATGGTATTAACTTGGGTAACACACGGCACATGTAATTTCAGGTAACCAATTGCATAAGTACTTTTATTTCTACAAACAAAAATCAACAAACCAAAAAAACACAAAACAGCCAACAACCAACTTGCAAGGTTAAACAAAACAAAAACTAAAAACAATTAGAAACATTCCAATCATTATGGAAAATCTTTGAAAAAAGTGGCAAAATTAAAAATAATTCTTCTTAAAGTATAATTCTCGACCAGAAAAAAAAAAAAAAAAAAAAACTATACGTTTATTCTTATGAATTCTATTTATTCATAAAGCATTTTCTAGTTTTTTTGCTGAATTCGTAGATAAACAGTTCTATAAGAGTATTCTGACTTCCAAATGAGGTGGCAATATTCATAAGTAGAAAGATAAATATAAAAGGGCCATAGAGCATTTATAACGTTAAGTATCCGTAAACTAATACAATATTATTGCGATCAATCAAAATTTCAACCAATTAATTCCTTCCATTTACCACGCTAGCCTTTACTGTAGCCTTTTTTGCTAAATGCATTTAGCTTTTTAAGATAACATAACAAAATGATGATTAAATAGAGTAAATACGAGTAGTTTAAGCGCAAAATGGCATTTTCAAAATGTTGTCAAATTAATAAGATATGAAAGAGAGGAAGGAAGTAATTATATATTTCATGGTTGTATCGTTGTTAATTGTTGGACATGAAATGAATTTTATCTCGTAGAAAATTTATAATTTAATTATACTCTAGTATATTCGTATTAGCGTAACTAGAGAAAACCTAAATTGATGCAATGCATGCATCAGAGTATAATCTTTACTCTTCACAATTTAACTACTTATTGTGGTATATCCATTGATTTCAAGATAGGACAGAAAATCAACTGATCATTTGAAGGTTGGATAGAAAATCAACTGAATTGATTATTATTTCGCAAGATTTTACTTAATCTGATTACAATAAAAGTATTAATGTGTTATCAAAGACAAAGTATCCTAACCAAATACTCTGTTTTATCAGCAATATAAAAAGAAAAAAACAGTGTCATATGAATCAATTTCAAAAATATTCAAATCAATATATCGATGAAAGACACTGACCCATATTAAGAATTGTTCACTATTATTTCTGATTAGTAAGATAAACTATCGACAAAACAAATAAATTTGACAAAAATTATAAAAGGAGGTTAAGCATGCTTATCTAATCCTGGTGGATTGATTTCCATATCTGAAACAAGAAAAAAAAAAAGAAGATGTACTCGTATTTAATCTCTTTCTAAGGAGATGCAGTGAGTGAGATACCATATTAGTATCGAATTATGGAAAAGGATTTTTATTTTTCATAAAATTGTAATAACGATCTCTTTAAATTAAATAATTATGCATGCATATTTTTCACTAGATTGAACTTCACATGAGTATCGCACGAGATTATAGGCTATCCAATTAGGATGAAATTCATTTCATTCGCTTCACGCATATTAATTAATTACTTAAAACCGTTTTGTCATAATATTTATTGATGCAAATAAGTGATTAATAACTAGTTTTTGGGCTATCTGAAAAAAAAAAAAACGAATTACATTTTTTTCTAATTTTTCAATTAATATTGTTTGAATAATGCTGTATTATAATATGATTTATAATAATATGAATTGCTAAAACGTTAACCACGACTTTCCTTTTCAGTGGCTCGTTCTTTTTCAGCGTGAAAGGGAAGTGCAGGGTAGGTATGCCGTCGCGAGGTTAGGGTTTCGACAAATCCGCTGAAGTCGGTTTCGCGTCGCGCGCGGTACGCGGTACCTTTGATTGTTTCGTCATTTCATTAGAGTAGTTTTCGTCGGTTTAAGTTCGAGTAGCATATTTTTCGGTACCGCGTCGGTGATTCGGTAACGCGCCTATGGGATTTTGTAGCGTTTTTGATTTGAGATCTGTGGATAGATCACATCCAGAATTAACGTAATGTAGGTTTCTCGTTCTGGATGAGTAATTGTTGACGCGTTTGGAAAACGGGCAAGTTCAGGTGACTGAAATATTGTAATTGAGCGTAATCCATTCGGAGGCCCGCGACCGAAATCCTCTCCGAACTAGCTGGCCGACAAGCAGTCACCGCGTGAATGGGTTACGGTGCACGGATTGGTTGACCTGTTGGTACCATCCGTTGGCACTACTCAGACTTAACGTCTAGAACCGATGAGAGGTCGGTTCCGCGTTCGATCTGAAAAGAGAAAATCATTACAGAAGACCGAATGATAACGGTCGAAAATTGATTACGATGAATAAATATATAACCGTCAAATTAAAAGGAAGGCTTTTCTTTTTATTTAAATCACAATCATAACACAGTTAAATTAAAATTGATATTTTTTTTTCGTTAAATGCATGTTATTCAAACAAATATCAATTTTAAAGGAAAGAACACAAATTTCAAATCCCATTGAGTTTTCAAATCGGTGTGTGTTCAGTTCCTGAACAAAGTACAGCAAAATAATTATTAATATTCTTCCTATTAACTTGCAGGCCAGCACAATTTTCAATTTTATTATTTTTGTAACGTATTGCCCATAGTTCAATATTCTTAATTGATGTTAATGCCATCTTGCAATTCTTTAGAGTCAACATTCTTAACTTAAATACTACGTTGCATAATTATGCGATCAATCAAAATTTCATACTTTCGATTATTGCTGGCTTGCACATTTTGGGTTAACGAACTTGATTGCAATTAAAATAATTTAATGATGATTGTAGAAAAAATTATTATAAATACCTTTGATTTATGAATAAAGAATCACTTGCAAAGTATTGTTCACATCAAACAAAGCGTGTCTATTTTCCCAGTTTCCCAGTTTACCCTAATTCGATTATATTCTACAACAATTGAATATATCGAACAATCCCGAATTCCTCAATAACAGCTGGTGTGGCTGGTTTTTTGAGGAATCATCCTGTCCTTACTTCGGTCTGCAGAACTCAGTTTCCGCGCCAAAACCGTGTGATTAATTAACTACAGTTTTAATTGGTGCTAACTTCTTTTCCTCCTTCTTTTATTTAATTCACAATCATAGCACAGTTAAATTAAAATTGATATTTTTTTCGTTAAATGCATTTTATTCAAACAAATATCATACAAGTACTTTCAGGTTAAAAGTTTTACATAAACATTACCAATTAGCAGATATAATGAAGTTAGTAAAGTTAAAACTAAAAAAAGAAAGTTTGCTTATTGTCAGTACTAAATATAACTGAGTATATTTTAAAATATCAAACTCTAAATTTTGATGCTTCACAGACAAGATTCGCTAGAAATGAAAAAATTTGAAAAAATTGCCATTAAAAAGGGGGAAATAAAAAAATTTAAAAAGAAAACCGACTTCAAGACGTTCTAAAAAGGATGAGCTAAACTTTATGGAAACGGTGCCAAATCAATTTCTCCGTTTCAACATAAAAACTTCAAATATATATGCACTATCACGAAAGAAATGGGTGAAAACCTGATATGGTACCGTTTCCATGAAGTTTATTTCATTCCTTTTAGGACACTTTGAAGTCGATTTTCTATTTTTACCCAAAAATTTTTTCAAAAGTTACCAACCGTATATTTAGAGTGGTAACGACATAATCCAAAAGGATGGAACTTTTATCTGTACGAGGAATTCTATATAATTGGGTGATTACTGAGCAAGTGAGCGCTGTTCATATTTAACATATTTTAATAATTAAAATGAATGATTATCTTTACAGTCACTTACAGCAATCAAATTTCTATATCTATATATATATATATATATATATATATATATATATATATATATATATATATATATATATATATATAAACAATTTGAGTAGTCCTGATATATAGCATAACATAATCGTATTTCCTCTAATTTTGCCGGCAACCCCTTTGATTCATTCAGCCTTCCATTTTGAAAAATATGCTGTATATTGCCACTAAAAAGAATAAAATAAAACGTTTTAAACGAAAGAAAACAAATTCCAAATCCCACTGAGTTTTGGAATCGGCGTGATTCATTAACTTCAGTTTTAATTGGTGCTAACTTCTTTTCTTCCTTCTAAAATGTTACATTCATTACAAATTGGTGTGATCTGGCCGCGATTGTTAAAAGTCATCTAATCGTTTATACTGCATTTTGAAGTCGGTTTTTCCTTTTTCAATAAACCTACGTTAACTATAAAAGGAAACTAGAATTATAAAATTAACAAATTATTCTCTATTTAGGTATTAAATTCCTTGGCCACAGCATTTAATAATCAAGGTAACCTTTATTCTAATTTATTCCAAAATATTGTTCATCGTATATTAATTGTTTTAGAAGTAAGAATACAATAAATATGCCCTCTCGCAAATATGTTTCATTTTCCGAAAAACGAATCTTTACGACGCAAATGGATCCAAAGTATCCCTCGTAAAGATTTGATGGTAAGTAAAAATACTTTGGTTTGCAGTCTTCACTTTGATCCAAGTGAAGTTATCCGTGAGGATACTTTGCACTCAGATGGGTCTAAAGTCAAAAGAGGGCGGTGCTCTCTGAAAGGAGATGCTTTTCCATCAAATTTCTCCGGCTCACCAAAGTACCCTTCGGAAATACCATCCACTTCGTGAGTCAATCCAGGGAAAACATTTCGACAAGAAGATGAAGTAAAATCGTTGAAAGAAATTATTTCAAATATACATGAATTATCTGAATTTTCATGGTTCGTTTCCAATCAGGAATTTAAACTTTTTTTCTTTCAGATAGATTTCAATAGTAAAATTCCGGAAGTATATAAATCTTCTATTATTAATTCGAATTTCGAGGTCGAGGTTTATATACAGAGAAGCAGAATCAACAATAAAAAACTTAAACCAATTTTAGGCCCTATGTTTAAATGTAATTCATTCTCAAAAATTAAAAGTTTAATGGCCTACTTAGAAAATTTTGATCCAAAAAAAGATTCAGGAATTAATTGAAGGCGAGAAAATTGTGGAGGAAAAAATTGAGACAGTCAAATTTTTGACTAAACAACTTAAAACATTATTTTGATTGCGCTTGCGTTACGAGGCCGATGATGTAGTGCTTTTTGCAATTTTTCACTCTTATTTTCCTGGCGCCTATAAGTTTTTAACGTGATACTAATATTTTGAAAATGCCAAATTCCTTCTTATTTTAAAAGCCTAACCAGAGGTAATCTTTCCTCTGGTATTTCAGCTACCTATCTAAAGGAAAAGTTTAAATTCTTGGAAGACCATGAGAAATACATAAATTTGCTAATAGACGAAATTTACATCAAGCCTCAAATATCATTAATAGGTAATAAAATAGAAGGAGTGGCTCAGAGTACGGTATTTGCAGAGAAGATTTCGAATGTTCGCCCTGCTGCAACATTGCAGGCATTTATGATAACATCCATATTATCTTCTAACAAAGATGTGGTCGGTCTTTACCCTGTAAAAAATTTAGATGCGCCCTTCCTTTTCGAAACCACCAAGGAGGTTTTAACACTCCTTCACGAAATTGGTTTTGAGGTGGTTGCCATTATATCGGACAAAAATCAACTTAACAGGAAACTTTTCGAAGAATTTTCCCCCACAAAAGATTTGCAACCTTTCATTAACTTTCCGTTTGTTCCTGGAAACAAACTATTCTTTCTTTTTGATTCTGTTCATTTATTTAAAAGCGTGCGCAACAATTGGTTGGACCAGAAGGAGCAAACTTTTGTATTCCCAAGCATACATGATTTTTCTCAAACTAAAACGGCCAAACTTTGTTTATTCAAAAATATTTATGATCATGAGAAGTTTTCTACCCTTAAATTAGCTCCTTCTCTTTTTTTGGAAATCACTATATCCTAACAATTTTGAACGGCAAAGTGTACCATTGGCCCTGAGGGTATTTAATGAAAAAAATGTCGAGGCTTTAAATTATTACTTTCCGTCCGATCAGGGCACTTCTGAGTTTATGCTAATGATATTAAAGCGGTGGAATATTGTTAACGTAAAACACCCATACAAGGGCCGCAACAAAAGGAATCCTTTCCAAGAGCCGATAACTGGAAGTAGTAATGAGCATTATAAATACTTATTAGTTTTCAATCAATGGTTGCGTCATTGGGAAAGTAGCAGTCATTTCATTAATTCATCCAAACATAAGTTCACCACTGAAACTCTTACAGCTTTACTTCATTCCTCTACAGGTATACTTTCTCTTTGTGATTATTTATTAAATGAGCTTAATTTTTCCTACGTTTTACTTGGTAAGTTCCAGACGGATTTGTTAGAAGATGGTTTTAGCGAATACCGGAAAATGAGTGGCTCCAATTTCAATATATCCAGACAGCAGATTCTAGAATCGGAAAAAAAATTAAAATTACTAATATTTTAAAATTAAAGTCTTTTCATCGGAGTGATATAAATCTAAAAGATTTCTTTCTTAAGGAAAACGTTGAGAACGAACCAAATTCTTTTGAAGTTTGCATTGTTCCAGAAGCAGATGACATTATCGAGCAATCGAAAATGTCGCTGTCGATGAAGCAACGCTGTCTGCTATAGTTTTCGTAGCTGAATATGCTGGCCGAAAAGTTATTGAAGCAGTGAAATGCGATTCGTGCCACAATATCCTTCTCTCAAATGAGATCATAGAGTCAATAGACCAAAACAATTACTTTATAAATTTAAATAGAGGAGGCCTGAAGTATCCATCTCAATTTTCATTAGAAATAGGTACTTCAGCCTATCAAATTTTTCAAACAATGATATCAGAGGATTTCGAAGATTTATTTTTACAACAAAAAAATCATAGAAAATATCTTTTCTTCATTATTTATAAATATATTGAAGACCGTACAAATGAGATTGATGTTTGTTGCTGCGGTAATAACAGTATTACTTTAGCAAGGAAAGTCATTTTCATATGGTGCAATATATTTATGTATAACTATCGCAAAAACCTCAACGACGCATTTCAATGTTTTAATGATAAAGCTAAGGCACGCAAATTGAAAATACTGGGCGTTAAGTAAATTACCATTCAGACGCAATCATCACCTGACGTCAAGGCGTTGTGATCATCAGTTAGAACAGTTAGAGCTAGTTTTAAAGCTAAATTAAATCTTGTATCTTCAATATTTTTGCTGCACCATTGAAATTTCACCATCTGATGATTCCCCGTACCCAAGAATAGGTGAACTGCACTCCATCAAACTAAGCTGATCCAGATTCCTTGCAGTCGGAGGCAATGTGACCTGAAACAACTCAAAACAAAGCAAGGTATTTGTAGCCCTGATAAGGGCTTATTTTACTTCATAATCCCATTTTTAACTCTTTGTTTTAGGGCCGTGTAAAGGGCCATTTATAGTCCGCATACCACGGATATGCAGCAGCACAGACACACAGCAAGCCCGAAGCCGATCTTGTACGAGGCAATTGTAACGATTTCCTACCTCTTCTCATTCGATCGCAATCAGAACCGACCTCTCATCGGTTCGAGACGTGCAGTCTTGGAAATGACAACGGACTGTACCCTTCAGGTCAACAAGTCCGGTCACACTTAGTCTACTCCGTGGTGGCTGCTTGTAGGCTAGCTAGTTCGGAGAGGAGTTTCGGTCGCGAGTCTTACGCGAGCAGACTAAGTCCGAGTTACTTAACTCAGCCACCGGTTCACATGCCCGATTTCCAAACGCGTCAACAACTACTCATCCAGAACGGGAAACCTACGTTACGTTAGTTCTGGATGTGATCTCTCCACAGACCTCAAATCAAAACACTACAAAATCACCATAGGCGCGTTACCGAATCACCGACGCGGTACCAGAAAATAAGCTAAACTACCTCATGTCTAAAATAACCTACTCTAAGAAAAAACGAGCGCAAACATGGGTACCGCGGACCGTAACCGACTAGAAATCAATCATCCGCAGATTATTAAAACCTAACCCTCTTCAAGACATACTTACCCTCGGTCATCACTTCCGCTGCAAAAGAAAGAGCATGCGGAACGGAAAGGCTTATGGCTTCGTTAATACTTCATGTTTACTTTTTTTTCAGAGATTTTCATTCAGACAATAACTAATTTCTTTTACTTAAGCTAATTATAGAACAATATTTAAATTTAAGAGTATAATATATTGCCCAATACATTACATATAAAAGATCTAACAGTAGGTATTATCAAAGGTTAATAAGTTTAGTGATCAATGATTAATAAAGTTTGTAGACTTAAGAAAGTCATAAAATTTATTTCGAATTCGAATATTTTTCGGTAATTTGAAAATTTAATGAGATATACGGCGATTAAAATTCAAGTGTTATGGCCATTCAATATTATTTGGTTGGACAAATACCTTTCGTTTTGTTTTTAAATAACGTACATATTTTTCCTTAAATTCTATTTGCTAACTGCCATGAAACTGAAAACATTCATATCGTTGTAAATTAATTGAAATGATCAATGTTGCTAAAATTATATTTTGAGCTTAAGTTCGTATAAACCTTATAAATTGTATCAATGAGTGAATTGAATGCTAATTACATTGTTTTTGTATAATATTCTCTGCACAACCAAGTTATATTAATTTATTTGCTTAATTAAGTTATGTTTATAGCCGTATCAAGGAGATTTCCGCAGCTTTTGGCCAGCATTTGGAACAATGAATTACGGCAATTCAGAGTTTCTTTGTTTTTTGAAGAAACCACCGTCTTACAAAATATTATACTGTCATTCTTAAGATACTTGTATGAAAATACTTCAATGTATTGTATAATAAGATTCCATTATATTGTACAATATATAACTAATATACTTTCTTTCCGTAGTTGTCATCAAATATTAATCAATGTTACTGGTCAGGGATTTAAATTAAAGCCTTATTGGCACGATTTAAATAGTAATCTAAATTACATTAATCATTTAAAATAATTATATTATAACCTAGCAGTAAAATTTTTATATTGATTTACATTGCTTTGTTGTTTATTTTGATTATTTTTGGGGATTATTCAAGATGAATTTAGTGGCAAATAATGTAAGCGTAAGAAATAATAACACCATTGAACTTTATGTTATTGAAAAAAAATGAAGTTTACGTCTCACTGTTATTTGCTGTTAAATCGTATGCATAATAATTTGATACGACTAGGTTTTTATTATGAAATAACTTCAAATTAACCATACAAATAATTTGATAGCTTTCATATACAATATTTTCTTAACAAAAATCGGTAGGTATGGTTGAAGGTATCCTTTATTATTTTAATGTTTTTCTAAGCTTTACTACGCATTGTGTAAATTGAAGCATAATTAAACTCAAACTTCATGAGATATTTACTGAATTATAAAATAGCATTAAACGGCAAATCACTAGGCAGTGAGTATTTTTATAAGACATTGCCAATAAAGAAACATAAATTGCATTGTTAAATAAAACTCAATTAATTAATTAACGTAATATATTACATTGACCCTGCATTCTTTTATACATTTACTAAACATTGAAATGGTGACTTCCTAAGAGTTGACATGAGTAGACTACCCTTTAATACTGTCAAACCCCGCCCACTCGACCTCACACTCACCTTCCAGTCTCTTTTCATTAATTGTGCATTTTTTTAAATCTTATCAAACTGAAATTTTTTGTTTTTTACTTGATTTCAGCAAAAACATATGTCAATAGCTTTTATAATCCCAACTTATATTATAACCGCGAATGTGATTTAGTTTGTACACACATTTTCCGGGGTACAGAAAATAATATAGGATACCTTTTAACCCGAGAAAGGCTATTCCCTTGATTTGTTCGTTATGCTTGCTTGTCTTAGCTGCGTAACCGTCGTTGTCAGGAGTACAGAAAAGGCCGTAGGGTGCCTTTAATCCCAAAAAGCTACTGTTGCCTACAGAAAAAGGTGTTTTATACTAGCTTTTACCCCTAGCTTTACTCGGCGGGCCTGGGATGCTGATGTTCTATAACATATGTCTAGTTAGGCTTTTAGGGTGATTTGAATTTAGTAGTTTTCTTATTATTTTCATACGGAGAGCTTATTAAGTACTTGGACGTTACAATGGAATTAAAATTTAACTAATATTTTTGGGAAACCGATATATTCTACTATGATTTCTCATTATGATGTTTTCAGAATTTACTCCGTTTTCTTTCATAATCACCGCATGTCAAAATTACTCCGGAAAGGATTGAATATAAAGTTGACAACGAAAGTGAAATATGATGGTGACCTTTTTGTGAAATTCATGTAAACGCACCACAATATGCGAAACAAAGGAAATATACTCGGCTTTCTTGATATGATTCCCTGATCATAACGTTGTAAGAGTTATTAAACGTACTTTTGGACACTTACCACCGAGCTCGGCAGTGATTTTCCTTGGTCACCTGGATCATCCTCAGCTCCATTAGCATTCCCATAAGCCACACTTTCTCCGCCTTCAGTGTCTGTATTGCTTTTGATATTGGTAAAATTCTTCGTGATGTCAGTTGCAAGCACAAATTAAAGTTGTATGCCACATGTAACTCATTGTTGCATTGTAGACAGATATGATGTGGAAGGCGGTCAGTCAAGGTGATCGATGATGATGCAATCGACTGAAGCATGCGAAGAACATCTTCGTTTCCTTTTTCGATTTTACCATTACTAGATTCTAGAGAAAGATGCGTCCAACTGTGACGAATAACCGTTGTTTTCATACAGAAGGCTATTCGTGCAAAACCATCCATGAAACAATAATTTTGGACAACATTCACTCGCAATTTTTGTTTCCTACCACCGAACTGTCGAAAGTCACCGCACTTTTCTGTGTATAGTGAAGATTTAAACAAGTGAAACACTTTGGTCTAGAGCAATCTTCACTCTCACTCATCGGAAGTCAACCGCGCACCTTCTGTACCTTTTTCTCGTGGCGCCTGACTGTCAATCCGACAACCACCGACAAAACAGATGTGTGTGGAATGGCACGCCACATGGCGACAATGTGCATCTCCATTTGTCGCCAGTGGCATAGTTTTTCGATGGCCACGGTGGAGGGGGCATTGCCAAATGGATATGTCTCGAAATGCGTCGGGGTGTTGATTAATATTCTGTTTCAAATATTTAAATCCACAGATCTAAATATTTGGAGAAAAAAAAAATATTTTCTGCGCAACGATATCCGCACGAAAGATGAAGTCCGCTTGCATTTCGAGGTCATACCCATCTGGCCGAGTGCAAGGGTTCGGGATCGGAATCACTTCGATTCACATTACACATTCCCCCCCCCCCCCCCCCCCAAAATCGAAGTAATTACGATCCCGCCTCCTATGTAAAAGGTCTTGGTTAGGGCCGTGGCGGGTCGAAGGTCGATTTCGAGGAATAGGCTACAACCATGTTCGTGAAGACTCGATAGTGGCTATACAGTAGGGAGTCAGGTGTTATTCGGAGGTCTTCGTCCAGGCAGAGATTTAGGTAAGCCAAGATTTTTCGTGTGAAATAGTTGCACTTCATCGTCTAAGGTCTTTTGCGTGGTAAATTCCCAGGGTTTTACCCGCCATGTCCGCGATGAGGTATCGGGTGGGGCTTATTGCTTGTAGGACTCGACATTTCACGAATTTCTTGTCTAGTTTGGCATTGTAATGTCGGGTGGCATCGCTCTGCCGGAAGTTTCGACGATATATTTCGTCGCCTGCCTTAAAGCCAGAGGGATGAGATCGCAAGTTGTACCGCTCCTCTCCCATCCGTCGACTTTCTTCAATCTTCTCCCGCAGTTGCTCTCGCAGAAGTTGGAACTTTTCGTGCGGTTCTAGAACCACGATTGGGTCCTCTAGCGATTTCAGTTGCCGCAATAGCCGGTAAGCGCTTCCATGACAGATCATGTACTGGCCGAACAATGCGAAATACGGCGAAATGCTGGTAGTGGCGTGGTACGACGAGCGCAGAGCACTAGTGATGGCGGACAATTTGCGATCCCAGTCCTTCTGATTCGGGTGGACATAGGCGCGAATGGCCGCTATGAGCGTACGGTTCAGTCGTTCGGATGCGTTGGCTTGTGGTGAATAGACGGCGGTTCGTTGGTGGATGATGCCGTATTTGGACATTAGGTCTCGGAACTTGCTGGAGGTGAACTGGACCCCGTTGTCGGAGACAAGTTTCTCTGGAACTCCAAACATGTGAAAGACTCGGTTCTCCAAGAAGCTGACTATAGGTCCAGTGTGCATGTTACGTAGTGGTTCTATGATAGGGAATTTAGAGAGCTGGTCCAGGACCACGACAGCTCCCGTGTGACCAGAAGCAGATCGAGGGTAAGGACCGATAGGATCAATGTACAAGCGCTGGAACACGCGTTCGGGGACCTCAACCTTACCCATGGGAGGCCGAAGAATGGTGTTGGGCGCTTTAGTGCACTTGCATAGCTCACAGGAGGCTACGTACGCTTTTATCTGTTGTGCCATCTTAGGCCAAAAGAAACAGGTTTTCAACCGCCTAAGTGTACGACCGTATCCGCCGTGCGCACTTGATGGATGGTCATGAGCCCGTCTGATAAGATCAGTGGTTAATTCTTCGGGCACCCACAACTTCCACTGTTCTTCTTCTTGAATGGGGTCTCCGGATGCGTGTCCCATCCGCTTATAAATAAATCCATCCGTCAACCGCAGTTCAGGAAGCTGGGACAGTTGATTCTGGATAGTGTGAATCAGTTGGGTGTAGCTGGCTGACTTGAAGGCAGGATGGTCCAGATCGATCAATTGGGGGCTGTCGTCCTCCTGGACCAACTCGGCTCCTTCAGGGGCGAACATTCTGGATAAGGTGTCGGGGACTGCATGCTGGCTTCCTTTTCGGTGGCGAATTGTGAAGTCAAATGCCTGTAGTTTCAGTGCCCACCTGGCCAATCTGCCGTTGAGATCAGTCTGGCTCATTAGCCATTTCAGAGACGCGTGGTCTGTAACGATTTCAAAGGTGTGTCCCTCCACATAGGCTCGGAAGCGTTTCACTGCCAACACCGCAGCTAGACATTCCTGCTCGGAGACCGTGTAATTTCGCTGGGCTGGGTTCAACTTGTGAGACATGAAGGCTATAGGTCTCTCCTCGCCGTCTTGTGCAACCTGTGCTAAGACTGCGCCCACCCCATGTTGACTCGCGTCACAATGGATTGAGAACGGTTTGTCAAAGTCCGGGCTGTGCAGTACGGGGGCTGTAGTCAGACTCTTTTTTAGCTCTTCAAAGGCTCGCAAGCTGGGCTCCTCCCAGACGAATTTACGTCCCTTACGCAGCATGTCGGTCAAAGGAGTGGTAATGGTGGCATAGTCACGTACAAAACGCTGGTACCATCCGCATAAACCTAAGAATCGGCGTAATTGCTTGGTGGTCTTGGGTAATGGGAAAACGTCAATCGCTTGGGTCTTGTCCGGATCGGTCTTGATATGGCCATGCCCAATGATGTGCCCTAAATATTTCACCTCCGTCATCACGAACTGACTCTTCCGTATGTTGATGGTTAATCTTGCCCTCCGGATGTGTAGAGCCACCTCCTGAAGCAGGTCGATGTGTTCGTCAAAGGTCTCGGTTATAAGTAACAGATCGTCCAAGTAAACGAAAATTTGGTGCCGCAAATGAGGTGGTATCACCTTATCCATAAGGCGCGTCATTGTTTGGGGGGCATTACACAATCCGAATGGCATGGTCACGAATTGATATAAGGGCCGATCTGGGACTGTGAAGGCTGTTTTCTTCTTTGAACCGGGGTCTAAAGGAATTTGCCAGAAGGCGTCCTTGAGGTCTAAGCTCGTGATGAAGTGGGCTTTAGGCAACCGACTCAAAATGCCTTCGATCAACGGTAGAGGGTATGCGTCCTTGACTGTGACGGCGTTCAAGCGTCTGGCATCTAAGCATAACCGGACCTTGTTCGGCTTGACAACTAAGGTGACTGGGGAAGCCCACGCGTTCTGTGATTCTTCGATTACGCCTAATGCTAGCATTCGATCCATTTCGGCATATAACGATTTTTCCTTCGCCGGCGATATGGCGAAATGTCTCTGTTTTATGGGTTTAGCATCCCCCACATCTATAGTGTGGAACACCAGGGCAGTCCTCCCGAGACCTTCTTTCTCATGCGATGGAAAAGCCGATATAGCCGAGTCAAGACGCAGTTGCTGATTTACATCCAGTGTATGTCGTAGTAAGTGAGAGGGTTGAGATTGGTCGGGAACGGTGGTGACGGACTCCAGGGTCGTACCGGAAAATAGTGCCGGGGCCAAGTTAAATTTTCGAACGAAATCCACTCCTAGATAAAGATTCTGGGTTAACTGAGGTATGATGAAAAATTCCAGAGGTTTAGTTACTCCTTTAAAGGTGACATCCGTCATAATTTTTCCCACTACAGAGTGACGAGTTCCGTCCGCCGTGCTTAACCAGGAGGTGAAATGACGGATTTGGTCCGCGTGCATTGCCAGTACCTCCCCTGCAAAATCGGCTGATATGCAATTCACGCTGGCTCCCGTATCGACTAAGCCTGACACTCGTTTTTGCAGGAGGTGTACTGACGCATATGGCCGAACATCATCCCTCAATAATTCGTCTAATTGTATGTCCTTCAGCACCTTCCTCGATTGCCTGACTTTTCTCCAGAAGCTCCGCATCCGACGCGTGGTTCGCTTTCTTCGCGGTGGGACAGTTGTAGCTAACTCCTCATGGAAGATGCGCTGTCGAGTAGCCAAATAATTCCGCAGCCTGACATGAAAAGGTTTTACATGCCAAGGAACTTTCGCCTCGCTATCATTTCCCTGCGCGTTGGCCTCGGCTAAGGGTGGCGTCGGTTGTGGAACTTCGGGAGAACTGTGTTTAGCGGTGCGAGTCAGCAGAATTGGAGTCATGTCTGGAGCTGGGTCATAGCTAGTGATGGGGTCAGGATTGGTTCGTCCGGGGTTTAGGAGTGCCGACGGGTGGTCGCGGCACTCGGTGGCAAGTTTTTTCGCCCTTTGCAATTTGCACAGTCAGGTGCGTATGTGTCGGTCTTCCCGCAGCGGTAGCAGAAAAGCGTCGGCTCTGCTGGACATGCATAGAACCGATGTCCCGGTTGTCGGCAGTTCCAACAGACCGTCGGGCTTGTAATTGCTTCAAGGGAGGGTCGATCAATCAATGCTGGGTCCTCAAGCTCCTGTGGTGCTCCGCTTCTCGGTACTGGTACTGGATCAGCAAGCAGGTGGTCCGCTGCCATCAACTCCGCGGTGTGATGATTTCGGGGATTTGGTCCCGTTATGCGAGGTTGTGGACGGAAGGTACCTCGCCGCTCATCCAAGTGTTCTTGTCTCTGGAGAAAACCGAAGTGGTCATCTTGACAAAAAAGAGAATCCCTAGAGTAAGGATGATCAGTATTGGAGATATACAGATCGAATCGAAGCCAGCGGTGAAGTACCTGGGGCTACTGATCGACTCGAAGATGAGTTTCTCTGAGCAAATCAGGGCAACGGCTGAGAAGGCTGCTTCGGGAATATTGGCCCTGAGTCGACTTATGGCCAACGTAGGGGGACCCAGCCCATCAAGAAGACGCCTCTTGATGAGTGCTGTAGGGTCAGTGCTACTGTACGGAGCAGAGGTATGGGGCGACGCTCTCAGCAAGGAGGTATACCGAAAACGATTGGCACAGGTACAGAGAAGAGGAGCACTGAGAATTGCATCTTCGTATCCAACAGTCTCCGACTCGGCGGTGAGAGTGATTGCAGGCGTGATACCTGTCGCCCTCCTTGCTAGAGAGCGCCACGCTATTTACCTGCGCCGAAACGAGGATGCGAGGGAGATGGTTGTCCGCGAGGAGAGACAACGCTCGCTCAACGATTGGCAGCAGTCTTGGAGGAATTGCACGAAGGGAAGGTGGACTGCGCGCCTCATCCCGGATGTGAGACCGTGGCTAAATCGAAAGCATGGTGAGACTGACTTCTATCTGACCCAGCTTTTGAGCGGGCACGGGTGTTTTCAGTCTTACCTGCACAAGATCGGCAAGTCACGGTCTCCCGATTGTCGGTTTTGCCCAGGAGAGGAGGACAATGCCTGTCACACATTTTTTGCGTGTACGAAATGGGCCAGGCTGCGAAGGGAACTCTACAGGGAGACGGGAGAGCTCACCCCGGATAATATAGTTGCGGTGATGCTCGAATCGGTTGACAAATGGAACCAGGTGGCACATTATGCTCGGGCAGTCCTAAAATATAAAAGGGACTCACAGCAGCTGGAGGCGCTGGGGCTGGGGGATCGCTCTTCTGGCAATTCCTCTTCCCCCCTCCCCTCCCGCTAGGAAAGGGACTACCCAGCTTGAAGGCGCCCCACGGCGTAACAAAACGAGACCTGGCCCAAAGTAATGTGTCAAACGGTTCCAGGCTAGGTTCTCAGATTGACAGGGGAGGTGTTTAGTGGGTAGTCCAAAGGTATCCTCCATGGGAGTCCCACACTGCCAGACTCGGCGGGCATAAATGCCTTCACCTCCCTACCACAAAAAAAAAAAAAAAAAAGTGTTCTTGTCTACGGGCATGGAGGCGCAGTCCCTGTATGGTGTTGATGGGAAAATGTAGAAGGCTGTTCTGGAGATCCCAGCGCATGTTCTCTCTGATAATTTCTACCAGTTCGTCCTCGGGCATGGTTGTTCGCAAGCGAGTGCTCAATCTCACTATACTTGTGTAGTACTGGTCGAACGGTTCGTGAGCGCCTTGTTTCCGTTTCTTTATTTGCTCCTTTAACTCTCTCTTAGTGAAGCCATCCTCAAATCGATTGCGGAAGGCTGCACTGAAAGAGTGCCAAGTGGGACGTGGCGTTGATTCTTTAAATCTCCAGTACCAGTCGGCAGCGTCGCCGCTGAACAAAAGATGTGCATGCCGGAGGAAGGCCGAGGAATCACCTCCCAGGGTGCTGGATACCAACTCCTGAATCCGGAAAAGGAGCCGGTCCGCCGATATCATATCGTTGAACCCTGTAAAGTTTAGGCGCCAACTCTCCATGATACGAGGCGTCGGGTCTCGAAAAAGTATCAATGCGTTCCCGGGGGGAATCACATCCTCGATTGACCTGTTGTACTGAACGGCCTCAGGGGCTAGAGGTACCAACGGAGGTCCGGTACTGTGTCGTGGTCTATATTCGGGAGCTCTGGGATCCATTCCCGAGTTCCTTGGAGGTGGGACCCATTGCTCGGATTGTCGGGAGGGGGGCATCGCCACACTGGGAGTGGGCTCCCAGCCAAGCGGAGTTCTCACGCGACTGGGTGGTTGGCTCATAGGGAGATTCTGGAGCTTTCCCTCCAGGTTGCCAATCCTCTCCGACATATCCCTCATCAACGCCACGAGGGTGTCAATGGAGTGGGCGGAAGGCATGGGTGTCACCTCGGACACGACACTTGCGGCCGGAACTTCACCGCCTACGGCTCCTTGCAGGTCTAAAAGTGGTTGTGACGGTTCAGCCTCTGGAACTCCTTTCGCCACTGCTCCACGCGATGGTAGGGGCGTTCCGAGGGGGACGTCTAGGGCGGTCCGCTCGATGGGTCGCCAGCATAAGGGACACAGCTCGGACGTGAGGAGGAGCTGTTGTACACAGGCACGATGGAATAGATGTCCACAATCCAATCGCACGCTGTGTACGCCCTCCACTACGTCTTCGAAGCAGATCCCGCAGTTAGCTGGTTGGACCGTTTTGGATCTGGTCCAACGCTTATCTGGGGTCCGCTTCGTTGCCATGTTCGTGTGGGTTAAATGTGGTGCTAATAACTGGAAAAAAAAATTAAAATATATAATATAAGATAACTCCTAAAGCCTTACTATATCCCTAATATATATATATATAAAAAAACGTATAGGTACTTTAGTGGCCGATAGTGGCGAGCTATAATTTTCCTCACAAAAAAAAATTTTAAGACAGCCTTTCAGTTCCGCAACTCCAACTCCTTCGTGCAGAAATGATGACTGATGGTGGTCTGTCAAGAGAAGGGGCTTCAGATTGATTTACTACCTTAATTTTCCCCATTTCCCGTACGTTACAAACCGTTTCTAATCTACGTTAAATGACTCGACGAGACAAGTGGTAGAGCTACCGTAACGATTTTGTACGCAGTCAAAATTCCCGACGCGTGGAAGCATTCCGGGCTTCGCAATTCCAGCATACGCCACCGAACGTTGAACCAATACCACTCGTCTATCACGCATACAAAATAATTAGAATCCTTCCGCGACATAAAGGCAAGGTAGCCTTCTATTTTCTTGAGAGTCCATGCTGATAGGTAAACCCATCAGGCTGGCTGTTCCATCAAGAAAATAGAAGGTCCTTACAGGGTTTAACCTGGGACAACACATCGGAAGGATTCTGTCGCGAAAAAAAATCAAACAAAGGAGAGCGGAAGATACAACTCACGTGAAGCGACTGCTAGTGTGTATCACACAACTCCACTGCTCCTGATAGTGGGACTCGAGTACCAGAGTACCTTACATCCTCCGTAAAGGACCAACTCGTCAGAAGACGCGAAGTTCTTTCCCCCTTAGGATGTTTTAGGCCCCACGTTGGGCGCCATTTGTAACGATTTCCTACCTCGTCTCGTTCGATCGCAATCAGAACCGACCTCTCATCGGTTCGAGACGTGCAGTCTTGGAAATGACAACGGACTGTACCCTTCAGGTCAACAAGTCCGGTCACACTTAGTCTACTCCGTGGTGGCTGCTTGTAAGCTAGCTAGTTCGGAGAGGCTTCCAAACGCGTCAACAACTACTCATCCAGAACGGGAAACCTACGTTACGTTAGTTCTGGATGTGATCTCTCCACAGATCTCAAATCAAAACACTACAAAATCACCATAGGCGCGTTACCGAATCACCGACGCGGTACCAGAAAATAAGCTAAACTTCCTCATGTCTAAAATAACCTACTCTAAGAAAAAAACGGGCGCAAACAAGGGTACCGCGGACCGTAACCGACTAGAAATCAATCATCCGCAGATTATTAAAACCTAACCCTCTTCAAGACATACTTACCCTCGGTCATCACTTCCGCTGCAAAAGAAAGAGCATGCGGAACGGAAAGGCTTATGGCTTCGTTAATACTTCATGTTTACTTTTTTTTCAGAGATTTTCATTCAGACAATAACTAATTTCTTTTACTTAAGCTAATTATAGAACAATATTTAAATTTAAGAGTATAATATATTGCCCAATACATTACATATAAAAGATCTAACAGTAGGTATTATCAAAGGTTAATAAGTTTAGTGATCAATGATTAATAAAGTTTGTAGACTTAAGAAAGTCATAAAATTTATTTCGAATTCGAATATTTTTCGGTAATTTGAAAATTTAATGAGATATACGGCGATTAAAATTCAAGTGTTATGGCCATTCAATATTATTTGGTTGGACAAATACCTTTCGTTTTGTTTTTAAATAACGTACATATTTTTCCTTAAATTCTATTTGCTAACTGCCATGAAACTGAAAACATTCATATCGTTGTAAATTAATTGAAATGATCAATGTTGCTAAAATTATATTTTGAGCTTAAGTTCGTATAAACCTTATAAATTGTATCAATGAGTGAATTGAATGCTAATTACATTGTTTTTGTATAATATTCTCTGCACAACCAAGTTATATTAATTTATTTGCTTAATTAAGTTATGTTTATAGCCGTATCAAGGAGATTTCCGCAGCTTTTGGCCAGCATTTGGAACAATGAATTATGGCAATTCAGAGTTTCTTTGTTTTTTGAAGAAACCACCGTCTTACAAAATATTATACTGTCATTCTTAAGATACTTGTATGAAAATACTTCAATGTATTGTATAATAAGATTCCATTATATTGTACAATATATAACTAATATACTTTCTTTCCGTAGTTGTCATCAAATATTAATCAATGTTACTGGTCAGGGATTTAAATTAAAGCCTTATTGGCACGATTTAAATAGTAATCTAAATTACATTAATCATTTAAAATAATTATATTATAACCTAGCAGTAAAATTTTTATATTGATTTACATTGCTTTGTTGTTTATTTTGATTATTTTTGGGGATTATTCAAGATGAATTTAGTGGCAAATAATGTAAGCGTAAGAAATAATAACACCATTGAACTTTATGTTATTGAAAAAAAATGAAGTTTACGTCTCACTGTTATTTGCTGTTAAATCGTATGCATAATAATTTGATACGACTAGGTTTTTATTATGAAATAACTTCAAATTAACCATACAAATAATTTGATAGCTTTCATATACAATATTTTCTTAAAAAAAATCGGTAGGTATGGTTGAAGATATCCTTTATTATTTTAATGTTTTTCTAAGCTTTACTACGCATTGTGTAAATTGAAGCATAATTAAACTCAAACTTCATGAGATATTTACTGAATTATAAAATAGCATTAAACGGCAAATCACTAGGCAGTGAGTATTTTTATAAGACATTGCCAATAAAGAAACATAAATTGCATTGTTAAATAAAACTCAATTAATTAATTAACGTAATATATTACATTGACCCTGCATTCTTTTATACATTTACTAAACATTGAAATGGTGACTTCCTAAGAGTTGACATGAGTAGACTACCCTTTAATACTGTCAAACCCCGCCCACTCGACCTCACACTCACCTTCCTGTCTCTTTTCATTAATTGTGCATTTTTTTAAATCTTATCAAACTGAAATTTTTTGTTTTTTACTTGATTTCAGCAAAAACATATGTCAATAGCTTTTATAATCCCAACTTATATTATAACCGCGAATGTGATTTAGTTTGTACACACATTTTCCGGGGTACAGAAAATAATATAGGATACCTTTTAACCCGAGAAAGGCTATTCCCTTGATTTGTTCGTTATGCTTGCTTGTCTTAGCTGCGTAACCGTCGTTGTCAGGAGTACAGAAAAGGCCGTAGGGTGCCTTTAATCCCAAAAAGCTACTGTTGCCTACAGAAAAAGGTGTTTTATACTAGCTTTTACCCCTAGCTTTACTCGGCGGGCCTGGGATGCTGATGTTCTATAACATATGTCTAGTTAGGCTTTTAGGGTGATTTGAATTTAGTAGTTTTCTTATTATTTTCATACGGAGAGCTTATTAAGTACTTGGACGTTACAATGGAATTAAAATTTAACGAATATTTTTGGGAAACCGATATATTCTACTATGATTTCTCATTATGATGTTTTCAGAATTTACTCCGTTTTCTTTCATAATCACCGCATGTCAAAATTACTCTGGAAAGGATTGAATATAAAGTTGACAACGAAAGTGAAATATGATGGTGACCTTTTTGTGAAATTCATGTAAACGCACCACAATATGCGAAACAAAGGAAATATACTCGGCTTTCTTGATATGATTCCCTGATCATAACGTTGTAAGAGTTATTAAACGTACTTTTGGACACTTACCACCGAGCTCGGCAGTGATTTTCCTTGGTCACCTGGATCATCCTCAGCTCCATTAGCATTCCCATAAGCCACACTTTCTCCGCCTTCAGTGTCTGTATTGCTTTTGATATTGGTAAAATTCTTCGTGATGTCAGTTGCATAGCACAAATTAAAGTTGTATGCCACATGCAACTCATTGTTGCATTGTAGACAGATATGATGTGGAAGGCGGTCAGTCAAGGTGATCGATGATGATGCAATCGACTGAAGCATGCGAAGAGCATCTTCGTTTCCTTTTTCGATTTTGCCATCACTAGATTCTAGAGAAAGATGCGTCCAACTGTGACGAATAACCGTTGTTTTCATACAGAAGGCTATTCGTGCAAAACCATCCATGAAACAATAATTTTGGACAACATTCACTCGCAATTTTTGTTTCCTACCACCAAACTGTCGAAAGTCACCGCACTTTTCTGTGTATAGTGAAGATTTAAACAAGTGAAACACTTTGGTCTAGAACAATCCACACTCTCACTCATCGGAAGTCAACCGCGCACCTTCTGTACCTTTTTCTCGTGGCGCCGGACTGTCAATCCGACAACCACCGACAAAACAGATGTGTGTGGAATGGCACGCCACATGGCGGCAATGTGCATCTCCATTTGTCACCAGTGGCATAGTTTTTCGATGGCCACGGTGGTGGGAGCATTGCCAAATGGATATGTCTCGAAATGCGTCGGGGTGTTGATTAATATTCTGTTTCAAATATTTAAATCCACAGATCTAAATATTTGGAGAAAAAAAAATATTTTCTGCGCAACGATATCCGCACGAAAGATGAAGTCCGCTTGCATTTCGAGGTCATACCCATCTGACCGAGTGCAAGGGTTCGGGATCGGAATCACTTCGATTCCCGGGCGTAGGCGTCACATTACACAATGTGTTCAGAAATGACTCGTTAAGTAAATTCCCATCAATTAGAACATTTACAGCTACTTGTCAAGTTAAGTTAAATTTTGCATTTTTAATATTTTTGCTGCACCATTGAAATTTCAGCATCCGATAATTGACGAATAGAATAGACGAACTACATTCCTCAAATAAAGCTGATCCAGCTTCCTCCCAGCTAGAGGTGGGAGAACCTGTAATGAGTAAAAACAAAGTAAGGTATTTTTTTGCCCTGAGAAGGGCCTATTGGACTTATAGTCGATTTTTTAACTCTTTGTTTATTTTTTAAGACCTTGAAAAGGGCCGTTTATAGTTCGCCATCCCGGATATGCAGCAACACCACTCTAAAGTCTCTCGCTAGGAGTCCTACTATAGAATGGAATTCCAATCCATTGAAATTTCAGCATCCGATAATTGACGAATAGAATAGACGAATCATATTCCTTAAATCAAGCTGATCCAGCTTCCTTCTACCAGGAGGCGGTAGAACCTGTAATGAGTAAAAACAAAGTAAGGTATTTTTTGCCCTAAGAAGGGCTTATTGGACTTATAGTCGATTTTTTACTCTTTGTTCATTTTTTTAAGACCCTGAAAAGGGCCATTTATAGTTCTCCATCCCGGATATGCAGCAACATTACTCTAAAGTGTCTCGCCAGGAGTCCTACTATTGAATGGAATTCCAACCCATTGAAATTTCAGCATCCGATAATTGACGAATAGAATAGACGAATTACTATCCTCAAATCAAGCTGATCCAGCTTCATTCCAGCTGAAGGTGGTGGGACCTGAAACGAGTAAAAAGAAAATAAGGTATTTTTTTAAGCCCTGAGAAGGGCTTATTGGACTTATAGTCGATTTTTTACTCTTTGTTTATTTTTTTAAGGCCCTGCAAAGGGCCATTTATAGTTCGCCATCCCGGATATGCAGCAACACCGCTCTTAACTCTCTTGCCAGGAGTCATACTATTAAATGGGACTCCAACCCATGAAACTAAGCAGGTCCGGAGTCTATCCAGCTAGTTATTTTTCAGCCTAGAAAAGGGCTTTTGGGTTTGATAGTCGATTTTTACTCTTTATTTATAGTTTTAAGGCCCTGAAAAGGACCATTTACAAGTCATAAGCCTACATATGAACCGAAGCGAGACCGAGCCTTTACAGGAGATAAATATCTTCATCATCTTGCCTGATAAAACTTTATTAATTTTTTTATAAGGGCCCTGAAAAGAGCCATTTTGCTACCAATTACGAATAAATACATTGAAATTAGAGCTTGTGAATTTAGAGAAGTAGAAATTGTATTTAGTTATGATTTAAAAATTTCTGAAATAAAAATGGATAATATATATACTCAAATATTTCTACTGAAGCTATCGCGCATCATCGTTTAAGCACTAATGCAGAAGAATTATGTTTTGTTCACTTTAAATGATCACTTATTGTATAAATAAAGAAGAGGTATTAACTTCGCAGTATTAAATTTATTTTACAGACATAAAACACTCACTCGCATCCATTGAAGCAAACCGATTGAGAAATATGCTTTTACATCCTATTTGGATGTGTGTTGCGCGAGTCTAATTAAAATTTACTGCTTATATTAGCATTTGAACAGGATTAGAAGTTCACTTTTTTAAAGTTGCACGAGTCGCCGGCACTTCTTTTACCCACTATGGCATCAAAATTGCCACATAATTTTGCGTTTTTGGGGAAATGTACTAATCAAACACTTAGAGCATTGCTTTTACGTCCTATTTGGATGTGCGTTGTGCGAATCTAATTAAAATTTACTGCGTATATTCGCATTTGAACAGGATTAGAAGTTCACTTTTTTAAAGTTGCACGAGTCGCCCGCACTTCACTTACGTACTATGGCATCAAAATTACGACATTATTTTGCGTTTTTAGGGAAATGTACTACTGAAACACTTTGAGTTTTGCTTCCCGACATTTTGGTTTATAAAACTCGCGAATTCCACAGAGAAATTACTTTAAATCGGCGAGATTCAAGTTGAACATTTCACTATAGAAAGAAATGTCACTGAACTCAGCTGATCATGATAAGAAAAGCAAAAAATTGATGACGTCGTTATTATGTTGCAACTGCGGTATCAGCTGAGATTTTTATCAGCTGTGAATACGGCTATTATATTAAGATGGCGTTGGCTATACTTTCCTACCACGAAATGGATAATCCTGTATATATTGTATAGTACATATGCATATATATGTTTGTATGTATAAATGTATACATATTTTGTATGTATGAATGTATATATATATTCATATATATATATATATATATATATATATATATATATATATATATATATATATATATATATGTGTATATGTATATATATAAATGCATACATGTTATATATATATATATATATATATAAATATATATATAAATATATATATATATATATATGTATATATATATATATATATATATATATATGTGTGTGTATATGTATATATATAAATGCATATATGTTATATATATATATATATATATATATATATATATATATATCTAAATATATATATATATATATATATATATATATATATATATATATATATATATATATATATATATATATATATATATATATATATATATATATATATGTATATATATAAATGCATATATGTTATATATAGGTATATATATATATATATATATATATATATATATATATATATATATAGATGAGTTTAAATGCATAAAATATATCACTTATAATGCAACGTTTCCATGTGACCCAAGAGGTAGTTGTCCCACACGCTTTTTTAAAGAGGTGTCGCCAGGAGCCCCAGTCCTCATAACATATTTACTATATTTACTAAAAGATTATTATGGAAAGTTAAGTTGAAATGTTTGTTTAATATATCTACATAAATAAATATATATATATATATATATATATATATATATATATATATATATATATATATATATATACATATATATGTATCTATATATTTACATATATATATATATATATATATGTATATATATATATATATATATATATATATATATATATATATATATATATATATATATATATATGTCTGTTTACGTATATACATACATATATATATATATATATATATATATATATATATATATATATATATATATATATACAAAAGTCTTTATAAAAATGCGTTTAACAACTTACTTAATTTGAATTTCCTGCGACCTCCATGGAATCCGGCTGCTCCAAATTACTCTAAGATAATTTCCTGTAAGAGAAACACATTATTGAATTATTAAGACAACATACAAACAATTAGTTTACCTGTTCAATTACTGGAACTGCGTTTGTGGATAGTTTAGGATCCTGTTGACATTTATATTGGTTCCATCCATGTCCGCTGCCGTCGATGATTGGTTGGAAACAAAACTGACGTTAGGTAGGAAGCCATATGGCAGCAGCGCTTACTACCACACACATGACCATTAGTAGGCCGACTTTGCTGGCTAACTTACATGGTGTTATATGAAGAATTGTGGAGGTGCCAACAAAAAGTCGAGGTTTTGTACTGTTTAGAGACAGATTTCTACTGTGAAATCCAGATGATCCGCGGAGAACACAATAGCGCTCCTAGTGAAGTGAAAATTATTTCAGTTCTTATACCCGTTTAGATTTTATCGCCTTCCAAAGTGAATTTATAGGAGTTTGTTTACATCTCAACGCTGAGCTATCAGTTGAAGGTGCAAAACGTGTGCTTCATTTGCTCGTCTTGGAAAGTTTAGGAGCACAATGGGCTATACAAGGTGAATTTATAGCACGCACGGAATGCGTTCGGCACGTTTTTTATTCGGAAAATAATATATATGACGAAATATAAGCATTTGCTAATGCCGCAGTTGGGTGACAGCTACCGGAAGCTTGTTCATAGTAGGCCGACTAATACATATGCAAATTGCTACCATATGGCTTCCTATAAAATGTTAGTTTTGGTTGGAAACCTAAAAAATAAAAATTTCTACATTTAAATTTAACCGACACTTTACGAAGTTGTTTCAAATGCCCCCAATCTCTGAATCTGACTGTAATGACTCAAATTCACAAATTGAGGAACTTTTGTCACATTTCATCACTGAAATTTTTACGTACACTTCCCGATTAGAACGAATAATCTACTTTTCGTTGATTAATTAAGTAAAACAACGGCACAACCGAATAAATGAAAAATTTTTACAGCAATACATACTTCGAAATTGAGAACCTGTCATAAGTTTCCATAATTTTAAAAGAAAACGATTGAAGTTACACATTAAGTTGGTCAGAATCTATAATAGACACAAATATTGAACAAATCACACTTAAATCCGGCTGATACCGATACAAAATAAGGAAAAATGTATACAATCATTTTCACGGCCTTGTCGATTGAACTCATTTCACTTAATTTTTTCAATTTGTAATCCACGTTTTTGTATGGTTTTCTTGACACCCATTCGCCGCACATTAATAATTTAATTCCCGAAGCGACACGGGAAAAATCACGAAAAGCGGGAAAACTTATCACGTACCACTTTACTCACCTAAAAAACGAAAATTTTTCACTTTCATGATCCAGCAACTGGATATTATCACTCAATATACACTTTATCGGCATTGTCACTATTTTTATTTGAATTTCCGCACTTTTTAAGTTACAACTTTCAACTTTTTATTAATGTAGAAGGAAATGTCAATTCGTGTATTGATGTCAGTTGATCTGACATTTCCGAATGTAGGGGTGTGCAAATCAATTCTACATATTATACAACGATCAAAAGGATTCAAATTGTGGCACGAAACAAACATTTTATTGAATTTCATTAAAACGGAGGAAGTTTTTCGATTAATAATTGAAAGCAATGTATCAGGAAGAAAGAAGGATAATTTTTATGTATCTTTAATGCTGGAATCTAAATATAATTTCTAATTTCGAAATTAATTTCGACGAATATTGGCGTATTCCCATTCCTGACGCAGCTGCTTGCTACAGTGAGGAAAAGCTCTCGAAATTGGTCGTGTACGTATACAAAATATTGATATGTATTAAGTGGCTACATCGTTTTCTATGCAAAATGAAAGCTCGCCGCCTCCTGTATATATCTCAATGACTACACTCCTACGCTTTTCAAGACGAGCAACTGAAGCACATGTTGTGCACCTTCCACTTATAGCTAAGCTTTCTGAAGTAAACAAACTCCTATTCTTTCACTTTGGAAGGCCACAAAAATTAAACGGCTTCTTAGAACTGAAATAATTTTCACTTCACTAAGAGCGATACCATCTGGATTTCACTGTAGAAATCCATCTTGAAACCTATCAAAACCTTGAATTTTCGTTAGCACCTCCACAAATCTGCATATTACCATGTAAGCTAGCAAGCAAAGTTGGCCTACTAGGGGCCGTGCTTTGAGAATGAAACACTGGGGTGGAACATCAACTCAAATTTTGTCATCATTTTCAGATGCGCCACAAACGTTGTTCTTTCGATGTCATGCCAAGGAAGATGTTGATATCCGCCGAGAATCCCCTTGTCTGGGGACCCGTGAATGCGCTGGCAGGCTAGCATTGCGGTGTCGTGGGTTGGGTTCATTCCCCCCAGCACAAGGACCCACTACAAAGGAATTTCGCATTCACGAATTCTCGGGTCTTAAAAAACAGGCGACCGAAGTCAAAAATTGTAGGTAACTACAAAGAGGGGAAGTGACTTGTTCAGAGAACAAGTGGAACAAATAAAAACGGACGGACTTCAGGTAACCTCGTCATTACCCGACGATGCTCATGGCCCACAAATAAGAGTGGGACAACCAGGTGGTGATGGTGCCCCCTCGTACCCGCCCAACCGGATCAAGATCCATATATGTTGTAGTGACCAAGTATTTCCCTTCTGAGTGGAAAACTCATACAACATAACTTGTACGAGCTTTCCCATCAGAGGAGAAATACCCTGGTGACCAATTTATATCATAGATTTATGCAATCGGATCACATAACCCTATGTCATAAAAAGGCACCTTGCTCAACGCCACTCAACCCGCAAGAGTATCTGAAACAAAAAAGCTGGCTCATGTCTGGTGGTGAGAGCCTTCCACCGTACCGGGTCCTATACATGGTCTGATAAAACGAAAGGGAAAGACCGACGGTTAAGGTTTACCAATTCATTTTTGTTTATTCTTTAAACTTCGAATAATTGAAAATTTCCAAATTAAATGATGAATAAATGCAAATTTCTTTAACACATTCTCGTATAGCATGGTTTATGTGTATGTAGGAGCAACGTAAATTTATTCACATTTCGCATGCAATATTATTAAATAAATAAATAATCCATTTTCAAAAAAAAATGGACTTGACAATTTTATATATTTTATTATCATATTTATCTCCTTTTTTCCTTAAAGAATAGTAAGCCCCTATAGTTATGTTCCAAATATTTATATTTACATCAATATAATCGCAATAAGAATTCTTTAATAATTGTAAGAGTTTCTATTTAGAAATAGAACACAGAACGCGATCAAAATAGCTTATATAATACAAAGCCAAGATTTGGACTTGTCATTATATAACAAACGTTTCATTCATTAACATCAATAAAATCTATCTCTTCCAAGCTAGAAGACAAATAAAATGATAGGATTTCAAAAGGGGATACGCTAGCTTTTTGGCCAAAAAGAAACACCTATGATTACTTTTATGTTTTTCTAAATACATATGTGTATTTTTTCAATTTTCAATCCAACCATGTATGGTTTGAGTCACCGTAAAGTTATTCAGATTATTCATAGATTTAAATTCACGTGTTTGATAAAATGATGTTTTAAAAAAAACATGCACATACATTATTTAGTGATTTCCCTACATCCCTACGTAAAACTTACACTACCACCAGCGAAAAGATAAGAAATAGTATGTTGTATTATACGCGTTCTAATTTAAAACGATCTATCGCAACAAAATTTGACATTTATCAATGACAGGGGTTAATGTATATTCTATTGTTTGCCGGAAATTTCGGAGTTAAACCCCAAAATCATCAAAAAGAATTTACCACAATAGTCGTTAGCAAATCGAAATATGGGAAAGGTGTTATTAGGAAATAATATTGGTTTCTCATAAAAAGGGTCTCATACGTATTCCACAAATTAGTTCAAGTTCAGAAAGGAGGCACTTGCAAATAATCTTTTCTGGAAATTTTAACTTTTAATGTCACTGGGCGCTTTTGGGCGCGATATACATTTCAAGACGCAACGGGACACCGTTTTCCTATGGATGCGTGGGATAATATTTTCCACCATTAAATTCACAAAACTTCAATTAAATCACGGCCTCGGATTTGAGCATTAACCAGGAGGTCCGACACTTGTGAAATATGAATTGGAAATAATTGCTGGCGAAAAACTTCCGCGGAACTAAACTCTGAGCACGTTTTCTTGTGGTGGGAATTCTCTGACTTGTAATTTGTGTGGAGCAAAAGCAAAACCACTCACGCGACTTCGTCAGAGGTCCTCGATTCATTTCAAATTGCTACGGAAAGTTAAAATCGACTGACTTCTACAAGTCGAAAAAATTTGAAAATTTGTTTGACTGTTCTTTGTCGTTAGTTCAAATAGATTCGCAAAGGTATCAACTGTACTCAGTAAGCGGAAGGTAATCCAATCACGAATACGAAATAAAGCCTTAGGAGCACTGAAAGAGACATGCAATTATGATTCTACAAGTAATAGTAACTTAAACTCTTTCCAAGGATATCCTACAGCACAACAAAATCGAATTAACAGCGATCACACACCACTCATCGTTGAAAGCGCGACTGTGACTACGATGCATTCCTTCGTGTCTCCACTTACGTCAAGACACCCCGAATTTGAAGAGCTTGAAGTGCTGCCCACTCGATCGCTTCAACTTCGATATTCCTGTCTTAATCGCAGCAACCACAGTACAGCACTCCTAATGAGCAGAGCCCATCATCACCTTACGTCCAGAACGATCCTTTAGTTCACAGCACCATTTCCTATAATTACTTGAAATTATTTTTCACAAGCCCCGACTAACTTTCAATACACTATACAAACTCCATCGAAAGCACATTGGCTCATATTACGAGCTCCTGTTTCAGCCTAGATTGACTACGAACTGACCAATGTACTACGAATAGAATGGCACAAACGATGCTTTATATGTGATATGATAATCCAGTCAAGAAGAAGTGCAGTTACTAACGGATAGAGTACGCACTGGGCCCTTTTAAGAGCTGTACATGTTTTCAAGGCCATTTACAAATGAGATGATGATTACACCGTGAATACTATCGAATCTTTATGCACGATAAAACAAATCAATAACAACGATGTTTACAATCTTGAACCACTATGCATGGTATTGTTAACGAAAAAGTTTTACATTTTATTGTTATCATCAAAACTCAGTAGTAACTCCCATTGCATTTCTGTCCCCGAATCCCGTTACACTTTTGTTCGATTTTAATCTCGATTCCCCGCTACGCAGATTGGCCACAAACGTCACTGATGACATTTACTCAAAACTGACGATAGATACAAGCCATATGGTAGCAATTTGCATATGTATTAGTCGGCCTACTATGGACAAGCTTCCGGTAGCTGTCACCCAGCTGCGGCATTAGCAAATGCTTATATTTCGTCATATATACTATTTTCCGAATAAAAAACGTGCCGAACGCATTCCGTGCGTGCTATAAATTCACCTTGTATAGCCCATTGTGCTCCTAAACTTTCCAAGACGAGCAAATGAAGCACACGTTTTGCACCTTCGACTGATAGCTCAGCGTTGAGATGTAAACAAACTCCTATAAATTCACTTTGGAAGGCGATGAAATCTAAACGGGTATAAGAACTGAAATAATTTTCACTTCACTAGGAGCGCTATTGTGTTCTCCGCGGATCATCTGGATTTCACAGTAGAAATCTGTCTCTAAACAGTACAAAACCTCGACTTTTTGTTGGCACCTCCACAATTCTTCATATAACACCATGTAAGTTAGCCAGCAAAGTCGGCCTACTAATGGTCATGTGTGTGGTAGTAAGCGCTGCTGCCATATGGCTTGTATCTATCGTCAGTTTTGCATTTACTCCTACCACTCCTATCTTTTCGATGCAGGCCTCGAATTAGTTTGCGTATGATATTTTTTTATATGTGTGGGTGCGTATAATAAATGAGTATAAATGAAGATTATGGACCAATAAACAGAATTGCTTCTTGGTGGTTGTTTGTGTTTTTAACTAATGTTATTATCATACGGTTTGATTGATAAATTTGAATTCATTTTCAACGGAAAGAAACAATAATGAATAATGCGTAATAATATATCGCAGTTTTTCTTTGATATCAGGTTGATTTGAACCAAATTGGTATGCAAGGTGTTTGTTAGTTCTTGGTTATTTTAAAGAAGACATTAGATGTTTGGAAAAAATTTCTAAACTGAATAACCATTAATGTCTACTTGTCACCGCCTATAGCAATATGCGTTTAATCGAACTGTCTTCACTTTTTCTAGTAAGAATTTCAATTTTCTTGATCACCATGCTGTAGGCGTGAAGGAGATAGGAAGATTTTAGAGCAGTTTGATAGGGTAACTGCTCTATTACTACAAATCGTTGAGATTGATCTTCGCTATGTGTGAAAGAACTACATGCATTTAAAATGTACTAATTCGTTGAAATATTGCCTAGCGGAAATTTTTCAGTGCCTAACAGAATTTTTTGTTTTTATCCTTGAGTGTTAACAAGAACCTTTTTCTCACTCGTAGCTATGTTATTATCTGATTCTCGGAGCACAGTTCATTTCAACAATTCCTCTACTCAAATTAAATCATGTACAGAAAAATATCTACAAAATTGCATTCCCTTGCAGCGAATTTCCACATTTGCCTTCTAAATAAATGCATTTAGGGGGAGGTTGAATACAAAAGACTATACAGTTGACAAACAAAAGCAAACAAGACGAATTATTTTTATTCATTTGAAAATTGAATAAAATTGTAATAAATAGCATTTATGGATTACAATGGAAATAATAACATAATATACATTTCTTTAATAGTATCCCATAGTTAACATAATGTACTAGCTTCCCCATCGAGCGAAACGCTTGAAACCAATACAGTTGCTACACTACTTGATTTGCCTGCAAAGATAAAAATATGGCTGAGCTACAGAAGATGTTCATAAAAGTAAACATTTTACCTATTGTTGTCCATTAATCTCTACCAAAATTGGAACTTCCACATTGCATCCGTTGAGAATAATTAAACTGCACCTAGTTGACCGTGCATTTTCATTACCAGGAAATTTGAAAAACATTCATTCATTAATAATGTGATTTTTGTACATGCTGAACATAATAAAATATATATATTTTCAGCTTGATATATGTGCAATATCATTATTTGAAGAAATCAATAAAATCGATTTCATCAATAAAATTTTTCAAGCATGCCAGCGAAAACTTGCCCCAAGGTTCAGGCGGTACTGCGCGAAAACTAAGCGAATAAAATGGTCATCCCCCGAAATGTTAACATGATCATGTATGAATTGGAGGCAATAGTTTTCAGTGAAAAAACACTTCAAAATATTGTCTTTTCTGCGTTTCATTTTGATATTACACTATGAAATAATACTCCTGTGGGCTGACGATGGCTTATATTACTGCTTGTTTTCACAATGCACATGATTTTAGAAAATTCTTTGCACTTCTCTATAGTTCCGTTTATATGTAAAGTGTTTCTCACTTACAATTTAAGCGATAAATAGTCTCTTATAGTCTTGTTGATGAACAATACACAAATCGCTAATTTTCACTGATTTTAACATGAAAATTACACATCGAACGAGTTTGTTTACGGTTTTTTACAGCCGAATTTAGCAGCGAATTCAAAAAAATCATATGATATGAAGATTTCTTCGTATCGACAGAGAGAAGTGATGACAAGAAAAAGCAGTGTTCCATTAGCATCGGGCCGTTCCTGTTAGCTACCTGTTCCAAGCGCTGCTGCTTTTAGAATGGAACACTGGAGTGGAACATCAACTCAAATTTTGTCATCATTTCCTGATGCGCCACCATTGAGTAATTAAATAATACTGGAGTGGACAACCACGTGACAATATGGTTGCAACAACCCCTGCGGCCACTTTTCCTACTGCTACGCTCTTGTTTACAACCTTAGAGAGAGCCAAATCGCACAAGCAAACATGGCTGCTGCTCAATGTAAACAAATTTTCATACAATACCAAAAATTTGCTTTCTATTTGAAAAACCTTCAGCATTGTATGAAAAACATGCAAAAGATTAATATATTGGTTCAGAAACTTTTTCTAACACTTTAATCTGATAGATATGAACACTTTGAGGTCGTTTTAGATTAATGAAATAAAAATTAAAATTCCCTTATTGACCACAAATATTGATTTAGAATAAAAAAACCAAGAGTTTGATGGTAAGAAAACGATTTTTTATTCTAAAACACATACGAATGCATTTCGGACGGTATTCCCGACCATCTTCAGCGCTATGCGCGAAACTTCTACTGAAACTACTGAATAAAAAATAAAAAATTGAAATACATTAGCAATTAACGGCTTATTGATTCTATATAATTTAGTCGGATTAAATAAAAATGAAAAATTCTGTTATCAAAATATCGTCCATATAAAATTACTGTACTGTTATGTGTTAACCACATATAATATACTCGTATAATAATCTATGCAAAATAAAATTAACCGTTAGCCCATTATTTAGCCAATTGAAATAAACTTGAATTTATTGGGCTATCGTCGATATTAACTAGATTATCCGTTATATGCATGAATAACGATTCATACGCGTCTAGTTTTCGCGGGTTAGCTACTGTTTTTAGCAATTTAAAATTATTTATAAGCGATCCCGTGTAGTGTCTTCCTGTGTTGTTTAAATCGAATGCATGTGCAGCAATCCCTTTGTTAAAGTCTTTGTTTTTGATGTATCGTTCACAAAACTTACGACAGATACAAGCCATATGGCAGCAGCGCTTACTACCACACACATGACCATTAGTAGGCCGACTTTGCTGGCTAACTTACATGGCGTTATATGAAGAATTGTGGAGGTGCGAACAAAAATTCGAGGTTTTGTACGGTTTAGAGACGGATTTCTACAGTGAAATCCAGATGATCCGCGGAGAACACAATAGCGCTCCTAGTGAAGTGAAAATTTGAGGATTTCATATTTTCAATTTTTAGTAAATCTGCTTCAAAGTCGACGATATTTTTTGACGTTGACATTTCATAGAGCTTTTAATAGTGACATTTCAATGAAAAGTGAAAGTGATATTCGTGATCTAGTGGAAATAAGCGGATTGAAATTTGCAGAATAAAAAAGGGCCGCTGGCCCAATGGCGGCTAGCAATCGTCTGATTCGTGACGATCCTGAAATTATTACGGCTTATCAAATGGAATTCTATTTGTGTGACGTGCCGCTCGAAGCAATTGCAACAGAAGGTTCGAAGTGTGATTTCGGCGAAGCTCAATCAACCTAAGATAGATTTCATAGATTTCCAACGGAAAGACACGCGCCAGATTGTTGCGGAGTTATCCGCTGTGCAATTTTTGATCGTGTGGAAGCAAACTTCAAGGAAAGAAACCGCGATCACATGGCCAGTGTTCTGAAATTATGGTGCATCCAGGAGACCAGTCAGAAGAAGCAAAATTTTGCCCAACTCGTTGCTGTTATGATCAATTTGCCGTCGACAACGACATGAAATATGTGGACTAGTGTTTATAGAAGCATGAGAAAGTGCACCATAATTGCAAAACACTAGCCATGTAATCGTGAATGCCTTTAATGTAGTTCACTTCAGAATGATCAAAAATTCCACAATTGAAAAAAGTATCTTAGGTGGATTGAGCTTCGCCGAAAGTACATTTCGAGCCTTCAGTTGCATTGCTTTGAACGGCATGTCACGCAAATCGAATTCCGTGTGATAAGCCGAGCTAGTCTCAGGATCTTCACGAATCATACGATTGCTCGCGACCAATCAGAAGAAGCCAAATTTTTCCCAACATTTTGCTGATATGGAAACGATTAATCAATTTGCCGTCGCCAACGACATCAAACAAGTTTTGGGTGAGTTGTTTTGGATTAAATGTACCAGAATTAACGTTGTTCATTAAAAGTTCGTGATTGATACAAAGGAAACAGCAGATGTTTTTGGCCCAGTGGAAGTATGCGGATTAGTGATTATGGAACCATCAGAAAGTGTCGCTGCCACAATGGCGGCAAGCAATCATCTGATTCGTGAAGATCCTGAGACTATCGCGGCTTATCACACGGAACTCAGTTTGTATGACGTGCCACTAGAAACATTGCGACGGAAGGCTCGAAGTGTGATTTCGGTGAAGTTCAATCCACCCAAGATATTTTTTATAGAGGAAGTATTTGCGCCACTTTCTTACAGAGTTTTTCACTTTACATTTCTCCATTATGCGGTAGTAGGCCTCATTGAAAGCCACCAGGATCATAAGGCCAGTATCCTTGAATTATGATGTCGTCAGGAGAACGGTCGGAAGAAACCAAACCATGCCCTAATTGATGCTACTTTGGAAATGATCAGTTCGACACTGCCAATAACATCAAAGAGGCATTGAGTGAGCTATTTTCAATTAAATATTTAAATTTATTTAACAATTTATTGGCAAATGGTAAAATCATTCAGTAAATATTAAATGCCATTATGAAACAAATCAACTTTTGATGGTTTTTCTTCAAATAAAAGTAAGGTAATACATGTAATAGCTTCTTTGGTTTCCCATTACGGGAGTAACAGCGCCACCACGTGAAGGCGAACAGCCAGCAAGGAGAGGTGTGGATAGCATCATTAAATTTATTGTTGATAATGTATATCCCACGTCACTCGCCAATTGGCGCCGCGTGCAAAACAGACAACACATCATGCAACGTTAAATTAAAAACATTCTCTTTAAAAAACGATCACAGTATCAAATTATAAATGATTGCACATTCAAGGCGAAAGATATATAAAAATATTAAACGCAAAATATCTGTTGTCTCAAATAAATATTGGTCATAACTTGTCATTAATAAACTAGAACTAAACATATACATATAAACACGATGCAGTCCAATCTAATTCATATCTAATAAACATAAAACAGAGTTGATAAATCATATTATCTAATATTAATACATATGTATATGGATATATATATATATATGTATATAAATTGTTTGAATCCTCAGTGTTTTTGCGCTTTCTGAAAATGATGTACAAAATTTACTTTTCCAATTACGCAAATTAGAAAACAACAAAACAAAAAGCGTTTTGTAGTTATAAGGCATATATATATATATTTTGAGGGTAAGTGTTTCCTCTTCATCAGTGTCCTACTCTATGGCCTAATAAAAATAATATCTCACTTAAATATCTAAACATTTTAGCTCCTGTAATTAGTATACCCAGCTTAATATACTCACTAATCCTTCTACTTATTTAGACTTAATCCTAATAAGTAGAAGGATTAGTGAGTATATTCAGCTAGGTATACTAATTACAGGAGCTAAAATGTTTAGGTATTTAAGTGAGGTAATATTTTTACTAGGCCATAGAGTAGGACACTGACGAAGAGAGAATACTTACCCTCGAAATATATATATGCTTTATAACTACAAAACGCTTTTTTGTTTTGTTGTTTTTTAATTTGCGTAGTTGGAAAAGTAAATTTTGTACATTATAATTATATATATATATATATATATATATATATATATATGTATATATATACATTTACATATATATATATATATATATATATATATATATATATATATATATATATATAAATATATATATATATATATATATAAAAATATATATATATATATATATATATATATATATATATATATATATATATATACATATATATATATAAAAATATATATATATATATATATATATATATATATATATATATATAATATATATATAAAATATATATATATATATATATATATATATATATATATATATATATATATATATATATATATATATATATATTTATATATATATATATATATTTATATATATATATATATATATATATATATATATATATATATATATTTATATATATATATATATATATATATATATATATATATATATATATATATATTTATATATATATATATATATATTTATATATATATATATATATATATATATATATATATATATATATATATATATATATATTTATATTTATATATATTTATATTATATATATATATATATATATATATATATATATATATATATATATATATATATACAATATATACATATATATGCATGCATAAATATGTATATATATACAATATATATACATATATATGCATGCATAAATATGTTTATGCATATAAGAATTTTTACTAAAATTTTTTGCTTCAATTAGTAAATTTTGAAAGCAATCTCGCTTTTTTTCCACCTGTCGGCAATTTATCATTAAAAGCTTTCGTATAATTATTTAAAATGATATTAGCAATAGGCTTGCTAATTTCAACGAACAAATTCTGCATTATCGTGCCACAGTCACATACCTCACTCATGTCAATATCACCGGAATGTATTATGCTTTCCATACCTAACTGGCACAATAAAGTATGCTGATTTCGACTTTTCATAAATAAATTCTTTAATTTTTCTTCTGCCAATATAAATTGAAAAACGCAGGCCATGTGCAATGTAATAGCTTCGATTTTTTCGGTAGGGACTACTAAACCACCTCTTTGGAAATATTCAAAGTATTTGTCATTGGTTTCGCAATGAGGCACAGAAACATACCAAGTGCAGCGAGGGCACTTATGTTTTTTAAGATAAGTATATGAAGCGTAACCCGCAACATACATATTGGCAGAAAAATCTACGTCTGCGTTCAGCAAGTATTCATCTGAATCAAAAATTGTCAGAAAATCAGATATATTGACTGATGGCGAACATTTTGCAAATTTTTAAACTGTGCTGGATTTCTGCTGAATATATTATGTAACCGAATTTTTTTTTCGCACTCTACTACTTCCGTGAAGGACACATGGTAATTGCAGCCTGCTAAAGATCTGTACAGTCGAAATCTTCCTTCCAAATCATCAGTTTGGATTTTACCAGTTAGCACATAATCTACTTGTAGAGTGGAAAGAGCATACTCAATGAAGTTCGCTAAAGTGATGGTTGTGAATTTCATTGCACGATATGTATCCTTGGAGAGTGAAATATTGCCTTCCGAATTCCATAAATCAAGCCAATTAGCAAACTGTCGAAGAAAATTGAGCCTTTCATCTGATACACATTTAAAGGGAAAAGCTTGTGCCTCTAATTTATGGGCACCGTAAAACTGACTTTGTATGTTAACCGTTTTCCACCAATTCGATATAATTTCGAGAAATTCAGCGGTCGGGATGAAATCAGGAGTCTGACGAAGAGCTGCGATTGTTGATTGGTGGAAAATGTTGAGCGCAAGATTAACATTTTGCCTTTCCACACTATTGGGATAAACAGTTTTTTTATTTAACTTATATGCTTCTTTCACGAGCAAAGGAAGCTCAGAGTTGTAAATATGCCTTATATTATCAAATGAAGCTAATTTTATTTCATTCGTATAAAAATCTGGAAAAGTGAATCTGTTACCGTTTTTTAAGGACAACCAATTATTTCTTACACATTTGAGAATATGAACTGTGTCAAAACAAAAGAAAATTTTGCGGTCAGGTTTCTGTGGGTTTTGAATGTATCCCTCAGAATTAGGCATAAACCGTGAAAACATTTGTTGATTAATACGGTTGTTATCAGTGACGACAACTGCTACGGTGAAGTTCGTAGCTTGAATAAGATCAATGGCAGCTTTTGTTAATTCGTATAGAACCTCTCCAGTTGTACCAGAGACCGGCACAAGTTTAATAATTTCCTTGAAAGGACCAAAGCATGATTTGATCATGAAGGCCTGAACTGTTTTTGTTACCTCAGAAGATACTGAATTTTCAGCGAATCCCATAACTTTACCGCTCTTATAGTTAAGTTTGCCAGTTATATAAATTTCATCAATTAAAAGAGCCACATGGCGTTCTCGTTCAGAGAGGTCTTTTGAAATATGGCTCAAGTAGTTTTTATCCCTATCCTCCGATTCTGGGGAAATTTTAAATGATGCAGACATGTTCCTCAAATGAATGGTGCTTGGTAAAATTAAAAATTTTTTTAGTTGGTTATAGGTTGAGGCTGAATGCGAAAAAATAGTGAATGCCATTATTATCGTCGAAGGATTGTACCTGAGTTGCCTTGAAAGAATTAATTTTAATTGGTCGGTAACACACGACAGTGTTTCTAAGTGACCGACTTGCTCTTGGAATTCGGAAGCGGTTTCTAGCAAGTCTATTGCCTTTTTTATCAAAAATTTTGCATTATTTTGCGTCTCGAGATTATAACTTTTAAAAAATTTAAGTATATTTTGCAACTGTGACCAAAGGGTAACTTTCCCATTTTTTGAGATGAAATGACTTAACTCTAATAAGTTGAATTTGTTATCATACGAGAAAGCTTTCAAAATCATATTTGAGTCTATAATTACTCTAAAACGAAAAACTATGCCATTTTCGAATGGACTTGCTTCGATAATATAAAGTACAACTCTGTTTTCAAAGATTTTAATTTCCCATTCCGAAAGGTCTAATTTTCCTTGGCAATTTTCGGAAAATGATTTAAAATTTTGAATAAAATCGTCTGATAACCATCTATTTACTCTATTTTCAGAAGCACATAAAATATCTTCACGCCGTTTCTCTGGATTTTTTCTATTTGTGACGGGTTGTCGCGATAAATATGATGGTAAATTTGGGAAAATAGAGGGAATCGCATTTCGAATAAGTCGAGGACGTTTAAGTGCGGTTCCTGATTTCACAGTCGTATATTTTAAATCATTTTCCGTAAAATGCCTAATACATACTACAGAGTTGGTTGTAAGCTTCCAAGATGCTGTGGATCTTGGAATAGCTTTCAACCAACTCCTTCGCAGGTCAACATCCTGCGGGAATGAAAATGTTGAAACTGCGTCGTTTCGACCTTGAATTACTGAAAAGTAATTCCCATTGCAGCCAGGCACACAACACTTTCTAGGCATGTTCTGGAAGAAACAAACAATGCATTTTAATCTCACTAGCCATTAAAAGGATCAAATTTTAAGGGTATTATAAACATGAACAGTCAGGTAGCACTCTGTTGGAGCTTTTGTAACTGAACTCGATTATTTTGTTTCTGTCAATGATAATCTAGTTAAATATTTCATGAAGGATGTATTTTTTTGACTTTTCATCAATGGTATAGAAAACCAGTTTACCAATAAGTAGGTAAGGAATGAAATTGAACCGTTAAGCCCCAATATTGGGCAGAAGGAAAAATGAAATTTGTTTACGCTTGATGGACAATAAATGGAAAGTGGTTACACATTAGTCAGGTAAATACGAGCATATACTAGATGCTAGTTCAACATAGATTTTTTATTTCTGTAGCACTACAGCCCCTTTCGGGCCTTAGTTTATATCATGAAATGTATCGGCATTGCACAAGCTGATATGGTAAGTATCACGCCTCAAATACCGTACGCACCCTGTGTATATATATATATATATATATATATATATATATATATATATATATATATATATATATATATATATAAATATATATATATATATATATATATATATATATATATATAATATATATATATATATATATATATATATATATATATATATATATATATATATATATATATATATATATATTTATATACATATATATTATAGATAGATACATATATATATATATATATATATATATATATATATATATATATATGTATATATTTATGTATATATATACATATATATTATATAAAACTGTATATATCGTAGATAGATGCATATATACATATTTATTATATAAAATTGTATATATTGTAGAGCGATGCATATATATATATATATATATATATATATATATATATATATATATATATATATATATATACACAAAGAGGGAAACACTGCATGCCACATACTTAGTAAGAAAAGCAACAAATTTTTCACATACCCTTTATTTTAATCTCCTTTTTGGTATGAACTGAAAAACATTATTTATACTAACAATTTCCTTTATAATTGATAAATTTACCTTATTTCCTTCTTCTTGTCCCCCTTCTAATTATTCTCTTTTGATTCCCCCTAATTAAACCCGTTTATGGATACCCACTGAAACAATATTGTTAATGCTAATAATTTTTTGTCAAAATTTATAACCTTATCTTATTTCCTCCTTTTTCTCCAGAATTGCTTTAAATTCTCCTTCCACTCGTTCAACCTGCTCCATGGTTGGGTTTCCCAGCTAAAAACATGAAATCATCGTCTTAATTGTTTTCAATTATGATTATCACATTACCTCATTAAATTTTCCCTTTGATGTGATAGCCGCTTCATTGTCTTTATCGTTTTCTTTACTTTTAACCTGAAATAAAAGTATTTTTAACATCATTACAGTATATATTTTGAAACGAACTTACCTTGATGCTTCCAATTGATTTTTCTTGTTTGCTATTCAAAAGTAACTGAAATTTAACAGTCCAATATATGACAGCCCCTCAGAAGCTTTTGCTTGACTTCTTGTGTGCTTTTGCCGAAGTAGGCTGAAAGCTTCCTGGAGCTTGTCCATAGTAGGCCGACTAATACATATGCAAATTGCTGTTATATGGTTTGTATCTGTCGTAAGTTTTGATCGTTCATGTTCCTTCAGGCGAACTTCAACAGCACGTATGGTTTGTCCAATATATTTTTTATCACATTCTGTGCAATTAACACATAAATTTTCGATACATAGAAAATCGACAACAGCAGCTAGATATTACACCAAAGATTTATATATCTTTTATCACATTCTGTGCAATTAACTTGGTAGATTCCGCTATTTTGTTTTGGTGATAAAGGATCTTTCGTGGAACCAAGTAACGAGCAAAGCTTGCGGGTGTTGTTATGCACAATCTTCAGATTCGCTTTGCTGAATTCCTTTTTAAGAGGGTTGGAAATCATAGGGACATATGCCAAGGTTACACGCGATTCGTTGTTGTTTGCTGTACTGCTTTGGTTGAAAAGGTTTAAAGCTCTTTCTTTTTTCATTTTTTGCATGTATTTGGCAATCAACTTGTCCATCAGCGCTTTATCGTATCCATTAATTTTAGCTATATGTACGATATCCTCATATTCGTGCCTATAGTCTGCCAGTGATAAGGGCAATCGACACATACGATATATCATCGATCTAAACGCTGCGATCTTGTTCTGATGTGAACAAAATGAGTCTTTGGTGTAATATCTATCTGTTGTTGTCGATTTTCTATGTATCGAAAATTTATGTGTGCACAGAATGTGATAAAATGTGTGCACAGAATGTGATAAAAAATATATTGGACAAACCATACGTGCTTTTGAAGTTCGCCTGAAGGAACATGAACGATACATCAATAACAAAGGGATTGCTGCACATGCATTCGATTTAAACAACACAGGAAGACACTACACGGGATCGCTTATAAATAATTTTAAATTGCTAAAAACAGTAGCTAATCCACGAATATTCGACGCGTATGAATCGTTATTCATGCATATAACGGATAATCTAGTTGATATCGACGATAGCCCAATAAATTCAAGTTTATTTCAATTGGCTAAATAATGTGTTAACGATTACTTTTATTTTGCATAGATTATTATACGAGTATATTATATGTGGTTAACACATAACAGTACAGTAATTTTATATGGACGATATTCTGATAACAGAATTTTTCATTTTTATTTAATCCAACTAAATTCTGTAGAATCAATAAGCCGTTAATTGCTAATGTATTTCAATTTTTTATTTTTTATTCAGTATTTTCATTAGAAGTTTCGCGCATAGCGCTGAAAATGGTCGGCAATACCGTCCGAAATGCATTCGTATGTGTTTCAGAATAAAAAATCATTTTCTTACCATCAAACTCTTGGTTTTTTTATTCTAAATCAATATTTGTGGTCAATAAGGGAATTTTAATTTTTATTTCATTAATTAATTTATTAACTACTCGCTTGTGAAAGGAAACACCTACAGATTCTTTTCCACTATGATTTTTTCACGAAGGCACTACACATTTCATTTTGAAATTCTAAATTAATTTCACAGTGTCACACGTTAAAGTTACTTGAATCACAAACTGCAATCGAATGTTTAAACATTTGGAACGAATTAAGATCGCGAACACTTTCCACAGTTTTAATATCGGATAAAATTCGCGACGAAACTTGCAAATTGACCAATTTGTCGTCCAATTTGCATCAGTCAACTTGACAGTCAGTTCACACCTAGTCAGCTTTTGAAACTTTGAGAATGGAACACTGGAGTGGAACATCAACTCAAATTTTGTCATCATTTCCCGATGCGCCACGAACGTTGCTCTTCTGATTTAATTTTGGAAGGGTGTAGTCTAAGAAGGGAGCTACAGTTTAGAAATATTTGAAAATGTAAGAGTTAACTGCCATTACATAATTGATTGATAATGTTCCTATTTCAGACTTGAATAGTTTGTAAATCTTTATTTAGATAAAAAGAAACTCACAGCGACATTTAATAAGCAAAAACTAAAGCTGTTCCTTAGGTAGTTACAAATTCAACTACTACTAAAATTATAATCGTTCATTCTTTTATACTTTTTCACCTCCCTTTTCCTTTCATAATCGGGGTCAGTGGAATTAAGGTGAAACGTATAATCGTTGAGCTTGACCTTCGCTATGTGTGAGAGAACTACATGCCTTTAAGGTATACTAATTTGTTAAGATATCGCCTAACAGAAATTTATTCTGATTTTAATTTCGCAATAAAATAGTATTTTGTGTTGATGTATTTTACTGCTATAAGCTTAAATAACAAGCTGAAGTTTCGTTTGTTGTTCACTCGCTCACCATATGCAACAAAGAGTTGCTTTCCGATGCATGCCACTTGAACATTTTTAAGTATACTATTTAGAGTAAATAAAAGTTTCTCGTAGCTGGCAGTAAATTGCCTTAAGGTCAGTATATTGCTATAGGAGAGACTTGATCGAATGGATCAAAAATAGCTTAATGATATCTTGATTCAATTTATATGAGGGAACAAATTTGAGCATATATTGGTTATAAATACGTTGTCTATTACTGTTGAATTTCTCAAACCAGTGATTAGTCCCAAAATGAAACATCCTGCGCCCCGATATTAAATTTATCTCTTTGATATAGGCTATAAAATTGATCAAAAGTTTGAATACAAAATTCAAATTATTTGTCCAAAGCATCTTTTTGAAGAGTTCATATATCCTTCTGCTTGTTAATATAAAGATCAATTATTTCGAAATTACTTTTATTCATTTGAAAATTCAATAATATAATAAATGGAATTCATTATATATGCCTACATTTGAGAGAATAATTCTAACAACTCCAGGATTCTGCTTTCCGCTTTCGAGGATGAAATAGCTTCCACATCCAGAGAGGCGCTTGAAATCAATACAGTCGTTCGTTGCATTTGCCTGCAAAAACAAAAATATTTCTGAGATCCAGATGAGATTTATAAAAGTGAACAGTTTACCGATAGTTGCCCATTAATAATTTTTTCATCCTCATATATTCGTATGTGCAGTGTCATTTAACAGACTCCTGGAAAAAGAAATAAAATTGATTTCATTAATAAAATCATTCAAGCAATATGCTAGCAAAACTTGCCCCCGAAATGCAGGCGCTACTACGCGAAAACTAATCGAATAAAATTGTCGCCCCCGAAATGTAAACATAATCATGCATGAATTGGAAGCAGTGATTTTAAGTGAAAAAACACTTCTAAATATTGTATTGTGCTTACCTATGAAACTTACCTATGAAATGATACTCCTGTGGGCTGACGGTGCATTCTATTATTGCATATTTTCACAATGGACATGATTTTAGAAACTTCATTTACATTTTCCTTCTTTTCCGTCGAAATATAAAGTTTTCTCACTTGCAATCTAACCGATAGATTGTCTCTTATTGTCTTGTTCATAAATAGCGCACAAATCACAAATTTTCACTGATTTTAACCAAAAATCCCACAGCAAACGAGTTTGTTTATGCGGTTTCACAGCCGAATTTGACAGCGAATGCAAAAAAATCATATGATAATATGAAGATTTCTCCTTATCGACAGCGAGAATTGATGACAAGAAAAATCAATGTTCCAATAGCATCGGGCCGTTCCTGTTAGGTACCTGTTCCAAATTTTGGAACAAAAACATGACCAGCAAGAGGCAGACGGGGAGGAAATGACAGACTGTTCGCTTGGAAGAGAGCAGAACTTTGAGGAACAAGATAAAACCGGAGTGGACATCCATATGTACACGTTGTCGCAACTACCCCTGCGACCGCTTACCCAACTACGTGTCTTTTTGCACCTACCCCTGCGACCGTGATTCTAAAGCTAGTTAAGGGGAACCCAATGGGTTGTCACAAGAAAGTAAACAAACGCTTATGCACTCGTAAATATCATTTTATTGCAAATAACACTTCACAGAACAAGAAAATAGCATTGAATACAAATAAAGCATTATGGCCACTTAGGATAGAAAACACTGTCGTATCGATAACCCATCGTTTTCTAGCAATAACGCACATTACACTTTTAATTGAGTTCCTCGCTCCGATTTACAATGTCACTTCTTAAAATGTTATTATCCCTAAACCAGGTGTAATATTATTTTCACTACAGTCAAAATGTACCTCCGGACACGTTCTCGAACCGAAAAAACGACTAAATTCCGAATCGCATCTCACGCGCCAGGTAAATTTCGCGTCCATGTTTAGTCGTCAAATTGACAATCTGGCTCTCGAGAGGAGAAATTGTGGAAATATTGGAAATGAAATGACAATCATGCTCAGAAGGTGGTCGCATCATTTTCTATGGAGCTTATATGAGCATAGCCTCTCCAGCGCCATCTTAATATAATGGCCGTATTCACAGCTGATAAAAATCTCAGCTGATACCTATAATAACGACGTCATCAATTTTTTGCTTTTCTTTTCATGATCAGCTGAGTGCAGTGACATTTCATTCTACCGCGAAATGTGCAACTTGAATCTCGCCGATTTAAAGTAATTTCGCTGTGGAATTCGCGCGTTTTATAAACCAAAATGTTGGGGAGCAAAACTCTAAGTGTCTCAGTAGTACATTTCCCTAAAAACGCAAAATAATGTCGTGCCATGATACGTAAACGAAGTGCCGGCGACTCGTGCAACTTTAAAAAGTGAACTTCTAATCCTGTTCAAATGCTGATATAGAATATAGAATGGCAACACAAATTGCACGTGATGCTCTAACCAACACCGCGCGACAATTCTGCAGATAACGAGAAGTTCAAGGAGGATTTGATGAACATCGCACGGACGACATTGAGCTCAAAGATCTTGTACGAGCACAAGGAGCTCTTTACAAAGTTAGCAGTTGATGCTATCTTGAGGCTGAAAGGTTCCGGCGAACTAGATGCCATTCAAATTATCAAGACAACTGGCGGAACTTTGGAAGATTCCTTCTTGGATGAAGGCTTCTTGCTGGACAAGAAACCAGGCATGCATCAGCCGAAGCGGGTTGAGAATGCAAAGATCCTAATCGCGAACACGCCTATGGACACAGACAAGATCAAGGTGTTCGGCTGTCAAGTGAAAGTTGATTCAATGGCGAAAATAGCAGATTTGGAACTGGCTGAGAAGGAGAAGATGAGGGACAAGGTTAACAAGATTTTGGCTCACAATTGCAATGTTTTCATCAATCGGCAGTTGATCTATAACTACCCAGAACAATTGTTCGCTGATGCTGGCGTTATGGCCATTGAACATGCAGATTTCGATGGTATTCAGCGTCTTGCCTTGGTGACTGGAGGAGAAAAAACATCCACCTTCGACAACCCGTCGATGGTCAAGCTGGGTCAGTGCCAGCTCATCGAGCAGGTTTGTAGAATGAATTGGAAATGTACGTCCAAGTGTCTAAATTCTGAAATTATTTTATAGGTAGTGATTGGTGAAGATACACTCATGCGCTTCAGCGGCGTTGCCTTGGGTGAAGCTTGCACAATTGTGATCCGCGGAGCTACTCAGCAAATCGTCGATGAAGCAGAACGATCACTCCATGACGCGCTTTGTGTTTTGGCTGCTACTGTTAAGGAATCACGAGTTTTGTATGGAGGTGGCTGCAGTGAAGCTTTGATGGCCTGCGCCATCTTCAAGAAGGCTGCAGAAACTTCTGGAAAGGAAGCGATTGCTATGGAGGCCTTTGCTCGTAAATATAATTTAATTTGAGCAAGACGAACGAAATTTATAAATTACAATTCATTTCACAGGTGCTCTTCTCCAACTCCCAATAGCAATTGCAGATAACGCTGGATATGATTCAGCACAACTTGTCTCCGAACTACGCGCTGCACATTCACAGGGTAAACATTCCCAAGGCTTGGATATGGACAATGGTAAAGTTGCGTGCATGAAGGAACTAGGCATCACTGAATCGTTTGCTGTGAAACGACAAGTTTTGTTATCGGCTTCTGAGGCAGCCGAAATGATTTTGCGTGTTGATAATATTATCAAGGCTGCACCACGGAAACGTGTTCAAGATCGTGGCTACTGTTAGATTTAGGCTTTTTCATATGCTAAGCATCTAATTCTATGTCTCATCCAAATACATAATGTGTAAACATTTCCTTCGTTACTTTTAACTGCTAATATTTAACCCTGACAACGCCAGGGATCTTATTTTTGCTTTAAATTAATCTTGTTTTAACTTGTATTGAAGACTGCAATAAAAATACATTTGTATGACAACTTTTAATCGATCAAATGAAAAAGATTGTATTCACAGTTTTCTCTCAATCCACTTCCAGAAAAAAATTATCACATACTTCTATTTTCAATTAATAATAAACACAATAGTTTATAAAGTGAGGCTTTATATGCAATTGAATTATTTGATCTGAAACGATTAAAAAGAAAGCAAGATATTTTTTAGCCCTGAGAAGGGCTTTTGGACTTGATAGCCGCTTTTTACTCTTTGTTTAATTTTTTTTTTAAGGCCCTGAAAAGGGCCATTTATTGTTCGCTATCCCGGGTATGCAGCGACATAGATTTAAAGTCCCTCGGGTCACACTATCGAATTGAATCCGTTCCACGATTCTAAGCAGGTCCGGAGTCTATTCAGCTGGAGGCGATGGGATCTGAAACGATTAACAAGAAAGCAAGATATTTTTTAGCCCTGAGAAGGGCTTTTGGACTTGATAGTCGCTTTTTACTCTTTGTTTAATTTTTTAGGGCCCTGAAAAGGGCCATTTATTGTTCGCCATCCCGCGTATGCAGTGACATAGATTTAACGTCTCTCGGGTCACACTATTGAATCGAATCCGTTCCACGAATCTAAGCAGGTCCGGAGTCTATCCAGCTGGAGGCGGTGGGACCTGAAACGATTTAAAAGAAAGCAAGATATTTTTTAGCCCTGAGAAGGGCTTTTGGACTTGATAGTCGCTTTTACTCTTTGTTCATTTTTTTAAGGCCCTGAAAAGGGCCATTTATTGTTCGCCATCCCGGATATGCAGCCATACAAATATAGAGTTTGTGTCGGGAGTCCACCTGTTGAGTCGAATTCCATCGCATAAAACCGGTCCGGCGTTTTTCCAGCTGGAGGAGATGGGACCTGAAACAACTAAAACAAACAAAGGAATTATGCAGCCCTGAGAAGGGCCTATTAGATTTTACAGTTACTGAAGTCTTCGTAGAAATATACTAAACCTTAAAAAAAAAAAAGCTATGAAAGCTCTTACGGTGAAAGTTATACTATACGCACTTAGAAAATTTCGACAGAACTTGACGCGCAGCAGTAATTTAGCTATGTATGCTGAGAGCATCTTTATTTCTTACATCAACGATAACTAATTGAAAAGATAAACTAAAATGACATCCGCACTAAGTTTGCTTACATATATCAAACACTCACTCGGGGCCAGTAAAACAAACCAAGTAAAATATAACTTTACGCATCCGATTTACATGATTGTTAAGCGAGTCTCATTAAAATATCCGCCACCAATTTTCACTTAAACAGTATTAATAATTCACGTTTCGTGAGACTGCGACACTTCACTTGAAAACTTTTGAACTTACGGCACCAACTTTATCACGTAATTTCTCATATTTTAAGCGATTTACGGAAGTGCAAACTATTGCTTTCATTGGAGCAGTTATTCGAGCTACGCGCACCGAAATTTTGCCGTTCAAACCGCACGGGTTCGCCTTACAAATTTATTTTTAACACCGATTGTCGATTTTATGCGTTCGAGATGCGAAGAAATGTCACTTCACTGACAAAACTGCACAGCTGATGTACCGCCGCCATCTTAACCCTTATGAAATACGTCATCGATTTCACGAATCCGGCCATTATATTAAGATGGCGTTGGCCTCTCCATTTGTTCCGTTCCTCAAAGCTTGGTAGAGAGCAGAAACCATTGAGTAATTAAATAATACTGGAGTGGACAACCACGCGACAATATGGTTGCAACAACCCCTGCGAAAACTTTTCCTACTGCTAAGCTCTTGTTTACAACCTTAGAGAGAGCCAAATTGCACAAGCAAACATGGCTGCTGCTCAATGTAAACAAATTTTCATACAATACCAAAAATTTGCTTTCTATTTGAAAAACCTTCAGCATTGTATGAAAAACATGCAAAACATTAATATGATAACTACTCACTTGTGAAAGGAAACACCTACAGATCCTTTTCCACTATGATTTTTTCACGAAGGTACTACACATTTCATTTTGAAATTCTAAGTTAATTGCACAGTGTCACACGTTAAAGTCACTTGAATCACAATCTCCAATCGAATGTTCAAACACTTGGAACGAATTTAGATCGCGAACACTTTCCACAGTTTTAATATCGGATAAAATTCGCGACGAAACTTGCAAATTGGCCAATTTGGCGTCCAATTTGCATCAGTCAACTTGATAGTCAGTTCACACCTAGTCAGCTTTTGGGACAAGAAAGTGACCAGCAAGAGGCAGACGGGGAGGAAATGACAGACTGTTCACTTGGAAGAGAGCGAAACCGGTCGCATGCTCTCTCATGCATTTTATATGAGCTTAGCCCATCCAGTTCTTATTAATCTTAGGCAGAAACCTTAGGGAGGGAAGAAAAGGAGTAAATGATAGCTCCAAAAATTTCCGAATGTCGGCTATGTGCTTGTAAGGTTTCTTTGATTGCCGTGGTAGTGGCTTAAAGCATGGGTAGTCTCATCACAAGAGGGGCAAACTTAATCATATGGCGGGAAAATTCAAATTGATAGCACCATGGCGAAAATATTTAACTAAAAATAAATTTACTATTTTATTAGTTTGATGAGTAGCTAAAGTTTGGATTAAAATGCAATCAAGGAAAATGTATTTTTAGAGGTTATTGAAAAATTTGAATTAGATAATGAAGAGCCACTGTTTAGTTTTCTGAGGTATATTTTTTAGCAGATTCCAATCGCCTTCATGCTTATTATTGAACATTAATCTGATAATAATTTATAATGATAATAATGTATAAATACATTCGTAAATAGCCCACATACTCTTTAGCTAAATCAAAATGCTATGTAAATTATTCTGAGTTATATCCAGGCCGTTGGAATTGTTGTTGGTATTTTATTGATAAAATAATATTAACGGCAATACTCTTTCTGTTGAATATTTTTTTCTTACATACCGTAAAAGCGAATTGTTTTATTCAGTTTTTGGTGGATAGAATACCTTTTTGACTTTTTTTAGACATAAAATAATACCTGGTGTTGAGATACTTTTTGATGAACAAACATAAAAGGGAGTAATAGTGACCACTTACGATCATACATTGTTTGTACATAGTGAATAACGGCTTCTCTAAAAAACGTTCTTTGATTGATATGTAATTCGCCTTTTTAGAAAAAATGTAGCATTTAATTACCATCCTAATTAAACAGAAGAAATCACATACAATGTTCACGTGGCATACTTTAGTAAACACTATTGTTAGTATTAAACAAGCGGAAAAATTATCTACCCTAAAATAAAATTAAAATCCTGCAAAAAAATTTTCTTGTATTTGTTCAAGCTGGAAAGTGAATCCTAATGCTTAGATAAAATCAATCTTCCATCTTTTTGATTAAATTACATATATTATATAAAGCACCGTTATAAGAATGAAATGCAAAATGGTACCTTTTACTTCTTTATTTTTGTTTATTATGTTCAAATTTAAGGTGAAGTATTTAAATTTACATTAATACTGCAAGCCGTATGAACCATCTCCCGTTGACTTTTTTCGTTTAGAAGCCTGAATAAAACATGTCATAATTGATGCTACGTATCATATATTAAACTTACACTTTCAAGGCTTTCCATAGACAACGTTGCTGCTGAAGGGCTTAAATCAATATTAATATATAACTGGAAAATTATCATGACGACATTATACAAAATATGAAAAGGTATCATGGGCTTCGTCAAAAGCATGTTCTAAAATATAGGGGATTAAAATTCACATTTAAATTTAGGATAAGAAATTCATACCTTCTCCAAATTCCGTTTAGATCCCACTAAAATATTTGGGTGAAGACAATTGGAGATTTCGTCATTTCCGGTCAAAGAGTCCTGAAATTGAGGGTGTTAAATGTAAGGTGCTGGCAACTATATGACACTTGAACTATCCTTCCTTCGCCGCTGAAGGAATTGTTTGGAAACTGCACTAAACTTAGCTTAACCTCTGAAGTTGATTTCTGAAATAAAGATAAATATAAATAAAAAAATAGTCAAACATGAAATATACTTACATGTCCAAAAGCAGCTGTAGAGATGTAAGTATCTTCAACTTCACATCGACTCTAAAATATATATTTTATTTTGTGCGAATATTAATTTAAAAATAATGTAAGAATGTAAGAAATATACGCGTTCTTCGAATTTGATTTATAGCCCACTAAATCATTCAGATGACATGCTCACAATTTCGTCGTTTCTGGTCCAAGAGTCCTGAAATTGAGCGGGCTAAATGTAATGTTCGGGAAACTAAATGACACTTACCCTATTCAGGCCAATGGACTTATTCGCCGAAACCGAAGAAATCGTTTCATGATCGCACTAAAATTAGATACTTAGGGACGAAAACAGCAAATACATGTGAACTTACACATCCTGAATTAAATTCGGAATTTGAACAAAACTTTGTCCTATTCGTAGTTGAATTCTAAAAAAAAAAAAAATTTGAAATCGGCATTTTAATCAATTATGAAATATACTTACATATCCAAAAGTGGATGTAAAGGTGTTAATATATTCAATTCCACATCGAGTCTAAAAATATGAGATACTTGAATTTTGTGCAAAAGATTAATTTAAGAATAGCTATCTTACACTTTTAGCTTGGATTCAAATAAACGACGTCGTCATCCTTGAAATGATCTTCGCAAACTTGCGAAAGTTTTATTTCCGGATTTATCCCGAGAATTCAGCGCCACTCCATTTTTGCACAAATATCATTCAGAATTCTAAAATGATAAAAAGTTACAATGAATTATGACCCCCTTAAAAATACTCCAGTTTTGTGCCGCATCTGCTTTAAGCCACAAGATATGCGGCAAAATATGAAGCAATCAAAACAATAAATTGCAAATATTTTTGAGCAGTTTTCTTGCGATTCACAAATTGAAACTATTGAAAATAAACTTTCTCACGATTATAAATCAATGAACCTATCAACTTTTACCAAAAGTACAATTTTCCGCTCGAGCCACTTTTGAAATTCGGGCAACACGGAACCGAACAGTGCATTGTCGTTTTCTAATTTTTGAGTAACTTGATTTGATAAATTTTCACTATATATCGTGTGAAACTAACCGAAGTAGTATGTATTACGTTCACCACTTAAATATTCACTACCGTTTTCACGAAAATCGCGAGAAAATGATACTTTCCGCATATCGACAACGATGAATGCACGAAGCTGTAAACAAAATTTTGACGTTTGTTATGATTTCCCCTTCCCTCGCAAAAACCGCCTGTACAAGCAAAATATCGGAATTCACATACAGGGTTTTACACGGATAGACTTACTCCTCTTCTCTCTCTCTTAGGCAGAAACCGGTCGCATGCTCTCTCATGCATTTTATATGAGCTTAGCCCATCCAGTTCTTATTAATCTTAGTGCGCCATGAACGTTGCTCTTTCGATGTAATTTTCGAAGGGTGTAGTTTAAAAAGGGAGCTACAATTTGAAAATACTTGAAAATGTAAGAGTTAACTGCCATTGCATAATTGATTGCTAATGTTCCTATTTCGGACTTGAATGGTTAAAAGAAACTTCACAGTGCCATTTGATAAGCAAAAACTAAATCTGTTTCTTAGGTAGTTACAAATTCAACTACTACTAAAATTATAACCGTTCTTTCTTTTGTACTTTTTCACCTCCCTTTTCCTTTCATAACCAGACTTTGGATCGTCTTCGGTGGAATTAAGGTGAAGTGTATGATCGTTGGGCTTGATCTTCGCCATGTGTGAGAGAACTACATGCCTTTAAGGTTTACAAATTTGTTGAGATATCACCTAACAGAAATTTACTCTGATTTTTATTTCGCAATGAAATAGTATCTAGTGTTAATATATTTTTCTGTTATAAGCTTAATCAACAAGTTGAAGTGTTGCTTGTTGTTCATGTGCTCCCCATATGCAACAAAGAGTTGCTTTCTGATGCATGCCACTTGAACATTTTTAAGTATACTATTTAGAGTTATTTTAGATAGTATTGCTCCGTCGGTACTATTGTGAATCGTTATTTTCTATGTGCCGTACCTTTGACAGTCAGTCTCGTATCGGTCTATCCCGATGTAACATGTCTATTGTGTTCAATACAAATATGTATCAATTAACGTGTGTATTATTATTGTCTCATCATACCAACTAGTCACTTTCATCACCCAGTCACAATAAGTTGGCGACGAGGATTAAAACGTTTGCAACTGCCAGTGAAAACCAGTGTGACACAGTGAAACAGTTAGATTCCACCGCGTAGCCGCCACGTTTTCAGCCGCCATTATTTTCCTGTCGTTTCCAAGACAGCTCCAGCTGGGAAAATGGATCAACAACAATTCGAACAATTTCTCTCAGTCTTCACTGCCGCATTGGGGACAAGTGGATCCGGTTCAGCTCCCCAAGTCTCACCATTCGAATCATATGACGCCAAGAAGGAAAGATTTACTTCTTATTTAGAACGTTTTGACAATTACTGTAGTCTCAAAAATGTGGATCTCCTATCACAATGTCTCAATTGTTGTGTGCATCAATTGGCTCTACGCATTATAACAACTTAGCTGCATTATTGGGTCCTGAGAAACCAATGAAAGATATTCCATTTGTTGAGCTAATCAAACTTTTCAAAAATATGTTGTCACCACCTGTCTCAACTGTAGTCGCTCAGCATTATTTCCTAAATGCTACTCAGCAGCCAACACAATCAATCTCAGAATTCGTCGCATCCCTGAAGGAGAAATCGAAAGATTGCAATTTTTATGTTTAATGTAAATGCAAATCAGTGATTTCCATTGCTGACACCTTTTTATGTGCCCAATTTGTTAGAGGAGTAAAAGACAACTGGATTCGAGAACAGCTCTTACAACACTATGCGTTCAAAAATTTCGATGAGCTGCTCAACAAAGCCACAGCATTGGAAGCATCACGTTTTGAAAGCAAACAGTTTACCGAAATCCCAGATAATTTCACCAACCTCAGTAGTGACACAAACAATGTCTCAAGGGTCAACAGGTCACATAGGAAATCACAACCCAACCAAAGTCGAAATACAAGTCCTAGTTCACACCAACGCTCACAGTCCCAACCCATGACACGGGTTGACTATCGTTCTTTGGGCGTTGATGGACTCTGTCTCAAATGTGCTAGGGCAAACCACAAGGCAAATCAATGCATAATCGACCGCAACGCGCTTAAATGCACTTCCTGCGAGAAAATTGGTCATGTGTCCAAGGTCTGTATCACCACCATTCTTCGAAATTCAAAGACACATGCCACCGCAACACAGTCTTCTCAGAATGATCAAAACTCTGACTTAGAATATGGTATTGGTCACATTCACTGCACTGAAGACTTATACGAGCTCAGCCCAGGTTCTGATAAATTTATCGTCAAAGTGTTTCTCAATGGCAAGCCACAGGTATTTGAAGTCGATTCAAGAGCCAAATTCTCACTTCTATCAGAGACAGTATTCAAACGTCTTGGTCTCAATGCTACACTACAACCAACACAGGTATCATTCCGCTCTTACTCAGCTCATATAATAAAGCTCTTAGGGAAAGTCTCACTGTCGGTAAAATATAAAAATAGAGAAATTGATGTGGACCTATTCATTGTTCTTGCAGGATTTGATGCACTTCTGGGTCGAATATGGATTCGCACTCTCGGAATTGATCTCAAAGAAATCGATAAAGAACGGCTCACTTCGGATCATGTAGTTACAATCAACGCTGTCACTCCTCTTGAAGACACACTCAGACAATAGGCAACTATTTTCGAAGAACGCATAGGTTGTGTGCCAAACCTAGAAATAAAACTTCAGCTCAGGGAAGGAGAAAAACCCATCTTTACTAGGGAACGCGATGTCCCTTTTGCCCTGCGCCCGCGAGTTGAGGAAGAAGGAAGGAGGTTCGCGGCTCAAGCATACACCTCACCATCTTACTAATTATCGAAGATACTCCACATTTGCACCGGAACTATATGAACGGATTGCACTGTCTGACTCGAACACTGGCTTCGCTGTTGACTTCGCGGTGAAATACACTACGCGTACAATTCCCTAACCGCTGTTATCACTACTTGCCGTTTCTCGCTCGATCAATTGCCTTTTAAACGATTCATGCGGCCTCAATTCGCCCTAAATTTGCTGAGTAGTTGAAACGTGCGTTCTCGTTCCACAAAAACTTCTTCCTCTGCGCTCCGTCTCACTTGCTCGCATGGTGAAACTTTGCGGCGAATCGGAGAAATGGTTTGAAGGCAGGGAGCAATCAGGCGAGGAAAAGCTTTTGTTTAGCATAGTGTCACTCCGCTGGAAGCATACCCCGAAGCTTCTCATGTACATGGTCGTTGTCGTCGCTAATGTTATGGCTTATGTAGAGCGAATCGCCTCTCATGTACATGGTCATTGTCGTCGCTAATGTTGTGGCTTATGTAGAGCAAATTATGAAGTCTTTACGCTTGCCGTTGGTCGACAAGTACATGCTTTGATGACAATGGGCGTATGTGCTTGACCGTATAACACTTGGCGTAGCTTGTCGATATTTCTATAAGCACACCCCCAAGCTTCTTATGTACATAGTCGTCGTCGCTAATGTTATGAATTATGAAGACTTTTCGCTTGCCGTTGGTCGACAAGTACATGTTTTAATGACAATGGGCGTATACGCTTGGCCGTATACACTTGGCGGAGCTTAGACGATTGACGACGTTGTATATAGCATAACATTTCCTCCGGCGGATTTGACTGATTTACGTACTTGGAGAGTGAAGTAAATCGTTGTTCCGTTCCAATGATGCGAATTACTTAATGCGTTAGTTGTACTTATATTTTGCGCTGTTAAGGCCATTACTATTATCCGCTGTACATCTCACTGCCTATTGTTGATTGCTGTTTTGCTGCTGGTTCTTGATTAACATACTTAATTCTACCGTTTAATTTCGTGTATCCTGAACTCCTAATTTACGCTACTTAACATGTTATGGCATAATACAACGTTACAATTGAAAATTACTTCATTTTTGATTTTATATCGTTACGGATTCATGATTTGCTTGCCTGAGTCGCTAATCTGTACGGTTACGTTTTTACTTGATACTAACATAATAAGTTAATTATAAATTGATGTCTTGTCTGATACTTAGTATTTCTTTTGATACAGTGAGTTAAGATTTTTTTTGATTGTTTATCAGTATAATTATTCACAAAGGTTCTTGTTTGATACAACTTTGAGCCAAGCAGGTTCGTGTTTGGTTTGATTCTATACAAACATAAATTAACAACTCAATATTTTATTTGATTGTATACAATAATGGAATAATGTTACGTTTGATTCTAATGTTGAAGAATATACTGAACATTTCTTCCGGTCCCGAATCGTTTTTTCTTGGGAATAAAACTATTATCTATATAAAATTATTTTTCATTTGAGGGATGCCGGAATTCAATATTTCTTTTAATTGGCTTTACTTTAAGAGACAGTAAATTTCCCTTTAACTTCCGTATTTACTGCCGATTTTTCTTTAAATCAGAATTGTAAATTATTGGTTTACCTATTTGTGCATTACTAGCCTGTAGTACAGATGTTAGCAAATTAGCGTTAGTGAGGATGTAGTGTGAAGGTACAGGTACAATGGCACTTATTATTTTCTTCTTTTCCTTTTCTTTGTTTTGGTTTTGTCTTTAAATTCATTGCTACTTTCAATTTCTATTCGATTAACGTTCTTATATATCTACTATTATCATTATTCTTACTGTTTCTTTTTTTTATACTTTGAATATTTCAGATTTTACTAATTAACTTTAATAATAATTGTTTACATAATTGTTTCTTATTGCTTTTAACATTACTATAGTTTCTAATTAATTTTATTTAATACGATAACTAAGCTTTCTTAAAGTTGTACATATTAATTATTGTGCCAATAGTTTAGTGGGAATTTTTTTGTTAGTATGTAGGCGGAACGTTATGAATTAATTTTTAATGGGATGGAATGTGAGGATATTTAGTAGGGATAGAACGTCAAGCTTGACGGCATTCTATTCACTTATACTCGTATGGTTGATAAGATTATTCACTCCAATCACTTAATTAGCTTCGGACGTATTTCAGCCGAGCGAAAAACTTTCATTGTGGTGGCGGCGAATGCTACCTTATCAAAGCTTCCGCATGGGTTTCCATCGGGATTGGGAATTTTGTCAGGTACGCTCACTTACTTGCTTCATATGGTGTGATAATGATTAAGCTTTGGGCTGAACAGTTCGCACGATCATTGAAGTTCGTTATCAGGGAATAACGTACTGCGCTTATCACCACATATGTGCGAATTGGATCTGGCGAGTCGTCGCAAGAGACCATAGTGAGTGTGATAAATAAACTTTCCCCTTAATATGCATGGTTAATGTTGTTAATGGGAATGGGAGTCATGGATTGAAGGTTTATGTGATTGTTTTTGCTCGCCGCTAACGAGCTTTGAAGATATGATTAGCATTGCTTCTGCAATGATGCATGAGATAATTGAATGAAGCCATGTATTGTAGCTTTTACATCCGCTGATTGCTAGGAAGTATGTGAAGTATATGAAATGTATGTACTAATTCGTGGTTGGCGGGTAATTGCCTTGAAGAGCATTTGTTTTTAATTAAGACGGCTTAATGCATTTCGTAGTGGGCAGGGCTTTTAATCTATCTATGCTGTGGGATTGTGTAGGAGGAAGAGCTTTTAAGGTATATGCATTTAACTGTCGTTTAATTGGCTTAAGTTGTCTATTACATACTTTTTTATCCGTTTGTGGTGGTAAAAAGGGAGGGTTATTAAAAATGTATTCAGCAGTATGTGTAAATAGTTGTGGATTATTTATAAATCGTAAATATTATGTAGGTTTTTTATTAAGTATAGAAATGTTTCATGAGTTAATATAAATTAAGTCGATCTTTTTCTCAAACTGAAATTAGAAGGAGCGATTTAGTGAATTGCTAAACAGATATACTGCACTGCTAAACAGATATACAGCACTGAAAATATCTTGCGAGAAAGATTATTGTGAAAGATGGTTGAAGCGACACAATCACTATATGGGCTTGGGAACATTTAGTTTCGGCCTTCAATCAAGACCCTATATGTGTTCCGTCTAATTTTTCCCTAGTGTGTGCCTACTTTGTTTGGCATAATGCTGTCCTGGACCTTACTGGAAGACAGTACAGTGCCGTGCGAGGTCACTTCATTAGCCGTGAATAAATTTTTGATCTCGACCTTGAGAAAACGATTGTTTAAAGCAACTTGAAGACATCTTCTAAGACGCTATTTGATATTGTTGCCATATATAAAGTAAAAGGGTGGGAAATGGGTGGGCTTAGAATTGTCTTGCGCTTTCTACAGGGGTTTTATTTGTGACTTTTTACTAATAGTTAGCAGTTACATAATGTATTTATTGTGCAAGGAAACGTAGCGTGTTGTAAATCCTTTTGGATCAACAGCTCAGAGCCTACGACTGGATGGTAAATTGATGTCCCTTTTGCATATGACAATACTATATGTAGCGTGCCTGCCGAAAGTTGAAATCGGGCAGCTCAGAGGCTATTATGTGTTTCTTTAGGGACTTATAGCTAAAAATAGCGTGTCCGTCGAAAGCTTATGTCAACGGCTCAGAGGCTGTTGATAAATCTACATGTTTTCATTCCAGTGATTGTGCAATTAGACATAGAAAAAGCGTGTCTGTTGATAGCGATGGTTTGGAGTTTTGCCGGGATTTTAACGACTTGACTGCCACTTTTCCCGTTTCCTTAACATGATGTAATTGCAGTGGACTTTGAAAGAGATAATTTGTTTTGGGATAAAATCGTTTGCATTGTTGCATTGTTCTTATAACTAAAATTCTGTTGTTTCAAATTTCCCATACTTTAATTGTTTCAGTGTAACTTGAAATTAAATTAGTTTCATGTTTATTTGCGTTGGAAAATTGCCGTTCTCATGTAAATTTTTTTTTTTAATTTGTTTAGCGCAGTTAATTTAATTCATTTGCTCTTCCGTGTTATTGCATTTAAAAATTATTGCCCAGGTGTCTATTTATTCAATTTGTACTTAAATGTTTGGTTTTCTTTGCTCTTTTAATTGCATCTTAGGGAATTCGAGTGCTCATTTCATTCAAAAGATAAGACTTTAATATGCATGTATGTTAGGTACGCGTTATTGTTATTATTATTGTTTAAGTGGTTGGAGTGATAAATGGTATCATATTTCGATAACAATGAGCACGCGTTTGTTTGCTTGCTATTAAGTTTTCGTTTTGCTTAATATTTACTTGTAATGTTTTGTGCTTTGCATGTTAGTTAGTCTTTATAAATTTTACGTTCGGTTTGCAGAGTTTGAAGTTAGATGAATGGTCTTCACACATGTAAGATGAGACTTAAGATTTATGAATGAAGAATATAAGTTGAAGATTTCCCTGATTATATTATTGAATGTTAATGTTCTATTTGACTGTTTGATTTTAAGACTGATTTTATTTCATGGTCTTTATTTGAATGTTGATATTAAGTTTTAGTTATTAAAGTTATCAATATAATTATTTGTTTCGTTTAAAGGCTGTTCTGGGTAGATTATCAGTATGAGTAGCGTTAAACTGATATTATATTTTTGTTGTTTAAACGATTAACATGATTCTTTATTTTTTTAGGAAGACTGGTAAAGTTTCATACTTTCTATTTGTTATTTAAATGATTGAACTAATTATTCGATTTTTTTTTCTTATGAAGATTGATCTAGTTTCATGGACTGAATAGCATTGATATGATAGTTAGGTATTGATATTATTATTTCTTTTTACTTAAATAATTAACATTATTATTTAATTTTTTTAAGAAGGTTGGTCCAGTTTGATGAAAAGCTGATCTAGTTTGATGGACAGTATGAGTAGCAATGGTGTCTTACAGGAGTTGAATGGTTTGAGATATCAGCTGGGTGCATGGATTTGAAAAGGAGCTACTTGCGATGGTTTGGGCCGCTAAAAATTTCAGGTGTTATTTACAAGGACGACGTTTCACCATCTACACGGATCATAAACCCCTAAATGGGGTGTTTAACGTGAAAGATCCTACCACACGGTTGGTAAGGTTTCACCATAAGTTGTCGGAGTTCGATTACCACATTGAGTATAAACCGGGCAAGTACAATACTAATGCCGACGCTTTGAGTAGGGTTCCCCAGGATTCTGCCGGGGAGGTAGGTAATAAATATCAGTGTAATGTCCTCACTAGAGCACAAAAGCGGCGGAGATTACCTGATCAATCTCCAGAAGATTCTTCAGCAGAGCCGGCACCAGAAGGTGGCCGGAAAGACAATGGTATTACCACTGACGGTACGGAGGGGTCGATTGAGTCCTCGCTCCCACAATCCACGCCGGAACAACAGAAGTTATCTGACTTATTTTTCGAGGATCCCTGTACAGGCCCGATACTGGGAGGGCCCCAGGAGGAGCCCCAGGAGGACATTGGTAACTACGCAGCTGATAGTGATGAAACAATTAAGTTTGTCTCTCCGCAACCCGCGGTACAACCTGATATCCTGACCCTCGGTTCACCAGAGGAGGTAAGGGCGGTCTTATTGGAGTTTCACGATTCTCCTTTTGGAGGGCATCAGGGGGTTGCGAAAACCTACAGGAAGATTCGCAAGAAGTATAAATGGAAGAATATGCTATCAGACATTCAAAAATATGTGAGGACGTGTAAGAAATGTCAAGTTATGAAGGCTTCTCCCCAACATCGCATGCCAATGGTTGTCACGGACATAGCGGAGAAACCATTTGATAAAGTATATCTGGATATCGTGGGGCCCCTCATTGAGACTACTTCTGGGAATAAGTACATTTTGACCTTTCAGGACAATTTAACAAAATTTGTGGATTGGTACGCTTTACCGAACGCTGAGGCGGAAACAGTAGCCAAAGTGTTCTTTGACGAGATTATTGCTAGATATAGAGTACCGAAGCAGCTAGTTAAAGATCAGGGGGCGAATTTTATAGGGAAATTATTCAGGCAAGTATGTAAGCTATTAAATATAAAGAAAATGCAAACTACCGCCTTTCATCCACAATCCAATGGAGCCTTGGAACGAGCCCATAGACCCCTTGTTGAATATTTGAGATCCATGGTGGATGACAATCCGCAGGTTTGGGATCAGTTTTTGCGTACGGCCGCGTTCGTGTACAATAACCGGCCGCGTTCGTGTACAATAACAGTGAACACGAACACGAAACTCACTCCAATGGACTGTCTTTATGGATTCACGGCAGATGTTCCGTCGAACTTAAAGAGGGAGCCAGCTCCTCTCTATGACCATGAAAATTATTATCTATTATTAAAGCACAAATTACAAAAGATGTATACCTTGGCACGTATGAATCTACTGGAGAGTAAGTTAAAATCCTAGGTCCATTACGATAACAACGTCAGACCGGTTACTTTCCATATAGGGGATAAGGTATTGCTGAAAAATGAGAATCGTAAACACAAGCTCGTGCAGGTATGGGTAGGACCATATGAGGTCAAAGTCGTTACTTCCCCCGTCAACACCACGGTTTCGATAAAGAAAAAACTGGTCAATGTTCATAACAATCGACTTAAACCATACTATGAATAAATTGTTCTGACTTCCCCTTCTTTTCTTTTTTATTTTTAGTAATGTTCATCGACATAGTTATCCTAGGCCTGCTCAGCGTTGGCGTTTTGGCAACTTCAAACGAGGATCTGAAGCCGTATTCACTGGAGAGTATAGCGAACACAGGGATACTATTTGAAGATGTGGGTGGTCTGTTGAGCTATCACAGAAGCTGGAATGTAGTGATGGAGATTAATCTAGGGGAAATTCAGGATCAAATAGGAGTGGCCGAACGAGCCGAACACCTCGTTAAGATGCTTTGTGCAGGGAAGGGCTTGGGATGTGCGGAGCAATTAAGGCATGTCCATAGTCTAGTGGAAAATCTGAAGTTTCGCTCTCGAGCTCTGTTTGAGTCACTGATGCCTAAAAGGTCCAAAAGGTCGTTCATTGATGGGGTCGGAAGAGCGCTACATTCGCTATTCGGCACCATGGATGATGAGAATGAAAAGGAGTTGTACAGTTGGCTAGATAACCTGGAGGACAAGGAAAGGGAATTAGTTAAGTTGGAAAAACAAAGGATTAGCATTGTGAATATCTCTTTGGAGGAAATCCATAAACCGCTATCAGATGTGATTAACAGGCAAACAGAACTCGGTTTACAGATGAAAGAAATCTCGCTCATGACTGATAAACTGTCAGCAGCAGAACGGAGGAATGTAGTTCTAACATCCCTGTTAGCGCAGCTTATGGAGATCAAGATGCGGCAGCGCACCTTGATTGACATAGCTGTGGCAGTTCAAAGCAACAGAATTCATCCCTTGTTAATCTCTAGCAAAAAATTGCACGAAATCTTTGTTAAACCGGGCAATATTTGCCCCGAATTTTGTGAAGAAATTCTTGCACAGACGGCGATACTACGGTATTTCAGACGGAAGACCAAGCTGGTAGTGATAATTACGCTCCTGCTTTTCCAACTACCCTTAATGAGACTATATCAAATACACTTGTTTCCCATCAAAACTAACAGGACCCTATTTCTGTTACCCACTGTGGAATACTCGTTTATAGCGGGTGATATCACAACTCAACAGTTTCTGTTTCTAACCGATAATTCTAATCATAAGAAAATTAAACATCCACAACCTGGTGACCTATATGTAGCCCCATTAACTACACCGATTATTCAATCCCCACCTTCAGAGAATGTAATAATTTCACTTCTACACAACCCACTCAATCTGAAGTTAGAACTACCTCTTCGAGTTAGTACTTCAATAACAGATTCCCTCATTAAGCTAAGTAAACCGAACAGTTGGATATACTTTTTACCGAACGAAACACCCATTCATATCCGCTGCGATGCTAGCATCACGACACACAAACTGATTGGTCAAGGAATCCTAACTCTCCATCTCCCCTGCGCAATTCTGATTAACGAAATGACCATACATTATGATGCAGAAAGTACTCACCCGTTCGATATAATTCAACCGCAGTATTTCCCTGAAGTAGACCCGAGAATTTTGGAGCTGGACGTCGCGGTTCTGGGGGGTAACCACAGCATACCGCAAACAAAGCTAATAGCGAGCAACAACGGAGGCATTCATTTTTCAGCCAGCTCCCACGGCCTCAATGAAATCTTTTCGCACCTCGAGCGGATCAAATTTAGTGAGACGGCCAGAAGGCATGTGCATCTATCCACGGCCTCAGCAAGCCTGGCGGGGGCTCGGTATTATTTATGGTAATATATTTTTTGATCAAACGCATTAAGGGGCGGTGTCGGACGAGTTTAAGCAATAGAGTTTCTACAGAGGTGTCGAACCCTGGTTTTGCCTTGCAAATCCATACTGGGGAGGCAAGTCAGCGAGTTTCACCGGTATCGCTAACAACTGATAACTCACATAATTCCGTGGTCCGCAAAGAGCGGCCTGCAAACACGCGTAGCCCAAAAGCGCAAGCACCCAATTCCTCACATAGTGAAATTATCCTACCGGCTGCGCCAATTTTGTTACTAACCAGTATACCCTATGTATACTGGTAAGAAGTGGGAGCTCAACTTGATGCGTATCGTATATACAACATCAAGGCTCCCGGGGAATGAAACTCACTGTATCACCACTTACCTGCTACTCTGTCCATTTACTACCAGATCAACAAAAAGAAATAGAGTTACATGTTGAAAGGATTAAGTTTTATTTATGTTGCTATTTTAAATTGGTTACATTTACACCTCTTAGTTATTTTTTTATCATCCATCCATATGGTGTCTACACGGACGGAGGATGCCTAGAAGAAAGTAAAGTAAGTTGATGGTGGCTACGCAGCGTAATACGCAAACAAGCCGAAGGAGGTTCGCGGCTCAAGCCTACACCTCACCATCTTACTAATTATCGAAGATACTCCACATTTGCACCGGAACTATATGAACGGATTGCACTGTCTGACTCGAACACTGGCTTCGCTGTTGACTTTGCGGCAAAATACACTACGCGTACAATCCCCTAACCGCTGTTATCACTACTTGCCATTTCTCGCTCGATCAATTGCCTTTTAAACGATTCATGCGGCCTCAATTCGCCCTAAATATGCTGAGTAGTTTAAACGTGCGTTCTCGTTCCACGAAAGCTTCTTCCTCCACGCTCCATCTCACTTGCTCGCATGGTGAAACTTTGTGGCGAATTGGTGAAATGGTTTGAAGGCAGGGAGAAATCAGGCGAGGAAAAGCTTTTGTTTAGCTTTTCTGTTCTCTACACAGTGTCACTCCGCTGGAAGCACACCCCGAAGCTTCACATGTGCATGGTCGTTGTCGTCGCTAATGTTATGGCTTATGTAGAGCGAATTGCCTCTCATGTACATAGTCGTTGTCGTCGCTAATGTTATGGCTTATGTAGAGCGAATTATGAAGTCTTTTCGCTTGCCGGTGGTCGACAAGTACATGCTTTGATGACAATGGGCGTATGTGCTTGACCATATAACACTTGGCGTAGTGCGAATGCTTGTCGATATTTCTATAAGCACACCCCGAAGCTTCTCATGTACATAGCCGTCGTCGCTAATGTTATGAATTATGAAGACTTTTCGCTTGCCGTTGGTCGACAAGTATATATTTTAATGACAATGGGCGTATGCGCTTGACCGTATACACTTGGCATAGTGTGAACGCTTAGACGATCGACGACGTTTCTACATAGCATACCATTAACACCTTTTGATCCAGCAAAACCCTTGGTCCTCACAACAGACGCCAGCCTGACCGGTATTGCAGCTGTTTTGAGTCATGAAATGGAAGGTCATGAAAAGCCTATTGCTTATGACTCTCGAGCTTTGACCCAAGCTGAATGCAATTACAGTTAACTTGATAGAGAAGCCTTGGCTATCATTTACGCAGCCACACACTTCTGCAATATGTTTATGCCAGAAACTTCACCCTTGTCACCGATAACGAGCCGCTGTCTCGTATCTTCCATCCACATCGAGCATTACCTCAGATGAAATCTGCCCGTCTTTTACGCTATGCCTCCTTCATAAGTGGACTGGACTTTACGGTACGCTGTAAAAAAGGAAAAGACAACGAGAACGTAGATTGTCTTTCTCGGGCTCCAATTCCCCAACTGCTCCGAACATCTGAAACACAATGAATGAAGAAGTCAATGCGTTGTATGCTGAAACTATACTTCAAATCTCCAGCCCAGCTATAACTTCAGAAACTATTATTGAAGAAACAGCCAAAGATGAAAACCTTCAAACCCTGATGACCAGCCTCAAAACCAGTCAAAGAGATGAACCATTCACCATCTTTAACGGTATGCTTTTCAGATATGAATAGGCATTCATACCAAAATCTCTACAACGCCAAATCCTGGAAGAACTGCATGCCTCACACTTGGGCATTACAAAAATGAAACAACTCTCCAGACGATATGTATATTGGGAACGTTTAGACAAGGACATCGAGCAAATTGTTAAAACCTGTGAATCCTGTGTCTAAGTCCGGCAAAATCCACAGAAAGTCGCTATTCATCCATGGGACCCACCAGATGACAACTGGGAGAGGGTACATATTGACTATGCAGGCCCCCTTGACAACCATTATTTCTTAATGTGTGTCGATGCAAAATCCAAGTGGGCTGAAGTTCGAATACTCAAAGAAGCACCATTATAAGCATCAACTATCACACTCCTAGAGACCATATTCTCTGTGCATGGCTACCCATCTGTCCTAGTATCAGATAATGCTGCCATATTTAAAAGTGAAGAGTTCCAGACACACTGTAAAGAAAGGGGAATGTTTCAGAAGTTTATTGCGCCAGGTCACCCATCAACTAATGGCCGTGCAGAAAGAAATATACAAACCCTGAAAAGAAGATTGAAAGCTGCAGCTGAAGACTCATCACCAATAGCCACAAAAGTACAAAATATCCTTTTTCGATACCGTGCCACACCATTAGCCTCCAGACGGTCACCAGCAGAACTTTACCTGAAAAGGAAAATTAGAATACGCGTTGATGCTCCCCTGCCTAACAGAAAAGCAGTAATACCAACGAGCCGAAGCAGCTGTCACATCCGCTCATTCCAAATAGGAGAGAGAGTTCAGGCAAGAATGCAACTGAATAATCAAGATAGCTGGCAATTTGAGACTGTCGAACAAAAACTGGGTCAGTACCATTATATCATTGACTTTGACTCAGGCCGAACTATAAAAAGGCACATCGACCAATTTATTTCAACAATGGTCCCGAAGAAACAAGTCACCTTTTCATCTCAGCAAAGACCAGCCCCAGCCCAGGTGTTCCATATCGACACATGCCAGCTGATGAGTTACCAACAATGGACACACAGCCTACGCCATTGACTGCGCCAGTTATCAATCAGCCAGAAACACTTACTGGCACTCCTGACCAACAGACACCAGCAGACGGGAACACAAACAACCCGACGCTACCACCACGCAGATCTGCTCGTCAACGATGTCCTCCAAACTTCTTGAAAGACTATATCACCGAATAATAGAATTAAAATTAAATTGCTATATGTTTTAATTAAGTGGGGGAGACTATTGTGAATCGTTATTTTCTATGTGCCGTTCCTTTGACAGTCAGTCTCGTATCGGCCTTTCCCGATGTAACATGTCTATTGTGTACAATACAAATATGTATCAATTAACGTGTGTATTATTATTGTCTCATTATATCAACTAGTCACTTTCATCACCCAGTCACAATAGGTACAATGATGAAATGAAGCTGGCATCGAAATAAAAGTTTCTCGTAGCTGGCAGTAAATTGACTTACAGTTAGTATATTGCTATAGCCGAGACTTGATCGGATGGATAAAAAATAGCTTGATGTGATCTTGATTTAATTTATACGAGGGAACAAATTTACGCATACTATTGGTTATAAATATCTCATCTGTTACTGTTGAATTTCTCAAACCAGCGACTAGTCCTAAAAATCCAACGCATCTCTTTGAATGAATTACACTGCGTCCCGATCATAAATTTATCTCGTTGATAGACCTTATAAAATTGATCGAAATTTATAATACGAAATTTGAATTATTGGTTCAAAGCATATTTTTCAAGAGTTCATATATCCTTCTGCTTGTTAATATAAAGACTAATTATTTCGAAATTATTTTTATTTATTCGAAAATTCAATAACAATATAATATATGGCATTTGCGACATATATGCCTACAGTTAAAAGAATAATACTAACAACTCCAGGATTCGGCTTTCCGCTTTCGAGGATGAAATAACTTCCCCATCCAGAGAAGCGCTTGAAATCAATACTGTCGCTAAGTTCGTTGCATTTGCTTGCAAAAATAAAAATATGGTTGAGATCCAGATAAGATTCATAAAAGTAAACAGTTTACCGATTGTTGTCCATTAATTATTTATCATGTTCATATATTCGTATGTCCAATATCATTTAACAGACTCCTGAAAAAAGATATAAAATTGATTTCATCAATAAAATTATCCAAGCATTATGCTTACGAAAAATTGCCCCAAAATTCAGGTGGTACTGCGCGAAAACTAACCGAATAAAATGGTCGCCCCCGAAATGTAAACATAATCATGCGTGAATTGGAAGCAGTAATTTTAAGTGAAAAAACACTTCTAAATAAAGTATTTTGTTTTCCACATTTTATGTTGTTACTTACCTATGAAATGACACTCCTGTGGCAGAGCATATATACTACTTTAGTAGATATGCTCTGCCTGTGGGCTGACGGTGCGTTCTATTATTGAATATTTTCACAATGGACATGATTTTAGAAACTTCTTTGCATTTTCCTACTTTTCCGTCGAAATATAAAGTTTTCTCACTTGTAATCTAACCAATTGATTGTCTCTTATTGTCTTGTTCATGAATAGCGCACAAATCACAAATTTTCACTGATTTTAACTAAAAATCCCACAGCAAACGAGTTTGTTTACGCGGTTTCACAGCCGAATTTGACAGCAAATGCAAAAAATCATACGATAATATGAAGATTTCTAGTTATCGACAGCGAGAATTGATGACGAGTAAAATCAGTGTTCCATTAGCATCGGGCCGGTCCTGTTAGCTACCTGTTCCAAGAAGTAAGTTTTCGACTTTGAGAATGGAACACTGGAGTGGAACATCAACTCAAATTTTGTCATCATTTCCTGATGCGCCACGACCGCTGCTCTTTTGATTTAATTTTCGAAGCGTGTAGTTTGAAAAGGGAGCTAAAATTTAGAAATATTTGAATATGTAAAAGTTAACTGCCATTGCATAATTGATCGATAATGTTCCTATTTCAGACTCGAATAATTTGCAAAACTTTATTTAGATAAAAAGAAACCTCACAGCGATATTTAATAAGCAAAAACTAAATCTGTTTCTTAGGTAATTACAAATTCCACTACTGCTAAAATTATAATCGTTCATTCTTTGATACTTTTTCACCTCCCTTTTCCTTTCATAACCAGGTTTGGATTGTCTCCGGTGGAATTAAGGTGAAGTGTATAATCGTTGAGCTTGATCTTCGCTATGTGTAAGAAAACTACATGCCTTTAAGGTGTAGTAATTTGCTGAGATATCGCCTAACACAAATTTATTCTAATTTTTACTTCGCAATGAAATAGTATTTTGTGTTAATATATTTTTCTGCTATAAGCTTAATCAACAGGCTGAAGTGTCGTTTGTTGTTCGTGTGTTCACCATATGCAATACAGAGTTGCTTTCCGATGCATGTCACTCGAACATTTTTAAGTATACTATTTGGAGTAAATAAAAGTCTTCAAAGCTGGCAGTAAATTGCCTTACAGTTAGTGCAATGCTCTAGCCAAGACTTGATTGAATGGATAAAATATAGCTTGATGTGATCTTGCCTTAATTGATATGAGGGAACAAATTTGAGCGTACTATTGGTTATAAATATGTCGTATATTACTGTTGAATATCTCAAACCAGCGATTAGTCCTCAAAACCCAACGCTTTTCTTTGAATGAATTATGCTGCGCCCCGATAATAAATTTATCTCGTTGATATAGGCTATAACATTGATCGAAAATTTTAAAACGAAATTCGAATTATTTGTACAAAGCATCTTTTTCAAGAGTTCATATATCCTTCTGCTTGATAATATAAGACTAATTATTTCGGAACTATTTTTATTCATTTGAGAATTCAATAATATAATAAATGGAATTCATTCAATATATGCCTACAGTTAAAAGAATAATACAAACAACTCCGGGATGAAATAGCTTCCACATCCAGAGAGGCGCTTGAAATCAATGCTGTCACTAAGCTGGTTGCATTTGCCTGCAAAAATAAGAAGATGCCTGAGATCCAGATGAAATTTATAAAAGCAAACAGTTTACCGATAGTTGCCCAGTAATCATTTTCTCATTTTCATATATTCGTATGTCCAATATCATTTAACAGGCTCCTGGAAAAAGAAATAAAATTGATTTCATCAATAAAATTATTCAAGCAATTTGCTAGCAAAACTTGCCCCCAAAATGCAGGCGCTACTACGCGAAAACTAATTGAATAAAATGGTCGCCCCCGAAATGTAAACATAATCATGCATGAATTGGAAGCAGTGCTTTTAAGTGAAAAAACACTTCTAAATATTGTATTGTGCTTTCCACATTTTATGTTGTTACTTACCTAAGAAATGATACTCCTGTGGGCTGACGGTGCGTTCTATTATTGCATATTTTCACAATGCACATGATTTAAGAAATTTCTTTGCAATTTCCTACTTTTCCGTCGAAATATAAAGTTTTCTTACTTGCAATCTAACCGATAGATTGTCTCTTATTGTCTTGTTCATGAATAGCGCACAAATCACAAATTTTCACTGATTTTAACTAAAAATCCCACAGCAAACGAGTTTGTTTACGCGGTTTCACAGCCAGATTTGACAGCGAATGCAAAAAAATCATATGATAATATGAAGATTTCTCCTTATCGACAGCGAGAAGTGATGACAAGAAAAATCAGTGTTCCATTAGCATCAGGCCCTTTGAGAATGGAACACTGGAGTGGAACATCAACTCAAATTTTGTCATCAGTTCCCGATGCGCCACGAACGTTGCTCTTCCGATTTAATTTTGGAAGGGTGTAGTCTAAAAAGGGAGCTACAATTTAGAAATATTTGAATATGTAAAAGTTAACTTCATTGCATAATTGATTGATAATGTTCCTATTTTAGAATTGAATAGTTTGCAAAACTTTATTTAGATAAAACGAACCTCACAGTGACATTTAATAAGCAAAAACTAAATCTGTTCCTTAGGTAATTACAAATTCAACTACTACTAAAATTATAATCGTTCATTCTTTTATACTTTTTCACCTCCCTTTTCCTTTCATAATCGTCTTCAGTGGAATTACGGTGAAATGTATAATCGTTGAGCTTGACCTTCGCTACGTGTGAGAGAACTACATGCCTTTAAGGTGTACTAATTTGTTGAGATATCGCCTAATAGAAATTTATTCTGATTTTAATTTCGCAATAAAATAGTATTTTGTGTTGATGTATTTTACTGCTATAAGCTTAACTAATAAGCTGAAGTATCGTTTGTTGTTCATGTGCTCACCATATGCAACAAAGAGTTGCTTTCCGATGCATGCCACCTGAAGATTTTTAAGTACACTATTTAGAGTAAATAAAAGTTTCTCGTAGCTGGCAGTAAATTGCCTTACAGTCAGTATATTGCTGTAGGCGAGACTTGTGGAAAGTGAGTGATTAGTCCTAAAAATCCAACGTTTCTCTTTGAATGAATTATCCTGCGCCCCAATAATAAATTTATCTCTTTGATATAGGCTATAAAATTGATCAAAAGTTTTAATACAAAATTCGAATTTTTTGTCCAAAGCATCTTTTTGAAGAGTTCATATATCCTTCTGCTTGTTAATATAAGACTCATTATTTCGAAATTATTTTTAATCATTTGAAAATTCAAGAAAATAATAAATGGAATTCATTCAATATATGCCTACAGTTAAAAGAATAATACTATCAACTCCGGGATTCTACTTTCCGTTTTCGAGGATGAAATAGCTTCCACATCCAGAGAGGCGCTTGAAATCAATACTGTCGCTAAGCTCGTTGCATTTGCTTGCAAACATAAAAATATGTCTCAGATCCAGATGAGATTTATAAAAGTAAACAGTTTACCGATAGTCGCCCATTAATAATTTTTTTTCATCTCCATATATTCGTATGTCAAGTATCATTAAACAGACTCCTGGAAAAAGAAATAAAATTGATTTCATTAATAAAACTATTCAAGCAATATGCAAGCAAAACTTGCCCCCAAAATGCAGGCGCTACTACGCGAAAACTAATCGAATAAAATGGACGCCACCGAAATGTAAACATAATCATGCATGAATTGGAAGCAGTGATTTTAATTAAAAAGAACACTTCTAAATATTGTATTGTGCTTTCTACATTTTATGTTGTTACTTACCTATGAAATGATACTCCTGTGGGCTGACGGTGCATTTTATTATTGCGTATTTTCACAATGCACATGATTTAAGAAATTTCTTTGCAATTTCCTACTTTTCTGTCGAAATATAAAGTTTTCTCACTTGCAATCTAACCGATAGATTGTCTTTTATTGTCTTGTTCATGAATAGCGCACAAATCACAAACTTTCACTGATTTTAACTAAAAATCCCACAGCAAACGAGTTTGTTTACGCGGTTTCACAGCCAAATTTGACAGCGAATGCAAAAAAAATCATATGATAATATGAAGATTTCTCCTTATCGACAGCGAGAAGTGATGACACTTTGAGAATGGAACACTGGAGTGGAACATCAACTCAAATTTTGTCATCATTTCCCGATGCGCCACGAACGTTGCTCTTCTGATTTAATTTTGGAAGGGTGTAGTCTAAAAAGGGAGCTACAGTTTAGAAATATTTGAATATGTAAAAGTTAACTGCCATTGCATAATTGATTGATAATGTTCCTATTTCAGACTTGAATGGTTTGTAAAACTTTATTTAGATAAAAAGAAACTCACAGCGACATTTAATAAGCAAAAACTAAATCTTTTCCTTAGGTTATTACAAATTCAACTACTACTAAAATTATAATCGTTCATTCTTTTATACTTTTTCACCTCCCTTTTCCTTTCATAATCGTCTTCAGCGGAATTAAGGTGAAATGTATAATCGTTGAGCTTGACCTTCGCTATGTGTGAGAGAACTACATGCCTCTGATTTATACTAATTTGTTAAGATATCGCCTAACAGAAATTTATTCTGATTTTAATTTCGCAATAAAATAGTATTTTGTGTTGATGTATTTTACTGCTATAACCTTAAATGACAAGCTGAAGTTTCGTTTGTTGTTCACTCGCTCACCATATGCAACAAAGAGTTGCTTTCCGATGCATGCCACTTGAACATTTTTAAGTATACTATTTAGAGTAAATAAAAGTTTCTCGTAGCTGGCAGTAAATTGCCTTACAGTCAGTATATTGCTATAGGCGAGACTTAATCGAATGGATCAAAAATAGCTTAATGATATCTTGATTCAATTTATATGAGGGAACAAATTCGAGCATATATTGGTTATATATACGTCGTCTATTACTGTTGAATTTCTCAAACCAGTGATTAGTCCCAAAATGAATTATCCTGTGCCCCGATATTAAATTTATCTCTTTGATATAGGCTATAAAATTGATCAAAAGTTTGAATACAAAATTCGAATCATTTGTTCAAAGCATCTTTTTCAAGAGTTCATATATCCTTCTACTTGTTAATAAAGATCAATTATTTCGAAATTACTTTTATTCATTTGAAAATTCAATAATATAATAAATGAAATTCATTCTATATATGCCTACAGTTAAAAGAATGATTCTAACAACTTCGGGATTCTGCTTTCCGCGTTCGAGGATGAAATAGCTTCCACATCCAGAGAGGCGCTTGAAATCAATACTGTCGTTCGCTGCATTTGCCTGCAAATACAAAAATATGTCTGAGATCCAGATGAGATTTATAAAAGTAAACAGTTTACCGATAGTCGCCCATTAATAATTTTTTTTCATCTCCATATATTCGTATGTCAAGTATCATTAAACAGACTCCTGGAAAAAGAAATAAAATTGATTTCATTAATAAAACTATTCAAGCAATATGCAAGCAAAACTTGCCCCCAAAATGCAGGCGCTACTACGCGAAAACTAATCGAATAAAATGGACGCCACCGAAATGTAAACATAATCATGCATGAATTGGAAGCAGTGATTTTAAGTGAAAAAACACTTCTAAATATTGTATTGTGCTTTCTACATATTATGTTGTTACTTACCTATGAAATGATACTCCTGTGGGCTGACGGTGCGTTCTATTATTGCATATTTTCACAATGCACATGATTTTGGGAACTTCATTTGCATTTTCCTTCTTTGCCGTCGAAATATATAGTTTTCTCACTTGCAATCTAACCGATAGATTGTCTCTTATTGTCTTGTTCATTAATAGCGCACAAATCACAAATTTTCACTGATTTTAACTAAAAATCCCACAGCAAACGAGTTTGTTTACGCGGATTCACAGCCGAATTTGACAGCGAATGCAAAAAAATCATCTGATAATATGAAGATTTCTCCTTATCGACAGCGAGAATTGATGACAAGAAAAATCAGTGTTCCATTAGCATCGGGCCGTTCCTGTTAGCTACCTGTTCCAATTGATGACAAGAAAAATCAGTGTTCCATTAGCATCAGGCCCTTTGAGAATGAAACACTGGAGTGGAGCATCAAATTTTGTCATCAGTTCCCGATGCGCCACGAACGTTGCTCTTCCGATTTAATTTTGGAAGGGTGTAGTCTAAAAAGGGAGCTACAATTTAGAAATATTTGAATATGTAAAAGTTAACTTCATTGCATAATTGATTGATAATGTTCCTATTTTAGAATTGAATAGTTTGCAAAACTTTATTTAGATAAAACGAACCTCACAGTGACATTTAATAAGCAAAAACTAAATCTGTTCCTTAGGTAATTACAAATTCAACTACTACTAAAATTATAATCGTTCATTCTTTTATACTTTTTCACCTCCCTTTTCCTTTCATAATCGTCTTCAGTGGAATTACGGTGAAATGTATAATCGTTGAGCTTGACCTTCGCTACGTGTGAGAGAACTACATGCCTTTAAGGTGTACTAATTTGTTGAGATATCGCCTAACAGAAATTTATTCTGATTTTAATTTCGCAATAAAATAGTATTTTGTGTTGATGTATTTTACTGCTATAAGCTTAACTAATAAGCTGAAGTATCGTTTATTGTTCATGTGCTCACCATATACAACAAAGAGTTGCTTTCCGATGGATGCCACTTGAAGATTTTTAAGTACACTATTTAGAGTAAATAAAAGTTTCTCGTAGCTGGCAGTAAATTGCCTTACAGTCAGTATATTGCTGTAGGCGAGACTTGTGGATAGTGAGTGATTAGTCCTAAAAATCCAACGTTTCTCTTTGAATGAATTATCCTGCGCCCCAATAATAAATTTATCTCTTTGATATAGGCTATAAAATTGATCAAAAGTTTTAATACAAAATTCGAATTTTTTGTCCAAAGCATCTTTTTGAAGAGTTCATATATCCTTCTGCTTGTTAATATGAAAGTCAATTATTTCGAAATTACTTTTATTCATTTGAAAATTCAAGAAAATAATAAATGGAATTCATTCAATATATGCCTACAGTTAAAAGAACAATACTATCAACTCTGGGATTCTGCTTTCCGTTTTCGAGGATGAAATAGCTTCCACATCTAGAGAGGCGCCTGAAATCAATACTGTCGCTAAGCTCGTTGTATTTGCCTGCAAAAACAAAAATATGTCTCGGATCCAGATGAGATTTATAAAAGTAAACAGTTTACCGATAGTTGCCCATGAATAATTTTTTCATCTCCATATGTTCGTATGTCCAGTATCATTTAACAGACTCCTTGAAATAGAAATAAAATTGATTTCATCAATAAAATTATTCAAGCAATATGCTAGCAAAACTTGCCCCCAAAATGCAGGCGCTACTACGCGAAAACTAATCGAATAAAATGGTCGCCCCCGAAATGTAAACATAATCATGCATGAATTGGAAGCAGTGATTTTGAGTGAAAAAACACTTCTAAATATTGTATTGTGCTTTCTACACTTTATGTTGTTACTTACCTATGAAATGATACTCCTGTGGGCTGACGGTTCGTTCTATTATTGCATATTTTCACAATGTACATGATTTTAGATACTTCATTTGCATTTTCCTTCTTTTCCGTCGAAATATATAGTTTTCTCACTTGCAATCTAACCGATAGATTGTCTCTTATTGTCTTGTTTATGAATAGCGCACAAATCACAAATTTTCACTGATTTCAACTAAAAATCCCACACCAAACGAGTTTGTTTACGCGGATTCACAGCCGAATTTGACAGCGAATGCAAAAAAATCATATGATAATATGTGGATTTCTCCTTATCGACAGCGAGAATTGATGACAAGAAAAACCAATGTTCCAATAGCATCGGGCCGTTCCTGTTAGGTACCTGCTTTGAGAATGGAACACTGGAGTGGAACATCAACTCAAATTTTGTCATCATTTCCCGATGCGCCACGAACGTTGCTCTTCGGATTTAATTTTGGAAGGGTGTAGTCGAAAAAGGGAGCTACAGTTTAGAAATATTTGAATATGTAAAAGTTAACTGCCATTGCATAATCGATTGATAATGTTCCTATTTCAGACTTGAATAGTTTGTAAAACTTTATTTAGATAAAAAGAAACTCACAGTGACATTTAATAAGCAAAAACTAATTCTGTTCCTTAGGTAATTACAAATTCAACTACTATTAAAACTATAATCGTTCATTCTTTTATACTTTTTCACCTCCCTTTTCCTTTCATAATCGTCTTCAGTGGAATTAAGGTGAAATGTATAATCGTTTTGCTTGACCTTCGCTATTTGTGAGAGAACTACATGCCTTTAAGGTGTACTAATTTGTTAAGATATCGCCTAACAGAAATTTATTCTGATTTTAATTTCGCAATAAAATAGTATTTTGTGTTGATGTATTTTACTGCTATAAGCTTAACTAACAAGCTGAAATGTCGATTGTTGTTCATGTGCTCACCATATGCAACAAAGAGTTGCTTTCCGATGCATGCCACTTTAACATTTTTAGGTATACTATTTAGAGTAAATAAGTTTCTCGTAGCTGGCAGGAAATTGCCTTACAGTCAGTATATTGCCATAGGCGAGACTTGATCGAATGGATCAAAAATAGCTTAATGATATCTTGATTCAATTTATATGAGGGAACAAATTTGAGCATATATTGGTTATGAGTACGTCGTCTATTACTGTTGAATTTCTCAAACCTGTGATTCATCCCAAAATGAATTATCCTGCGCCCCGATAGTAAATTTATTTCTTTGAAATAGGCTATAAAATTGATCAAAAGTTATAATACAAAATTCGAACTATTTATCCGAAGCATATTTTTGAAGAGTTCATATATCCTTCTGCTTGTTAATATAAAGACTAATTATTTCGAAATTACTTTTATTCATTTTAAAATTCAATAATATAATAAATGGAATTCATTCTATATTTGCCTACAGTTAAAAGCATAATACTAAGAACTCCGGAATTCTGCTTTCCGCTTTCGAGGATGAAATTACTTCCACATCCAGAGAGGCGCTTGAAATCAATACTGTCGCTAAGCTCGTTGCATTTGCCTGCAAAAATAAAAATATATCTGAGATCCAAATGAGATTTATAAAAGTAAACAGTTTACCGATTGTTGTCCATTAATTATTCTTTCTTCTCCATATATTCGTATGTCCAGTATCATTTAGCAGACTCCTGGAAAAAAAAATAAAATTGATTTCATCAATAAAATTATTCAAGCAATATGCTAGCAAAACTTGCCCCCAAAATGCAGGCGCTACTACGCGAAAACTAATCGAATAAAATGGTCGCCAACGAAATGTAAACATATTCATGCATGAATTGGAAGCAGTGATTTTGAGTGAAAAAACACTTCTAAATATTGTATTGTGCTTTCTACATTGTATGTTGTTACTTACCTATGAAATGATACTCCTGTGGGCTGACGGTTCGTTCTATTATTGCATATTTTCACAATGCACATGATTTTAGAAACTTTGTTCGTATTTTCCTTCTTTTCCGTCGAAATATATAGTTTTCTCACTTGCAATCTTACCGAAAGATTGTCTCTTATTGTCTTGTTCATGAACAGCGCACAAATCACAAATTTTCACTGATTTTAACTAAAAATCCCACGGCGAACGAGTTTGTTTACGCGGATTCACAGCCGAATTTGACAGCGAATGCAAAAAAATCATATGATAATATGAAGATTTCTCCTTATCGACAGCGAGAATTGATGACAAGAAAAATCAGTGTTCCATTAGCATCGGGCCGTTCCTGTTAGCTACCTGTTCCAATGGTACCTGCTCCAAATTTTGGAACAAAAACATGCCCAGCCTTTGAGGAACAAGATAAAACCGGAGTGGACATCCATGTGTACACGTTGTCGCACCTACCCCTGCGACCGCCTGCCTAACTACGTGAATTTTTGCACCTTCCCCTGCGACCGTGATTCTAAAGCTAGTTAAGGGGAACTCAATGGGTGTTCACAAGAAAGTAAACAAACGCTTATGCACTCGTAAATATCATTTTATTGCAAATAACACTTCACAGAACAAGAAAATAGCATTGAATACAAATAAAGCATTATGGCCACTTAGGATAGAAAACACTTTCGTATCGATAACCCATCGTTTTCTAGCAATAACGCACATTACACTTTTAATTGAGTTCCTCGCTCCGATTTACAATGTCACTCCTTTAAATGTTGTTATCCCTAAACCAGGTGTAATATTACTTTCACTACAGTCAATATGTACCTCCGGACACGTTCTCGAACCGAAAAAACGACTAAATTCCGAATCGTATCTCACGCGCCAGGTAAATTTCGCGTCCATGTTTAGTCGTCAAATTGACAATCTGGTTCTCGAGAGGAGAAATTGTGGAAATTATTGGAAATGAAATGACAATCATGCTCAGAAGGTGGTCGTATCATTTTCTATGGAGCTTATATGAGCATAGCCTCTCCATTTGTTCCGTTCCTCAAAGTGACCAGCAAGAGGCAGACGGGGAGGAAACTTTGAGGAACAAGATAAAACCGGAGTGGACATCCATGTGTACACGTTGTCGCAACTACCCCTGCGACCGCCTGCCTAACTACGTGTCTTTTTGCACCTACCCCTGCGACCGTGATTCAAAAGCTAGTTAAGGGGAACCCAATGGGTTGTCACAAGAAAGTAAACAAACGCTTATGCACTCGTAAATATGGTTTTATTGCAAATAACACTTCACAGAACAAGAAAATAGCATTGAATACAAATAAAGCATTATGGCCACTTAGGATAGAATACACTTTCGTATCGATAACCCATCGTTTTCTAGCAATAACGCACATTACACTTTTTATTGAGTTCCTCGATCCGATTTACAATGTCACTCCTTAAAATGTTGTTATCCCTAAACCAGGTGTAATATTACTTTCACTACAGTCAATATGTACCTCCGGACACGTTCTCGAACCGAAAAAACGACTAAATTCCGAATCGTATCTCACGCGCCAGGTAAATTTCGCGTCCATGTTTAGTCGTCAAATTGACAATCTGGCTCTGGAGAGGAGAAATTGTGGAAATTATTGGAAATGGAATGACAATCATGCTCAGAAGGTGGTCGCATCATTTTCTATGGAGCTTATATGAGCATAGCCTCTCCATTTGTTCCGTTCCTCAAAGGGAGGAAATGACAGACTGTTCGCTTGGTAGAGAGCAGAAACCATTGAGTAATTAAATAATACTGGAGTGGACAACCACGCGACAATATGGTTGCAACAACCCCTGCGAAAACTTTTCCTGTTGCTAAGCTCTTGTTTACAACCTTAGAGAGAGCCAAATTGCACAAGCAAACATGGCTGCTGCTCAATGTAAACAAATTTTCATACAATACCAAAAATTTGCTTTCTATTAGAAAAACCTTCAGCATTGTATGAAAAACATGCAAAACATTAATATGATAACTACTCACTTGTGAAAGGAAACACCTACAGATCCTTTTCCACTATGATTTTTTCACGAAGGCACTACACATTTCATTTTGAAATTCTAAGTTAATTACACAGTGTCGCACGTTAAAGTCACTTGAATCACAAACTCCAATCGAATGTTCAAACACTTGGAACGAATTTAGATCGCAAACACTTTCCACAGTTTTAATATCGGATAAAATTCGCGACAAAACTTGCAAATTGGCCAATTTGGCGTCCAATTTGCATCAGTCAACTTGACAGTCAGTTCACACCTAGTCAGCTTTTGGGACAAGAAAGTGACCAGCAAGAGGCAGACGGGGAGGAAATGACAGACTGTTCACTTGGAAGAGAGCAGAAACCGGTCGCATGCTCTCTCATGCATTTTATATGAGCTTAGTCCATCCAGTTCTTATTAATCTTAGGCAGAAACCTTAGGGAGGGAAGAAAAGGAGTAAATGATAGCTCCAAAAATTTCCGAATGTCGGCTATGTGTTTGTAAGGTTTCTTTGATTGCCGTGGTAGTGGCTTAAAGCATGGGTAGTCTCATCACAAGAGGGGCAAACTTAATCATATGGCGGGAAAATTCAAATTGATAGCACCATGGCGAAAATATTTAACTAAAAATAAATTTACTATTTTATTAGTTTGATGAGTAGCTAAAGTTTGGATTAAAATGCAATCAAGGAAAATGTATTTTTAGAGGTTATTGAAAAATTTGAATTAGATAATGAAGAGCCACTGTTTAGTTTTCTGAGGTATATTTTTTAGCAGATTCCAATCGCCTTCATGCTTATTATTGAACATTAATCTGATAATAATTTATAATGATAATAATGTATAAATACATTCGTAAATAGCCCACATACTCTTTAGCTAAATCAAAATGCTATGTAAATTATTCTGAGTTATTTCCAGGCCGTTGGAATTGTTGTTGGTATTTTATTGATAAAATAATATTAACGGCAATACTCTTTCTGTTGAATATTTTTTTCTTACATACCGTAAAAGCGAATTGTTTTATTCAGTTTTTGGTGGATAGAATACCTTTTTGACTTTTTTTAGACATAAAATAATACCTGGTGTTGAGATACTTTTTGATGAACAAACATAAAAGGGAGTAATAGTGACCACTTACGATCATACATTGTTTGTACATAGTGAATAACGGCTTCTCTAAAAAACGTTCTTTGATTGATATGTAATTCGCCTTTTTAGAAAAATGTAGCATTTAATTACCATCCTAATTAAACAGAAGAAATCACATACAATGTTCACGTGGCATACTTTAGTGAACACTATTGTTAGTATTAAACAAGCGGAAAAATTATCTACCCTAAAATAAAATTAAAATCCTGCAAAAAAATTTTCTTGTATTTGTTCAAGCTGGAAAGTGAATTCTAATGCTTAGATAAAATCAATCTTCCATCTTTTTGATTAAATTACATATATTATATAAAGCACCATTATAAGAATGAAATGCAAAATGGTACCTTTTACTTCTTTATTTTTGTTTATTATGTTCAAATTTAAGGTGAAGTATTTAAATTTACATTAATACTGCAAGCCGTATGAACCATCTCCCGTTGACTTTTTTCGTTTAGAAGCCTGAATAAAAAATGTCATAATTGATGCTACGTATCATATATTAAACTTACACTTTCAAGGCTTTCCATAGACAACGTTGCTGCTGAAGGGCTTAAATCAATATTAATATATAGCTGGAAAATTATCATGACGACATTATACAAAATATGAAAAGGTATCATGGGCTTCGTCAAAAGCATGTTCTAAAATATAGGGGATTAAAATTCACATTAAAATTTAGGATAAGAAATTCATACCTTCTCCAAATTCCGTTTAGATCCCACTAAAATATTTGGGTGAAGACAATTGGAGATTTCGTCATTTCCGGTCAAAGAGTCCTGAGATTGAGGGTGTTAAATGTAAGGTGCTGGCAACTATATGACACTTGAACTATCCAGGGCAATCAACTAATTCGCCGCTGAAGGAATTGTTTGGAAACTGCACTAAACTTAGCTTAACCTCTGAAGTTGATTTCTGAAATAAAGATAAATATAAATAAAAAAATAGTCAAACATGAAATATACTTACATGTCCAAAAGCAGCTGTAGAGATGTAAGTATCTTCAACTTCACATCGACTCTAAAATATATATTTTATTTTGTGCGAATATTAATTTAAAAATAATGTAAGAATGTAAGAAATATACGCGTTCTTCGAATTTGATTTATAGCCCACTAAATCATTCAGATGACATGCTCACAATTTCGTCGTTTCTGGTCCAAGAGTCCTGAAATTGAGCGGGCTAAATGTAATGTTCGGGAAACTAAATGACACTTACCCTATTCAGGCCAATGGACTTATTCGCCGAAACCGAAGAAATCGTTTCATGATCGCACTAAAATTAGATACTTAGGGACGAAAACAGCAAATACATGTGAACTTACACATCCTGAATTAAATTCGGAATTTGAACAAAACTTTGTCCTATTCGTAGTTGAATTCTAAAAAAAAAAAATTTGAAATCGGCATTTTAATCAATTATGAAATATACTTACATATCCAAAAGTGGATGTAAAGGTGTTAATATATTCAATTCCACATCGAGTCTAAAAATATGAGATACTTGAATTTTGTGCAAAAGGTTAATTTAAGAATAGCTATCTTACACTTCTAGCTTGGATTCAAATAAACGACGTCGTCATCCTTGAAATGATCTTCGCAAACTTGCGAAAGTTTTATTTCTGGATTTATCCCGAGAATTCAGCGCCACTCCATTTTTGCACAAATATCATTCAGAATTCTAAAATGATAAAAAGTTACAATGAGTTATGACCCCCTTAAAAATACTCCAATTTTGTGCCGCACCTGCTTTAAGCCACAAGCTATGCGGCAAAATATGAAGCAATCAAAACAATAAATTGCAAATATTTTTGAGCAGTTTTCTTGTGATTCACAAATTGAAACTATTGAAAATAAACTTTCTCACGATTATAAATCAATGAAACTACCAACTTTTACCAAAAGTACAATTTTCCGCTCGAGCCACTATTGAAATTCGGGCAACACGGAACCGAACAGTGCATTGTCGTTTTCTAATTTTTGAGTAACTTGATTTGATAAATTTTCACTATATATCGTGTGAAACTAACCGAAGCAGTATGTATTACGTTCACCACTTAAATATTCACTACCGTTTTCACGAAAATCGCGAGAAAATGATACTTTCCGCATATTGACAACGATGAATGCACGAAGCCGTAAACAAAATTTTGACGTTTGTTATGATTTCCCCTTCCCTCGCAAAAACCGCCTGTACAAGCAAAATATCGGAATTCACATACAGGGTTTTACACGGATAGACTTACTCCTCTTCTCTCTCTCTTAGTATAAGCCCTATAAAATGTTCGGGTCTTTGAGGAACGGAACAAATGGAGAGGCTCTGCTCATATAAGCTCCATAGAAAATGATACGACCACCTTCTGAGCATGATTGTCATTTCATTTCCAATAATTTCCACAATTTCTCCTCTCGAGAGCCAGATTGTCAATTTGACGACTAAACGTGGACGCGAAATTTACCTGGCGCGTGAGATACGATTCGGAACTCTGTCGTTTTTTCGGTTCGAGAACGTGTCCGGAGGTACATATTGACTGTAGTGAAAGTAATATTACACCTGGTTTAGGGATAACAACATTTTAAGGAGTGACATTGTAAATCGGAGCGAGGAACCCAATTAAAAGTGTAGTGTGCGTTATTGCTAGAAAACGATGGGTTATCGATACGACAGTGTTTTCTATCCGAGGTAGCCATAATGCTTTATTTGTATTCAATGCTATTTTCTTGTTCTGTGAAGTGTTATTTGCAATAAAACCATATTTACGAGTGCATAAGCGTTTGTTTACTTTCTTGTGACAACCCATTGGGTTCTCCTTAACTAGCTTTAGAATCACGGTCGCAGGGGTAGGTGCAAAAAGACACGTAGTTAGGCAGGCGGTCGCAGGGGTAGTTGCGACAACGTGTACACATGGATGTCCACTCCGGTTTTATCTTGTTCCTCAATGGTTCGGGTTCAACTTTTTTGACATTTGCCATTGAGTAATTAAATAATACTGGAGTGGACAACCACGTGACAATATGGTTGCAACAGCCCCTGCGACCACTTTTCCTACTGCTACGCTCTTGTTTACAACCTTAGAGAGAGCCAAATTGCACAAGCAAACATGGCTGCTGCTCAATGTAAACAAATTTTCATACAATACCAAAAATTTGCTTTCTATTTGAAAAACCTTCAGCATTGTATGAAAAACATGCAAAACATTAATATAAAAACTACTCACTTGTGAAAGGAAACACCTACAGATCCTTTTCCACTATGATTTTTTCACGAAGGCACTACATATTTCATTTTGAAATTCTAACTTAATTACACAGTGTCACACGTTAAAACAACTTGAATCACAAACTCTAATCGAATGTTTAAACACTTGGTACGAATTTAGATCGCGAACACCTTCCATAGTTTTAATATCGGATAAAATTCGCGACGAAACTTGCAAATTGGCCAATTTGGCGTCCAATTTGCATCAGTCAACTTGACAGTCTGTTCACACCTAGTCAGCTTTTGGAACAAGAAAGTGACCAGCAAGAGGCAGACGGGGAGGAAATGACAGACTGTTCACTTGGAAGAGAACAGAAACCGGTCGCATGCTCTCTCATGCATTTTATATGAGCTTAGCCCATCCAGTTCTTATTAATCTTAGACATTTGCTTTATGCTGGTTATGTTGATCTTAGCCTAAGATTAATAAGAACTGGATGGGCTAAGCTCATATAAAATGCATGAGAGAGCATGCGACCGGTTTCTGTTCTCTTCCAAGTGAACAGTCTGTCATTTCCTCCCCGTCTGCCTCTTGCTGGTCACTTTCTTGTTCCAAAAGCTGACTAGGTGTGAGCTGACTGTCAAGTTGACTGATGCAAATTGGACGCCAAATTGGCCAATTTGCAAGTTTCGTCGCGAATTTTATCCGATATTAAAACTATGGAAAGTGTTCGCGATCTAAATTCGTACCAAGTGTTTAAACATTCGATTGGAGTTTGTGATTCAAGTTATTTTAACGTGTGACACTGTGTAATTAAGTGAGAATTTCAATATGAAATATGTAGTGCCTTCGTGAAAAAATCATAGTGGAAAAGGATCTGTAGGTGTTTCCTTTCACAAGTGAGTAGTTATTATATTAATGTTTTGCATGTTTTTCATACAATGCTGAAGGTTTTTCTAATAGAAAGCAAATTTTTGGTATTGTATGAAAATTTGTTTACATTGAGCAGCAGCCATGTTTGCTTGTGCAATTTGGCTCTCTCTAAGGTTGTAAACAAGAGCGTAGCAGTAGGCAAAGTGGTCGCAGGGGTTGTTGCAACCATATTGTCGCGTGGTTGTCCACTCCAGTATTATTTAATTACTCAATGATCTTAGCTCAGCCAATCATTGAGTAATTAAATAATACTGGAGTGGACAACCACGTGACAATATGGTTGCAACAGCCCCTGCGACCACTTTTCCTACTGCTACGCTCTTGTTTACAACCTTAGAGAGAGCCAAATTGCACAAGCAAACATGGCTGCTGCTCAATGTAAACAAATTTTCATACAATACCAAAAATTTGCTTTCTATTTGAAAAACCTTCAGCATTGTATGAAAAACATGCAAAACATTAATATGATAACTACTCACTTGTGAAAGGAAACACCTACAGATCCTTTTCCACTATGATTTTTTCACGAAGGCACTACACATTTCATTTTGAAATTCTAAGTTAATTACACAGTGTCACACGTTAAAGTCACTTGAATCACAAACTCCAATCGAATGTTCAAACACTTGGAACGAATTTAGATCGCGAACACTTTCCACAGTTTTAATATCGGATAAAATTCGCGACGAAACTTGCAAATTGGCCAATTCGGCGTCCAATTTGCATAAGTCAACTTGACAGTCAGTTCACACCTAGTCAGCTTTTGGAACAAGAAAGTAATCAGCAAGAGGCAGACGGGGAGGAAATGACAGGCTGTTCACTTGGAAGAGAGCAGAAACCGGTCGCATGCTCTCTCATGCATTTTATATGAGCTTAGCCCAAAACTGACGATAGATACAAGCCATATGGCAGCAGCGCTTACTACCACACACATGACCATTAGTAGGCCGACTTTGCTGGCTAACTTACATGGCGTTATATGAAGAATTGTGGAGGTGCCAACAAAAATTCGAGGTTTTGTACGGTTTAGAGACGGATTTCTACAGTGAAATCCAGATGATCCGCGGAGAACACAATAGCGCTCCTAGTGAAGTGAAAATTATTTCAGTTCTTATAACCGTTTAGTTTTTATCGCCTTCCAAATTGAATTTATAGGAGTTTGTTTACATCTCAACGTTGAGCTATCAGTCGAAGGTGCAAAACGTGTGCTTCATTTGCTCATCTTGGAAAGTTTAGGAGCACAATAGGCTATACAAGGTGAATTTATAGCATGCACGGAATGCGTTCCGCACGTTTTTTATTCGGAAAATAGTATATATGACGAAATATAAGTATTTGCTAATGCCGCAGTTGGGTGACAGATACCGGAAGGTTGTCCATAGTAGGCCGACTAATACATATGCAAATTGCTACCATATGGCTTGTATCTATCGTCAGTTTTGGCTTAGCCCATCCAGTTCTTATTAATCTTAGCAGCCAATGCTCAGCCTTTAGCTACCTGTTCCAATCGTTTCTCAAAGTAGAAATGTCTCCATGCCGTTTGACAGACGGATTGCATCCAAATCTTACTGATTGTGTGCTAAAGTTGCTGCATAGTCATAAAATCAGAAGTGTTGTCGACTTTTTGAGAGAAAGTGGTGACAAGCTATGCAGGTTTACAAATCTGCCGCTCAAGGAAGTTCTAGACATAAAGCGTCATCTGTTGAAAAACTACGGTGTCCCGCCGGTATTGGGGTGTAAATTGTATGAATCGTGTGAGGAAAACTTTCGAATTATACCAACAGGCGTAATAAGGTAATTGACACTTCCCATAGACACATTTTCCAACAGCTTCCTTCTGGCATCCTGATCATCAAATAATTTAATTCAGTCAAGACTTATTTGCATATACATATATACAGTGATCCATTCAAGTTACTGTACACTTAATCTTTTCCATTTATACTTGTAAAGCAAAAACACCAAAAACTATTTAAGTTACGGTCAACAATTAAACAAGTGTGGTGAATAAATTAAATCAAAAATTTAACACGTAAATATTCTTTAAATGAAAAATCCGACAGAAAATTAAAAGCTAACGAAAATCGTGTGAAAGAAATTCACCCACACTAACTACAATTTCTGTGTAGTACAAATCTTTAATACTTTTTCTATGGATTGGGATTTTTTTACTTGTATGAAACATTGCCACCTTTTTAGCATACTTACCACCACGCCGTTTCGCTTATTAATGCTTGTTGCAACAATCTAAAGAACATTCCGTTGCGTTTATGCACACGTCGATAAAGTAAAATCCATAAAGCTATTGGGTTCGATAATTAATGTTGTTTTTTTTCATTTCATTTCTATTAAAAACAAACATTAATCAATGATATATTGACAATTTTCTTGGTTGACCTTTTGCAATCTTTTGGTTAGTTGAAAAGTTCTACGTCCGAAGAACTGGTCCAACTCATTTTTAACAGCCTGATTGGAATCGAAAGTTTTACAAGTACCATTCAAATGGTTTTGAAGGGAGCGAAACGAATGAAGGTCTGATGGAGCTAAGTCAGGGCTATACGGTGGATGTGGCATCAGTTCTCAATTGAGCTCCATTCATTTTTATCGGGTTATCAAAGGGGTATAGGGGATCTGGTGTTATCATTATGGAACATCACGCCTTTGCGATTAGCCAGTTCAGGGCATTTTGTCTTGATTTCTTCGTTCTATGTCGATAGTTGACGACAGTAGACATTCGAATCAATAGTTTGGTTTTTTGGAAGCAGCTCAAAGTAATATATACCGTTGGAATCCTACCACACAGAAAGCATCTCGTAAACAATCCATTTTTCATCACCCGTTAAGATTCTTTTTAGAAATATGTCATTTTGGTTACGATTCAGCAAAGAGTCGCATATGTTAATGCGTTTGGTGTGGTGGATTTCCTTTAACTCGTGAGGAATCCAAACATCCAGTTTGTTTAAGTAACCAAGCTGTTGTAAGTGCGAGTAAACAGTTGAATTCGATATGTCGAGCTTCTCTGCTCTTTCTCGAGTTGTCATACGCCGGTTAGTTTCGATTAACACCTTTGTTGTGTGGTCATCGGTAGCGGTTGGACGCCCAGTATGTGGTGAATCTTGCACATCAAAATTTCCAGAATGAAAGTGAGCAAACGCTGACACTGGCGTTCAGTAAGGCAGTCCTCACAAACACATAATTCCTTTCGAGCTTACCGCATTTTTACCCTTTCGCAAGTAAAACAAAAGATCTGCCGATAATGCTCTCTTCGATTGTCTATTTTCAAGTTTATTTTTAATCTTATTGTTTGCTAATGACGCTCAGTTTTTGACTGGAGATAGTCTAAAGTCTAATCTTTAAAATAGTTTATAATAATATAAGCCACGCAATCACTACTACATAAAACATGCAGTTTACGTCATCTATGAGAAAAAACGACATGAATTATCGAACAACCCAATACCAATGAGATTCAAGTCAAGGGACTGAAATATGTAACCGGTTTGGTATCCTAAAAAACAATACTTTAACAAGTTTCAAAGAATATTTGAGGCCGTTAATATTGTAGAAATTGAAAAGATTATGCAAGACCAATTTTCGTTACAATATCAATCAAATTGTTCTGCAAAATGCATTGTATAAGTAGCCATGTCTTTCTATTGCCGCATCAATTGATAACAAGATAACAGGGTCAAGTTAAATTTCTCTTGTAAGTACTTGTATTAGCTAAACTTTAATTGGATCATTTCACCCTTTTCACATCAACTTAATGTAAATCTATACGACAAATTTGCTCTACATTGAAGTTTTTCATTACGTCGTACGGATATTGATCACTCTTTCGGATGGCTCCGATAGCTTGTTTAAATTACTTATGGGATTGTTTGCAGCTACATAAATGAGTTGCATATTTTTAATGATAATTTTTCTGAAAAATTATTAGAGAAGAAAAATGTTAGATGAAGGTGGTTTCGACGTGTGTACTAATTCTCCTCGGGCCATCACTCTTAGATACACATCGTATAGATTTACATTAAGTTGATGTGAAAAGGGTGAAATGATCCAATTAAAGTTTAGCTAATACAAGTACTTACAAGAGAAATTTAACTTGAACATAACTTGCAGATACAAAAACATATTGAGTTCGCATAAGTAGAAAAATTAAAATTAACTCTCTCACCTCTAAGCATGGTGGTCGCCATCACCGGTGTGTATCTAAGAGTGATGGCCTGAGGAGAATTAGTACACACGTCGAAACCACCTTCTTCTAACATTTTTCTTCTCTAATAATTTTTCAGAAAAATTATTATTCAAAATATGCAACTCATTTATGTAGCTGCAAACAATTCCATAAGTAATTTAAGCTAACAGGCATAAATTTCATTTATCTGGTTTTGCAATATTTTGATGCCATTCGATCGGGCGTGGTTGAATGAAACCTATTTCTTCTGGGCGTTTTTATGAAAAAATATTAATTTTCCAGGAAATATAGCACAAAAAATTTTAATTTTCTGAAAAAAAGTCTTTTCGCACAAACGATGAAGGCGAGTTTTCCGTGCCTGATAACAGAATCGTAGTAACAGCTTTGCCGCCGGAACGGAGGTTGGGCGCCGGGCTAACTCCCCGTCCCTGGGAAACCCAACACTGTTTCGAAACCTGCAGAAGAGCCTCGGGATGGATTGAACCCACGGCAACGACCTCACAAACGAAAAAAGGACTATGGAATTGGATTCTGGAATATCAGATCACTCAGTTACCCTGGCGCTGTTAAAGACCTTTTACAACAGGTCAATCAATATAAATTAAAAATACTGGCAATCCAAGAAATAAACTGTACTAAAAATGATATTCAAGACATGAGATCGCACACAATATTCAAAAGTGGGAAGCCTAATTGAAGACGAAAATTCATTGTGGCCTTCATTGCAGATAGGCAGTTCAAATCACAAGTTATTGATTTTAAGGCAGTCAATAAACGATTGTGTGCGATCCGTATAAAAGCGAAATTCTGCAAATCTGGCGGATCAACGTACACGCCCTGACCGAAAAAAGACGAAGAAAACGTTCTACAGTCATCTGGAAAGACTATATTCCAGGTGAAATAATTCTGGGTGATTTCAACGCTAAAGTTGGCAATGAGCCTTCTCATCCGGGGAACGACTGGAGAATATAGCCTCCACGATGAAACAAATGAAAACGGCCAGCGCCTGATTGACTTTGCATGTAGCAGAAATCTAGTCATGCGCTCGACTTGCTCCCCACATCGACGAATTCATAAAATGACCTGGGTATCACCGGTTGGCAACACACAAAACCAGCTCGACCATGTTCTGATCCAACAACGTTGGGCCTCGTACATACTTGACGTCCGTACATACCGAGGAGCCAATTGTAACTCAGATCATTTTTTTTTTTGTGGCACTACAGCCCCTTTCGAGCCTCCGCTTAGAGATAGTTAGAATATCTCATTGTCATGATCGAATGTATCGGCACTCCACAAGGTGATATGATCATTATCACGCTTTGGCCATGTGTCCGTCCACCCAGCTGCGATACGTTCTGGTTTTAAACAAGCACGTATCATAACTGAACAGGCTTTAAGTCCGTCCGAAGAATCACTCGAACTAAATCTCGTTGACGCCAACAAAATTCGAACCAGAGACCTTCGGCTTACGGGCTTAGTACTCTAACCACTAGACCACGCGGCTAGCTATTAGGTTACATTAATTATTATGTAACATGACTATGCGGCCCTAAAGGAGATTTGCTGCTTGGAGAGTTACGTAAATCTAAGTACGAAAGATCTTGTCTCCGTTCGAGGGGGGCGATCATGGTTTAATTCTGGGTAGTAAGTTTGAGATTAGCTAAATTGGAAGGGGTTTCAGTAGCTAAGTTCCGCATGGGAATGATAGGTTGCACGAAGGGTGGTTGACCTCGGCAAAACTGTCGTAGGTATCATGTCAGTAAAAAGATTAATAGGAAACCTACCGAACATGAGGCCAAGCCGCATCAGATCATTACTTAATCAAATTAACCTATCGATGTCGTATGTCAAAGGTATATTCGGCGAAGACCAGCGCGCTACAAAAATTCGACGTGGAAAGGCTCCAAACGGAGTCTGTGGCAAAAATTTCACGGAGACCCTCGACAATTAGACGCATCGTTAAAGACAAGCACCGAGCTCTGGATGGAAGTGAGAGCGGATATTAAGGCCGTGGCGTAACAGACAATCGGACATCAAGCCTGGAGCAAAAGAAATGATTAGTTCGATGATGAGTGCCAGAATGCGTTAGACAAAAAGAATTAGGCGTACAAAGAATACTTAGGAAGGAAAACCAGGAAGAAGAGAGAAAATCTCAGAAGAGTAGCGAATAAGATAATTAGAATTTAGAAAAGAAAATACTATGACGACCAATTGAAAAGTATAGATGTAAGTCTAGCGAGCAACAATACAAGACAAGCGTACATAGTTGCGAAAAGCCTGAAACGAGTTTATCAGCGCATGACTACGCTCTGCCGTGATGACATCAGCATATCATCCCTGATAAAACCAGGATTAAGGAAAGATCGGCATCATATTTCAAGAACCTCCTAAATCCTCCGCACAGCTCCAGAACATCGGAGCCTATAGATATTTCCGGAGAGCCTCCTACTCTGGACGAAGTTTGTTCCACCATCAAAGCGCAAAAGAATAATGAAGCTCCGTGCATCGATGGGATTCCAGTGGAGCTCATTAAATATGGTAGCAGCAGTGATCAGAAAACTATTCACAAAGTCATGCAGTACATTTGACAACAAGAACATATCAAGAAATTTGGAATGAGGTTTTGTAACGGTTTCGTCGCAAATTTCAACAGTGAATGAAGATGATCTGCGAAGAACATCGTAGCGCTCCTTATGAAGTGAATTTCGTTTCAGTTCATACATCCATTCATGTTTTATTGATATTCAAAGTTAAGAGAATAGGATTTGTTTACTTCCTCAAGCTAGCTATCAGTGGAAGGAGTTGAACATGTGTTTCATTTGACTCTTTTAAATAGTGTATGTGTACATTATACAGTGCAAGGTGAATTTTAAGCATGCAAGGAATGTGATTTGTACCGCCCAACCTCCGTTCCGGCGGCAAAGCTGTTACTACGATTCTGTTATCAGGCACGGAAAACTCGCCTTCACCGTTTGTGCGAAAAGTCTTTTTTTCAGAAAATTAAAATTTTTTGTGCTATATTTCCTGGAAAATTAATATTTTTTCATAAAAACGCCCAGAAGAAATAGGTTTCATTCAACCACGCCCGATCGAATGGCATCAAAATATTGCAAAACCAGATAAATGAAATTTATGCCTGTTAGCTTAAGTTACTTATGGAATTGTTTGCAGCTACATAAATGAGTTGCATATTTTGAATAATAATTTTTCTGAAAAATTATTAGAGAAGAAAAATGTTAGAAGAAGGTGGTTTCGACGTGTGTACTAATTCTCCTCGGGCCATCACTCTTAGATACACATCGTATAGATTTACATTAAGTTGATGTGAAAAGGGTGAAATGATCCAATTAAAGTTTAGCTAATACAAGTACTTACAAGAGAAATTTAACTGTAGAAAAATTAAAATTAACTCTCTCACCTCTAAGCATGGTGGTCGCCATCACCGGTGTGTATCTAAGAGTGATGGCCTGAGGAGAATTAGTACACACGTCGAAACCACCTTCTTCTAACATTTTTCTTTAATAATTTTTCAGAAAAATTATTATTCAAAATATGCAACTCATTTATGTAGCTGCAAACAATTCCATAAGTAATTTAAGCTAACAGGCATAAATTTCATTTATCTGGTTTTGCAATATTTTGATGCCATTCGATCGGGCGTGGTTGAATGAAACCTATTTCTTCTGGGCGTTTTTATGAAAAAATATTAATTTTCCAGGAAATATAGCACAAAAAATTTTAATTTTCTGAAAAAAAGTCTTTTCGCACAAACGATGAAGGCGAGTTTTCCGTGCCTGATAACAGAATCGTAGTAACAGCTTTGCCGCCGGAACGGAGGTTGGGCGCCGGGCTAACTCCCCGTCCCTGGGAAACCCAACACTGTTTCGAAACCTGCAGAAGAGCCTCGGGATGGATTGAACCCACGGCAACGACCTCACAAACGAAAAAAGGACTATGGAATTGGATTCTGGAATATCAGATCACTCAGTTACCCTGGCGCTGTTAAAGACCTTTTACAACAGGTCAATCAATATAAATTAAAAATACTGGCAATCCAAGAAATAAACTGTACTAAAAATGATATTCAAGACATGAGATCGCACACAATATTCAAAAGTGGGAAGCCTAATTGAAGACGAAAATTCATTGTGGCCTTCATTGCAGATAGGCAGTTCAAATCACAAGTTATTGATTTTAAGGCAGTCAATAAACGATTGTGTGCGATCCGTATAAAAGCGAAATTCTGCAAATCTGGCGGATCAACGTACACGCCCTGACCGAAAAAAGACGAAGAAAACGTTCTACAGTCATCTGGAAAGACTATATTCCAGGTGAAATAATTCTGGGTGATTTCAACGCTAAAGTTGGCAATGAGCCTTCTCATCCGGGGAACGACTGGAGAATATAGCCTCCACGATGAAACAAATGAAAACGGCCAGCGCCTGATTGACTTTGCATGTAGCAGAAATCTAGTCATGCGCTCGACTTGCTCCCCACATCGACGAATTCATAAAATGACCTGGGTATCACCGGTTGGCAACACACAAAACCAGCTCGACCATGTTCTGATCCAACAACGTTGGGCCTCGTACATACTTGACGTCCGTACATACCGAGGAGCCAATTGTAACTCAGATCATTTTTTTTTTTTGTGGCACTACAGCCCCTTTCGAGCCTCCGCTTAGAGATAGTTAGAATATCTCATTGTCATGATCGAATGTATCGGCACTCCACAAGGTGATATGATCATTATCACGCTTTGGCCATGTGTCCGTCCACCCAGCTGCGATACGTTCTGGTTTTAAACAAGCACGTATCATAACTGAACAGGCTTTAAGTCCGTCCGAAGAATCACTCGAACTAAATCTCGTTGACGCCAACAAAATTCGAACCAGAGACCTTCGGCTTACGGGCTTAGTACTCTAACCACTAGACCACGCGGCTAGCTATTAGGTTACATTAATTATTATGTAACATGACTATGCGGCCCTAAAGGAGATTTGCTGCTTGGAGAGTTACGTAAATCTAAGTACGAAAGATCTTGTCTCCGTTCGAGGGGGGCGATCATGGTTTAATTCTGGGTAGTAAGTTTGAGATTAGCTAAATTGGAAGGGGTTTCAGTAGCTAAGTTCCGCATGGGAATGATAGGTTGCACGAAGGGTGGTTGACCTCGGCAAAACTGTCGTAGGTATCATGTCAGTAAAAAGATTAATAGGAAACCTACCGAACATGAGGCCAAGCCGCATCAGATCATTACTTAATCAAATTAACCTATCGATGTCGTATGTCAAAGGTATATTCGGCGAAGACCAGCGCGCTACAAAAATTCGACGTGGAAAGGCTCCAAACGGAGTCTGTGGCAAAAATTTCACGGAGACCCTCGACAATTAGACGCATCGTTAAAGACAAGCACCGAGCTCTGGATGGAAGTGAGAGCGGATATTAAGGCCGTGGCGTAACAGACAATCGGACATCAAGCCTGGAGCAAAAGAAATGATTAGTTCGATGATGAGTGCCAGAATGCGTTAGACAAAAAGAATTAGGCGTACAAAGAATACTTAGGAAGGAAAACCAGGAAGAAGAGAGAAAATCTCAGAAGAGTAGCGAATAAGATAATTAGAATTTAGAAAAGAAAATACTATGACGACCAATTGAAAAGTATAGATGTAAGTCTAGCGAGCAACAATACAAGACAAGCGTACATAGTTGCGAAAAGCCTGAAACGAGTTTATCAGCGCATGACTACGCTCTGCCGTGATGACATCAGCATATCATCCCTGATAAAACCAGGATTAAGGAAAGATCGGCATCATATTTCAAGAACCTCCTAAATCCTCCGCACAGCTCCAGAACATCGGAGCCTATAGATATTTCCGGAGAGCCTCCTACTCTGGACGAAGTTTGTTCCACCATCAAAGCGCAAAAGAATAATGAAGCTCCGTGCATCGATGGGATTCCAGTGGAGCTCATTAAATATGGTAGCAGCAGTGATCAGAAAACTATTCACAAAGTCATGCAGTACATTTGACAACAAGAACATATCAAGAAATTTGGAATGAGGTTTTGTAACGGTTTCGTCGCAAATTTCAACAGTGAATGAAGATGATCTGCGAAGAACATCGTAGCGCTCCTTATGAAGTGAATTTCGTTTCAGTTCATACATCCATTCATGTTTTATTGATATTCAAAGTTAAGAGAATAGGATTTGTTTACTTCCTCAAGCTAGCTATCAGTGGAAGGAGTTGAACATGTGTTTCATTTGACTCTTTTAAATAGTGTATGTGTACATTATACAGTGCAAGGTGAATTTTAAGCATGCAAGGAATGTGATTTGTACCGCCCAACCTCCGTTCCGGCGGCAAAGCTGTTACTACGATTCTGTTATCAGGCACGGAAAACTCGCCTTCACCGTTTGTGCGAAAAGTCTTTTTTTCAGAAAATTAAAATTTTTTGTGCTATATTTCCTGGAAAATTAATATTTTTTCATAAAAACGCCCAGAAGAAATAGGTTTCATTCAACCACGCCCGATCGAATGGCATCAAAATATTGCAAAACCAGATAAATGAAATTTATGCCTGTTAGCTTAAGTTACTTATGGAATTGTTTGCAGCTACATAAATGAGTTGCATATTTTGAATAATAATTTTTCTGAAAAATTATTAGAGAAGAAAAATGTTAGAAGAAGGTGGTTTCGACGTGTGTACTAATTCTCCTCGGGCCATCACTCTTAGATACACATCGTATAGATTTACATTAAGTTGATGTGAAAAGGGTGAAATGATCCAATTAAAGTTTAGCTAATACAAGTACTTACAAGAGAAATTTAACTGTAGAAAAATTAAAATTAACTCTCTCACCTCTAAGCATGGTGGTCGCCATCACCGGTGTGTATCTAAGAGTGATGGCCTGAGGAGAATTAGTACACACGTCGAAACCACCTTCTTCTAACATTTTTCTTTAATAATTTTTCAGAAAAATTATTATTCAAAATATGCAACTCATTTATGTAGCTGCAAACAATTCCATAAGTAATTTAAGCTAACAGGCATAAATTTCATTTATCTGGTTTTGCAATATTTTGATGCCATTCGATCGGGCGTGGTTGAATGAAACCTATTTCTTCTGGGCGTTTTTATGAAAAAATATTAATTTTCCAGGAAATATAGCACAAAAAATTTTAATTTTCTGAAAAAAAGACTTTTCGCACAAACGGTGAAGGCGAGTTTTCCGTGCCTGATAACAGAATCGTAGTAACAGCTTTGCCGCCGGAACGGAGGTTGGGCGCCGGGCTAACTCCCCGTCCCTGGGAAACCCAACACTGTTTCGAAACCTGCAGAAGAGCCTCGGGATGGATTGAACCCACGGCAACGACCTCACAAACGAAAAAAGGACTATGGAATTGGATTCTGGAATATCAGATCACTCAGTTACCCTGGCGCTGTTAAAGACCTTTTACAACAGGTCAATCAATATAAATTAAAAATACTGGCAATCCAAGAAATAAACTGTACTAAAAATGATATTCAAGACATGAGATCGCACACAATATTCAAAAGTGGGAAGCCTAATTGAAGACGAAAATTCATTGTGGCCTTCATTGCAGATAGGCAGTTCAAATCACAAGTTATTGATTTTAAGGCAGTCAATAAACGATTGTGTGCGATCCGTATAAAAGCGAAATTCTGCAAATCTGGCGGATCAACGTACACGCCCTGACCGAAAAAAGACGAAGAAAACGTTCTACAGTCATCTGGAAAGACTATATTCCAGGTGAAATAATTCTGGGTGATTTCAACGCTAAAGTTGGCAATGAGCCTTCTCATCCGGGGAACGACTGGAGAATATAGCCTCCACGATGAAACAAATGAAAACGGCCAGCGCCTGATTGACTTTGCATGTAGCAGAAATCTAGTCATGCGCTCGACTTGCTCCCCACATCGACGAATTCATAAAATGACCTGGGTATCACCGGTTGGCAACACACAAAACCAGCTCGACCATGTTCTGATCCAACAACGTTGGGCCTCGTACATACTTGACGTCCGTACATACCGAGGAGCCAATTGTAACTCAGATCATTTTTTTTTTTGTGGCACTACAGCCCCTTTCGAGCCTCCGCTTAGAGATAGTTAGAATATCTCATTGTCATGATCGAATGTATCGGCACTCCACAAGGTGATATGATCATTATCACGCTTTGGCCATGTGTCCGTCCACCCAGCTGCGATACGTTCTGGTTTTAAACAAGCACGTATCATAACTGAACAGGCTTTAAGTCCGTCCGAAGAATCACTCGAACTAAATCTCGTTGACGCCAACAAAATTCGAACCAGAGACCTTCGGCTTACGGGCTTAGTACTCTAACCACTAGACCACGCGGCTAGCTATTAGGTTACATTAATTATTATGTAACATGACTATGCGGCCCTAAAGGAGATTTGCTGCTTGGAGAGTTACGTAAATCTAAGTACGAAAGATCTTGTCTCCGTTCGAGGGGGGCGATCATGGTTTAATTCTGGGTAGTAAGTTTGAGATTAGCTAAATTGGAAGGGGTTTCAGTAGCTAAGTTCCGCATGGGAATGATAGGTTGCACGAAGGGTGGTTGACCTCGGCAAAACTGTCGTAGGTATCATGTCAGTAAAAAGATTAATAGGAAACCTACCGAACATGAGGCCAAGCCGCATCAGATCATTACTTAATCAAATTAACCTATCGATGTCGTATGTCAAAGGTATATTCGGCGAAGACCAGCGCGCTACAAAAATTCGACGTGGAAAGGCTCCAAACGGAGTCTGTGGCAAAAATTTCACGGAGACCCTCGACAATTAGACGCATCGTTAAAGACAAGCACCGAGCTCTGGATGGAAGTGAGAGCGGATATTAAGGCCGTGGCGTAACAGACAATCGGACATCAAGCCTGGAGCAAAAGAAATGATTAGTTCGATGATGAGTGCCAGAATGCGTTAGACAAAAAGAATTAGGCGTACAAAGAATACTTAGGAAGGAAAACCAGGAAGAAGAGAGAAAATCTCAGAAGAGTAGCGAATAAGATAATTAGAATTTAGAAAAGAAAATACTATGACGACCAATTGAAAAGTATAGATGTAAGTCTAGCGAGCAACAATACAAGACAAGCGTACATAGTTGCGAAAAGCCTGAAACGAGTTTATCAGCGCATGACTACGCTCTGCCGTGATGACATCAGCATATCATCCCTGATAAAACCAGGATTAAGGAAAGATCGGCATCATATTTCAAGAACCTCCTAAATCCTCCGCACAGCTCCAGAACATCGGAGCCTATAGATATTTCCGGAGAGCCTCCTACTCTGGACGAAGTTTGTTCCACCATCAAAGCGCAAAAGAATAATGAAGCTCCGTGCATCGATGGGATTCCAGTGGAGCTCATTAAATATGGTAGCAGCAGTGATCAGAAAACTATTCACAAAGTCATGCAGTACATTTGACAACAAGAACATATCAAGAAATTTGGAATGAGGTTTTGTAACGGTTTCGTCGCAAATTTCAACAGTGAATGAAGATGATCTGCGAAGAACATCGTAGCGCTCCTTATGAAGTGAATTTCGTTTCAGTTCATACATCCATTCATGTTTTATTGATATTCAAAGTTAAGAGAATAGGATTTGTTTACTTCCTCAAGCTAGCTATCAGTGGAAGGAGTTGAACATGTGTTTCATTTGACTCTTTTAAATAGTGTATGTGTACATTATACAGTGCAAGGTGAATTTTAAGCATGCAAGGAATGTGATTTGTACCGCCCAACCTCCGTTCCGGCGGCAAAGCTGTTACTACGATTCTGTTATCAGGCACGGAAAACTCGCCTTCACCGTTTGTGCGAAAAGTCTTTTTTTCAGAAAATTAAAATTTTTTGTGCTATATTTCCTGGAAAATTAATATTTTTTCATAAAAACGCCCAGAAGAAATAGGTTTCATTCAACCACGCCCGATCGAATGGCATCAAAATATTGCAAAACCAGATAAATGAAATTTATGCCTGTTAGCTTAAGTTACTTATGGAATTGTTTGCAGCTACATAAATGAGTTGCATATTTTGAATAATAATTTTTCTGAAAAATTATTAGAGAAGAAAAATGTTAGAAGAAGGTGGTTTCGACGTGTGTACTAATTCTCCTCGGGCCATCACTCTTAGATACACATCGTATAGATTTACATTAAGTTGATGTGAAAAGGGTGAAATGATCCAATTAAAGTTTAGCTAATACAAGTACTTACAAGAGAAATTTAACTGTAGAAAAATTAAAATTAACTCTCTCACCTCTAAGCATGGTGGTCGCCATCACCGGTGTGTATCTAAGAGTGATGGCCTGAGGAGAATTAGTACACACGTCGAAACCACCTTCTTCTAACATTTTTCTTTAATAATTTTTCAGAAAAATTATTATTCAAAATATGCAACTCATTTATGTAGCTGCAAACAATTCCATAAGTAATTTAAGCTAACAGGCATAAATTTCATTTATCTGGTTTTGCAATATTTTGATGCCATTCGATCGGGCGTGGTTGAATGAAACCTATTTCTTCTGGGCGTTTTTATGAAAAAATATTAATTTTCCAGGAAATATAGCACAAAAAATTTTAATTTTCTGAAAAAAAGACTTTTCGCACAAACGGTGAAGGCGAGTTTTCCGTGCCTGATAACAGAATCGTAGTAACAGCTTTGCCGCCGGAACGGAGGTTGGGCGCCGGGCTAACTCCCCGTCCCTGGGAAACCCAACACTGTTTCGAAACCTGCAGAAGAGCCTCGGGATGGATTGAACCCACGGCAACGACCTCACAAACGAAAAAAGGACTATGGAATTGGATTCTGGAATATCAGATCACTCAGTTACCCTGGCGCTGTTAAAGACCTTTTACAACAGGTCAATCAATATAAATTAAAAATACTGGCAATCCAAGAAATAAACTGTACTAAAAATGATATTCAAGACATGAGATCGCACACAATATTCAAAAGTGGGAAGCCTAATTGAAGACGAAAATTCATTGTGGCCTTCATTGCAGATAGGCAGTTCAAATCACAAGTTATTGATTTTAAGGCAGTCAATAAACGATTGTGTGCGATCCGTATAAAAGCGAAATTCTGCAAATCTGGCGGATCAACGTACACGCCCTGACCGAAAAAAGACGAAGAAAACGTTCTACAGTCATCTGGAAAGACTATATTCCAGGTGAAATAATTCTGGGTGATTTCAACGCTAAAGTTGGCAATGAGCCTTCTCATCCGGGGAACGACTGGAGAATATAGCCTCCACGATGAAACAAATGAAAACGGCCAGCGCCTGATTGACTTTGCATGTAGCAGAAATCTAGTCATGCGCTCGACTTGCTCCCCACATCGACGAATTCATAAAATGACCTGGGTATCACCGGTTGGCAACACACAAAACCAGCTCGACCATGTTCTGATCCAACAACGTTGGGCCTCGTACATACTTGACGTCCGTACATACCGAGGAGCCAATTGTAACTCAGATCATTTTTTTTTTTTGTGGCACTACAGCCCCTTTCGAGCCTCCGCTTAGAGATAGTTAGAATATCTCATTGTCATGATCGAATGTATCGGCACTCCACAAGGTGATATGATCATTATCACGCTTTGGCCATGTGTCCGTCCACCCAGCTGCGATACGTTCTGGTTTTAAACAAGCACGTATCATAACTGAACAGGCTTTAAGTCCGTCCGAAGAATCACTCGAACTAAATCTCGTTGACGCCAACAAAATTCGAACCAGAGACCTTCGGCTTACGGGCTTAGTACTCTAACCACTAGACCACGCGGCTAGCTATTAGGTTACATTAATTATTATGTAACATGACTATGCGGCCCTAAAGGAGATTTGCTGCTTGGAGAGTTACGTAAATCTAAGTACGAAAGATCTTGTCTCCGTTCGAGGGGGGCGATCATGGTTTAATTCTGGGTAGTAAGTTTGAGATTAGCTAAATTGGAAGGGGTTTCAGTAGCTAAGTTCCGCATGGGAATGATAGGTTGCACGAAGGGTGGTTGACCTCGGCAAAACTGTCGTAGGTATCATGTCAGTAAAAAGATTAATAGGAAACCTACCGAACATGAGGCCAAGCCGCATCAGATCATTACTTAATCAAATTAACCTATCGATGTCGTATGTCAAAGGTATATTCGGCGAAGACCAGCGCGCTACAAAAATTCGACGTGGAAAGGCTCCAAACGGAGTCTGTGGCAAAAATTTCACGGAGACCCTCGACAATTAGACGCATCGTTAAAGACAAGCACCGAGCTCTGGATGGAAGTGAGAGCGGATATTAAGGCCGTGGCGTAACAGACAATCGGACATCAAGCCTGGAGCAAAAGAAATGATTAGTTCGATGATGAGTGCCAGAATGCGTTAGACAAAAAGAATTAGGCGTACAAAGAATACTTAGGAAGGAAAACCAGGAAGAAGAGAGAAAATCTCAGAAGAGTAGCGAATAAGATAATTAGAATTTAGAAAAGAAAATACTATGACGACCAATTGAAAAGTATAGATGTAAGTCTAGCGAGCAACAATACAAGACAAGCGTACATAGTTGCGAAAAGCCTGAAACGAGTTTATCAGCGCATGACTACGCTCTGCCGTGATGACATCAGCATATCATCCCTGATAAAACCAGGATTAAGGAAAGATCGGCATCATATTTCAAGAACCTCCTAAATCCTCCGCACAGCTCCACAACATCGGAGCCTATAGATATTTCCGGAGAGCCTCCTACTCTGGACGAAGTTTGTTCCACCATCAAAGCGCAAAAGAATAATGAAGCTCCGTGCATCGATGGGATTCCAGTGGAGCTCATTAAATATGGTAGCAGCAGTGATCAGAAAACTATTCACAAAGTCATGCAGTACATTTGACAACAAGAACATATCAAGAAATTTGGAATGAGGTTTTGTAACGGTTTCGTCGCAAATTTCAACAGTGAATGAAGATGATCTGCGAAGAACATCGTAGCGCTCCTTATGAAGTGAATTTCGTTTCAGTTCATACATCCATTCATGTTTTATTGATATTCAAAGTTAAGAGAATAGGATTTGTTTACTTCCTCAAGCTAGCTATCAGTGGAAGGAGTTGAACATGTGTTTCATTTGACTCTTTTAAATAGTGTATGTGTACATTATACAGTGCAAGGTGAATTTTAAGCATGCAAGGAATGTGATTTGTACCGCCCAACCTCCGTTCCGGCGGCAAAGCTGTTACTACGATTCTGTTATCAGGCACGGAAAACTCGCCTTCACCGTTTGTGCGAAAAGTCTTTTTTTCAGAAAATTAAAATTTTTTGTGCTATATTTCCTGGAAAATTAATATTTTTTCATAAAAACGCCCAGAAGAAATAGGTTTCATTCAACCACGCCCGATCGAATGGCATCAAAATATTGCAAAACCAGATAAATGAAATTTATGCCTGTTAGCTTAAGTTACTTATGGAATTGTTTGCAGCTACATAAATGAGTTGCATATTTTGAATAATAATTTTTCTGAAAAATTATTAGAGAAGAAAAATGTTAGAAGAAGGTGGTTTCGACGTGTGTACTAATTCTCCTCGGGCCATCACTCTTAGATACACATCGTATAGATTTACATTAAGTTGATGTGAAAAGGGTGAAATGATCCAATTAAAGTTTAGCTAATACAAGTACTTACAAGAGAAATTTAACTGTAGAAAAATTAAAATTAACTCTCTCACCTCTAAGCATGGTGGTCGCCATCACCGGTGTGTATCTAAGAGTGATGGCCTGAGGAGAATTAGTACACACGTCGAAACCACCTTCTTCTAACATTTTTCTTTAATAATTTTTCAGAAAAATTATTATTCAAAATATGCAACTCATTTATGTAGCTGCAAACAATTCCATAAGTAATTTAAGCTAACAGGCATAAATTTCATTTATCTGGTTTTGCAATATTTTGATGCCATTCGATCGGGCGTGGTTGAATGAAACCTATTTCTTCTGGGCGTTTTTATGAAAAAATATTAATTTTCCAGGAAATATAGCACAAAAAATTTTAATTTTCTGAAAAAAAGTCTTTTCGCACAAACGATGAAGGCGAGTTTTCCGTGCCTGATAACAGAATCGTAGTAACAGCTTTGCCGCCGGAACGGAGGTTGGGCGCCGGGCTAACTCCCCGTCCCTGGGAAACCCAACACTGTTTCGAAACCTGCAGAAGAGCCTCGGGATGGATTGAACCCACGGCAACGACCTCACAAACGAAAAAAGGACTATGGAATTGGATTCTGGAATATCAGATCACTCAGTTACCCTGGCGCTGTTAAAGACCTTTTACAACAGGTCAATCAATATAAATTAAAAATACTGGCAATCCAAGAAATAAACTGTACTAAAAATGATATTCAAGACATGAGATCGCACACAATATTCAAAAGTGGGAAGCCTAATTGAAGACGAAAATTCATTGTGGCCTTCATTGCAGATAGGCAGTTCAAATCACAAGTTATTGATTTTAAGGCAGTCAATAAACGATTGTGTGCGATCCGTATAAAAGCGAAATTCTGCAAATCTGGCGGATCAACGTACACGCCCTGACCGAAAAAAGACGAAGAAAACGTTCTACAGTCATCTGGAAAGACTATATTCCAGGTGAAATAATTCTGGGTGATTTCAACGCTAAAGTTGGCAATGAGCCTTCTCATCCGGGGAACGACTGGAGAATATAGCCTCCACGATGAAACAAATGAAAACGGCCAGCGCCTGATTGACTTTGCATGTAGCAGAAATCTAGTCATGCGCTCGACTTGCTCCCCACATCGACGAATTCATAAAATGACCTGGGTATCACCGGTTGGCAACACACAAAACCAGCTCGACCATGTTCTGATCCAACAACGTTGGGCCTCGTACATACTTGACGTCCGTACATACCGAGGAGCCAATTGTAACTCAGATCATTTTTTTTTTTTTGTGGCACTACAGCCCCTTTCGAGCCTCCGCTTAGAGATAGTTAGAATATCTCATTGTCATGATCGAATGTATCGGCACTCCACAAGGTGATATGATCATTATCACGCTTTGGCCATGTGTCCGTCCACCCAGCTGCGATACGTTCTGGTTTTAAACAAGCACGTATCATAACTGAACAGGCTTTAAGTCCGTCCGAAGAATCACTCGAACTAAATCTCGTTGACGCCAACAAAATTCGAACCAGAGACCTTCGGCTTACGGGCTTAGTACTCTAACCACTAGACCACGCGGCTAGCTATTAGGTTACATTAATTATTATGTAACATGACTATGCGGCCCTAAAGGAGATTTGCTGCTTGGAGAGTTACGTAAATCTAAGTACGAAAGATCTTGTCTCCGTTCGAGGGGGGCGATCATGGTTTAATTCTGGGTAGTAAGTTTGAGATTAGCTAAATTGGAAGGGGTTTCAGTAGCTAAGTTCCGCATGGGAATGATAGGTTGCACGAAGGGTGGTTGACCTCGGCAAAACTGTCGTAGGTATCATGTCAGTAAAAAGATTAATAGGAAACCTACCGAACATGAGGCCAAGCCGCATCAGATCATTACTTAATCAAATTAACCTATCGATGTCGTATGTCAAAGGTATATTCGGCGAAGACCAGCGCGCTACAAAAATTCGACGTGGAAAGGCTCCAAACGGAGTCTGTGGCAAAAATTTCACGGAGACCCTCGACAATTAGACGCATCGTTAAAGACAAGCACCGAGCTCTGGATGGAAGTGAGAGCGGATATTAAGGCCGTGGCGTAACAGACAATCGGACATCAAGCCTGGAGCAAAAGAAATGATTAGTTCGATGATGAGTGCCAGAATGCGTTAGACAAAAAGAATTAGGCGTACAAAGAATACTTAGGAAGGAAAACCAGGAAGAAGAGAGAAAATCTCAGAAGAGTAGCGAATAAGATAATTAGAATTTAGAAAAGAAAATACTATGACGACCAATTGAAAAGTATAGATGTAAGTCTAGCGAGCAACAATACAAGACAAGCGTACATAGTTGCGAAAAGCCTGAAACGAGTTTATCAGCGCATGACTACGCTCTGCCGTGATGACATCAGCATATCATCCCTGATAAAACCAGGATTAAGGAAAGATCGGCATCATATTTCAAGAACCTCCTAAATCCTCCGCACAGCTCCAGAACATCGGAGCCTATAGATATTTCCGGAGAGCCTCCTACTCTGGACGAAGTTTGTTCCACCATCAAAGCGCAAAAGAATAATGAAGCTCCGTGCATCGATGGGATTCCAGTGGAGCTCATTAAATATGGTAGCAGCAGTGATCAGAAAACTATTCACAAAGTCATGCAGTACATTTGACAACAAGAACATATCAAGAAATTTGGAATGAGGTTTTGTAACGGTTTCGTCGCAAATTTCAACAGTGAATGAAGATGATCTGCGAAGAACATCGTAGCGCTCCTTATGAAGTGAATTTCGTTTCAGTTCATACATCCATTCATGTTTTATTGATATTCAAAGTTAAGAGAATAGGATTTGTTTACTTCCTCAAGCTAGCTATCAGTGGAAGGAGTTGAACATGTGTTTCATTTGACTCTTTTAAATAGTGTATGTGTACATTATACAGTGCAAGGTGAATTTTAAGCATGCAAGGAATGTGATTTGTACCGCCCAACCTCCGTTCCGGCGGCAAAGCTGTTACTACGATTCTGTTATCAGGCACGGAAAACTCGCCTTCACCGTTTGTGCGAAAAGTCTTTTTTTCAGAAAATTAAAATTTTTTGTGCTATATTTCCTGGAAAATTAATATTTTTTCATAAAAACGCCCAGAAGAAATAGGTTTCATTCAACCACGCCCGATCGAATGGCATCAAAATATTGCAAAACCAGATAAATGAAATTTATGCCTGTTAGCTTAAGTTACTTATGGAATTGTTTGCAGCTACATAAATGAGTTGCATATTTTGAATAATAATTTTTCTGAAAAATTATTAGAGAAGAAAAATGTTAGAAGAAGGTGGTTTCGACGTGTGTACTAATTCTCCTCGGGCCATCACTCTTAGATACACATCGTATAGATTTACATTAAGTTGATGTGAAAAGGGTGAAATGATCCAATTAAAGTTTAGCTAATACAAGTACTTACAAGAGAAATTTAACTGTAGAAAAATTAAAATTAACTCTCTCACCTCTAAGCATGGTGGTCGCCATCACCGGTGTGTATCTAAGAGTGATGGCCTGAGGAGAATTAGTACACACGTCGAAACCACCTTCTTCTAACATTTTTCTTTAATAATTTTTCAGAAAAATTATTATTCAAAATATGCAACTCATTTATGTAGCTGCAAACAATTCCATAAGTAATTTAAGCTAACAGGCATAAATTTCATTTATCTGGTTTTGCAATATTTTGATGCCATTCGATCGGGCGTGGTTGAATGAAACCTATTTCTTCTGGGCGTTTTTATGAAAAAATATTAATTTTCCAGGTAATATAGCACAAAAAATTTTAATTTTCTGAAAAAAAGACTTTTCGCACAAACGGTGAAGGCGAGTTTTCCGTGCCTGATAACAGAATCGTAGTAACAGCTTTGCCGCCGGAACGGAGGTTGGGCGCCGGGCTAACTCCCCGTCCCTGGGAAACCCAACACTGTTTCGAAACCTGCAGAAGAGCCTCGGGATGGATTGAACCCACGGCAACGACCTCACAAACGAAAAAAGGACTATGGAATTGGATTCTGGAATATCAGATCACTCAGTTACCCTGGCGCTGTTAAAGACCTTTTACAACAGGTCAATCAATATAAATTAAAAATACTGGCAATCCAAGAAATAAACTGTACTAAAAATGATATTCAAGACATGAGATCGCACACAATATTCAAAAGTGGGAAGCCTAATTGAAGACGAAAATTCATTGTGGCCTTCATTGCAGATAGGCAGTTCAAATCACAAGTTATTGATTTTAAGGCAGTCAATAAACGATTGTGTGCGATCCGTATAAAAGCGAAATTCTGCAAATCTGGCGGATCAACGTACACGCCCTGACCGAAAAAAGACGAAGAAAACGTTCTACAGTCATCTGGAAAGACTATATTCCAGGTGAAATAATTCTGGGTGATTTCAACGCTAAAGTTGGCAATGAGCCTTCTCATCCGGGGAACGACTGGAGAATATAGCCTCCACGATGAAACAAATGAAAACGGCCAGCGCCTGATTGACTTTGCATGTAGCAGAAATCTAGTCATGCGCTCGACTTGCTCCCCACATCGACGAATTCATAAAATGACCTGGGTATCACCGGTTGGCAACACACAAAACCAGCTCGACCATGTTCTGATCCAACAACGTTGGGCCTCGTACATACTTGACGTCCGTACATACCGAGGAGCCAATTGTAACTCAGATCATTTTTTTTTTGTGGCACTACAGCCCCTTTCGAGCCTCCGCTTAGAGATAGTTAGAATATCTCATTGTCATGATCGAATGTATCGGCACTCCACAAGGTGATATGATCATTATCACGCTTTGGCCATGTGTCCGTCCACCCAGCTGCGATACGTTCTGGTTTTAAACAAGCACGTATCATAACTGAACAGGCTTTAAGTCCGTCCGAAGAATCACTCGAACTAAATCTCGTTGACGCCAACAAAATTCGAACCAGAGACCTTCGGCTTACGGGCTTAGTACTCTAACCACTAGACCACGCGGCTAGCTATTAGGTTACATTAATTATTATGTAACATGACTATGCGGCCCTAAAGGAGATTTGCTGCTTGGAGAGTTACGTAAATCTAAGTACGAAAGATCTTGTCTCCGTTCGAGGGGGGCGATCATGGTTTAATTCTGGGTAGTAAGTTTGAGATTAGCTAAATTGGAAGGGGTTTCAGTAGCTAAGTTCCGCATGGGAATGATAGGTTGCACGAAGGGTGGTTGACCTCGGCAAAACTGTCGTAGGTATCATGTCAGTAAAAAGATTAATAGGAAACCTACCGAACATGAGGCCAAGCCGCATCAGATCATTACTTAATCAAATTAACCTATCGATGTCGTATGTCAAAGGTATATTCGGCGAAGACCAGCGCGCTACAAAAATTCGACGTGGAAAGGCTCCAAACGGAGTCTGTGGCAAAAATTTCACGGAGACCCTCGACAATTAGACGCATCGTTAAAGACAAGCACCGAGCTCTGGATGGAAGTGAGAGCGGATATTAAGGCCGTGGCGTAACAGACAATCGGACATCAAGCCTGGAGCAAAAGAAATGATTAGTTCGATGATGAGTGCCAGAATGCGTTAGACAAAAAGAATTAGGCGTACAAAGAATACTTAGGAAGGAAAACCAGGAAGAAGAGAGAAAATCTCAGAAGAGTAGCGAATAAGATAATTAGAATTTAGAAAAGAAAATACTATGACGACCAATTGAAAAGTATAGATGTAAGTCTAGCGAGCAACAATACAAGACAAGCGTACATAGTTGCGAAAAGCCTGAAACGAGTTTATCAGCGCATGACTACGCTCTGCCGTGATGACATCAGCATATCATCCCTGATAAAACCAGGATTAAGGAAAGATCGGCATCATATTTCAAGAACCTCCTAAATCCTCCGCACAGCTCCAGAACATCGGAGCCTATAGATATTTCCGGAGAGCCTCCTACTCTGGACGAAGTTTGTTCCACCATCAAAGCGCAAAAGAATAATGAAGCTCCGTGCATCGATGGGATTCCAGTGGAGCTCATTAAATATGGTAGCAGCAGTGATCAGAAAACTATTCACAAAGTCATGCAGTACATTTGACAACAAGAACATATCAAGAAATTTGGAATGAGGTTTTGTAACGGTTTCGTCGCAAATTTCAACAGTGAATGAAGATGATCTGCGAAGAACATCGTAGCGCTCCTTATGAAGTGAATTTCGTTTCAGTTCATACATCCATTCATGTTTTATTGATATTCAAAGTTAAGAGAATAGGATTTGTTTACTTCCTCAAGCTAGCTATCAGTGGAAGGAGTTGAACATGTGTTTCATTTGACTCTTTTAAATAGTGTATGTGTACATTATACAGTGCAAGGTGAATTTTAAGCATGCAAGGAATGTGATTTGTACCGCCCAACCTCCGTTCCGGCGGCAAAGCTGTTACTACGATTCTGTTATCAGGCACGGAAAACTCGCCTTCACCGTTTGTGCGAAAAGTCTTTTTTTCAGAAAATTAAAATTTTTTGTGCTATATTTCCTGGAAAATTAATATTTTTTCATAAAAACGCCCAGAAGAAATAGGTTTCATTCAACCACGCCCGATCGAATGGCATCAAAATATTGCAAAACCAGATAAATGAAATTTATGCCTGTTAGCTTAAGTTACTTATGGAATTGTTTGCAGCTACATAAATGAGTTGCATATTTTGAATAATAATTTTTCTGAAAAATTATTAGAGAAGAAAAATGTTAGAAGAAGGTGGTTTCGACGTGTGTACTAATTCTCCTCGGGCCATCACTCTTAGATACACATCGTATAGATTTACATTAAGTTGATGTGAAAAGGGTGAAATGATCCAATTAAAGTTTAGCTAATACAAGTACTTACAAGAGAAATTTAACTGTAGAAAAATTAAAATTAACTCTCTCACCTCTAAGCATGGTGGTCGCCATCACCGGTGTGTATCTAAGAGTGATGGCCTGAGGAGAATTAGTACACACGTCGAAACCACCTTCTTCTAACATTTTTCTTTAATAATTTTTCAGAAAAATTATTATTCAAAATATGCAACTCATTTATGTAGCTGCAAACAATTCCATAAGTAATTTAAGCTAACAGGCATAAATTTCATTTATCTGGTTTTGCAATATTTTGATGCCATTCGATCGGGCGTGGTTGAATGAAACCTATTTCTTCTGGGCGTTTTTATGAAAAAATATTAATTTTCCAGGTAATATAGCACAAAAAATTTTAATTTTCTGAAAAAAAGACTTTTCGCACAAACGGTGAAGGCGAGTTTTCCGTGCCTGATAACAGAATCGTAGTAACAGCTTTGCCGCCGGAACGGAGGTTGGGCGCCGGGCTAACTCCCCGTCCCTGGGAAACCCAACACTGTTTCGAAACCTGCAGAAGAGCCTCGGGATGGATTGAACCCACGGCAACGACCTCACAAACGAAAAAAGGACTATGGAATTGGATTCTGGAATATCAGATCACTCAGTTACCCTGGCGCTGTTAAAGACCTTTTACAACAGGTCAATCAATATAAATTAAAAATACTGGCAATCCAAGAAATAAACTGTACTAAAAATGATATTCAAGACATGAGATCGCACACAATATTCAAAAGTGGGAAGCCTAATTGAAGACGAAAATTCATTGTGGCCTTCATTGCAGATAGGCAGTTCAAATCACAAGTTATTGATTTTAAGGCAGTCAATAAACGATTGTGTGCGATCCGTATAAAAGCGAAATTCTGCAAATCTGGCGGATCAACGTACACGCCCTGACCGAAAAAAGACGAAGAAAACGTTCTACAGTCATCTGGAAAGACTATATTCCAGGTGAAATAATTCTGGGTGATTTCAACGCTAAAGTTGGCAATGAGCCTTCTCATCCGGGGAACGACTGGAGAATATAGCCTCCACGATGAAACAAATGAAAACGGCCAGCGCCTGATTGACTTTGCATGTAGCAGAAATCTAGTCATGCGCTCGACTTGCTCCCCACATCGACGAATTCATAAAATGACCTGGGTATCACCGGTTGGCAACACACAAAACCAGCTCGACCATGTTCTGATCCAACAACGTTGGGCCTCGTACATACTTGACGTCCGTACATACCGAGGAGCCAATTGTAACTCAGATCATTTTTTTTTTTGTGGCACTACAGCCCCTTTCGAGCCTCCGCTTAGAGATAGTTAGAATATCTCATTGTCATGATCGAATGTATCGGCACTCCACAAGGTGATATGATCATTATCACGCTTTGGCCATGTGTCCGTCCACCCAGCTGCGATACGTTCTGGTTTTAAACAAGCACGTATCATAACTGAACAGGCTTTAAGTCCGTCCGAAGAATCACTCGAACTAAATCTCGTTGACGCCAACAAAATTCGAACCAGAGACCTTCGGCTTACGGGCTTAGTACTCTAACCACTAGACCACGCGGCTAGCTATTAGGTTACATTAATTATTATGTAACATGACTATGCGGCCCTAAAGGAGATTTGCTGCTTGGAGAGTTACGTAAATCTAAGTACGAAAGATCTTGTCTCCGTTCGAGGGGGGCGATCATGGTTTAATTCTGGGTAGTAAGTTTGAGATTAGCTAAATTGGAAGGGGTTTCAGTAGCTAAGTTCCGCATGGGAATGATAGGTTGCACGAAGGGTGGTTGACCTCGGCAAAACTGTCGTAGGTATCATGTCAGTAAAAAGATTAATAGGAAACCTACCGAACATGAGGCCAAGCCGCATCAGATCATTACTTAATCAAATTAACCTATCGATGTCGTATGTCAAAGGTATATTCGGCGAAGACCAGCGCGCTACAAAAATTCGACGTGGAAAGGCTCCAAACGGAGTCTGTGGCAAAAATTTCACGGAGACCCTCGACAATTAGACGCATCGTTAAAGACAAGCACCGAGCTCTGGATGGAAGTGAGAGCGGATATTAAGGCCGTGGCGTAACAGACAATCGGACATCAAGCCTGGAGCAAAAGAAATGATTAGGCGTACAAAGAATACTTAGGAAGGAAAACCAGGAAGAAGAGAGAAAATCTCAGAAGAGTAGCGAATAAGATAATTAGAATTTAGAAAAGAAAATACTATGACGACCAATTGAAAAGTATAGATGTAAGTCTAGCGAGCAACAATACAAGACAAGCGTACATAGTTGCGAAAAGCCTGAAACGAGTTTATCAGCGCATGACTACGCTCTGCCGTGATGACATCAGCATATCATCCCTGATAAAACCAGGATTAAAGAAAGATCGGCATCATATTTCAAGAACCTCCTAAATCCTCCGCACAGCTCCAGAACATCGGAGCCTATAGATATTTCCGGAGAGCCTCCAACTCTGGACGAAGTTTGTTCCACCATCAAAGCGCAAAAGAATAATGAAGCTCCGTGCATCGATGGGATTCCAGTGGAGCTCATTAAATATGGTAGCAGCAGTGATCAGAAAACTATTCACAAAGTCATCCAGTACATTTGACAACAAGAACATATCAAGAAATTTGGAATGAGGTTTTGTAACGGTTTCGTCGCAAATTTCAACAGTGAATGAAGATGATCTGCGAAGAACATCGTAGCGCTCCTTATGAAGTGAATTTCGTTTCAGTTCATACATCCATTCATGTTTTATTGATATTCAAAGTTAAGAGAATAGGATTTGTTTACTTCCTCAAGCTAGCTATCAGTGGAAGGAGTTGAACATGTGTTTCATTTGACTCTTTTAAATAGTGTATGTGTACATTATACAGTGCAAGGTGTATTTTAAGCATGCAAGGAATGTGATTTGTACCTTTTTCATGTAAAACGTAGTATATATTACGCCATATAAGCATTTGCTTTCGCCGAAGTAGGCTGACATCTCACGAGCTTGCCACAAGTCGGCTAACTACTACAAATTAAATGACTTCAGCAGAGCTTGTGACTCAGTCAACCAAAAGCGATCATCTTTTGCAGGCAAACACTCCCAACGCACCCTCAGCATGAATAGAAGTTAGATTGCATGGCAAAACAGCTTTCTTTACCTAGGAAGAAAAATTAACAGGACAGGATCCTTTAAAGAATGGAGTGACGAAATCATCAGCAAACACAACCAACAAAACCTGATCCGCATGTTGTGCAGACCAATGAATAATTTCAAACAACCTTCACCTTAAATCTATATAAAGCTTTAATTAGACCGTAACTTGGATACGGAATTACCACCTTTGCAAATGCTCCATACTGTTTTTTTCTACAAAATCGACGCCGATAAAGCAAATGTCCTAAAGCTCTGCCTTGGACTCCCATGTAGATCCGCCAATATACAGGCATTCGAAATTGTCGAAGAACTCATGACAAAGGATAGAGCCGAATTGTTCAGAGCAAGAGTGCTAAGCAAAGCCTTCTTTAACAATTTCCTGGATACGCAGTTGAACGTATTCTTATTCGCTTATCCCGGGCTAAGTGCCTTGCGCTAGAATAAGCTCGGGCCAGCGAATGGAAAAATACATCTCGATTTTCCTGCTTGCTTAATTTTCTTTTATAGCATAGTTCTTCTTCTTCTTAGCACTACAGCACCTCTCGGGCCTTCGCTTCCTGCAAACAGATCCTCCAACTGTCTCGGTCCATTGATCGCGTCCTTCAATTCCGAAATCCGAGCAGCGATAAACTGTCTTCGTCGACCGAGTCAGACCAGCGTTTCCTCGGTTTCCCCGCTGGTCTCCGGCCTTCAGTTCTCCCAAAGAATACCTTCTTGGGTGTCCGTTGTTCGTCCATATGATTGATGTATCCAGCCCATCGCAGCTTCCGCAGTCTTACAATCGTTGAGACCTCCGGTTCGACAAACACTTCATACAGCTCATGGTTGTGTCGAATTCGCCATTAGTCCCCGTCAAGCTTCGCTTCGATTATTCGCCTCAGGACCCGTCGCTCAAAGGCGTTCAATATATTTGCGGATGCTTGGGTTAGGGTCCATGTTTCACACCCATAGCATAATACTGGTCTTATCACAGATTTGTATACTTGAAGCTTTATTCTCCTGTGTATGCAGCTGGTCTTCAAGATCGCCAATATTGAATAAAATATTTTATTTGCGAGCTGTATTCTTCAGCTTATTTCGTCTCTTTCATTGCCCATTTTCGTTATTTTGGCGCCTAAATACACAAATTCGCTAAAATTCTCGATACTGTATTCGCCAAGTGTGATATTTTGTGTATTTGAGGTATTTTTCCTCTATTAAGAAAATGAAAGAAAGTATATACCCTTTAATTCTACTATTTATTTTAAATTTAGTATACAATTGTTTCGTTCTCTACTTGAGAACTTCCGCAGTACTCAGATAGTAGTACTGAGGAAGTTCTCAAGTAGAGAACGAAACAATTGTATACTAAATTTAAAATAAATAGTAGAATTAAAGGGTATATACTGTAGCAACCACGGAAGTCACCGCAGTTGCAGACATTAAATATTTAGCAGAGGGGTGTGTAGCCCGGGGTGGCATACTGAGGCCGGCTAGCGCTCAGTCGTGTCGTGGGTCTTTCGGGACACCCTCTGCTCGTGCTGAGCCACCTTACATATAAAAACTAGCACATAGGGAAAAGGACGGGAAAGGGAAGGTCATATTGAGAAATGAAAGTTTGTTGTCTTAACGAGACGTGGCCGTTTTATTTAATTAAAAAAAGTAATTTACACAGCAAATTCAACAATTAAGAGATACCAATCAAAAACAAACAGACCCCTAAATATTTTTATTATGCAAATAAATTAAATAAGATATTAATGAAAGAATAGCAAATTACAATAAACTGGAAAAATAGGTAATAGATAAAAGAATGTCAAAAAAAAACAAGGAAAAATATTAATCATTGTATTTACTTACTCTCTTCTTTTTCTGTGGATCCTCGAGCGCTCGACGAAGGACACCGAAAACGAGAGGTGGGGTCACTGCAAATTTAATTGATTTTAACTTAAAACTCATTAGTTACAGATAAGCTTCATCCTAATATTTAATCCGCCCATGTATTTCCTTTAATTACCGCCTTAGTTTATATCAATAATTTCATTTACTTTTTCTTCCCCGTAAGTTATTCAATATTTCCGTTGGTTGTTAAATTTAAATCCACTAAGGGATTCTCACTTATTGCAAGATCAATCTTTTCTTGATACAAACTTTTGATTCCACACGTGAAAATTCACAATTCCTATCTTCACTGTAAGATCAGAAGGTGATCAACTTAATCACTTGGTACAATTCACACGATTTAATGATTGTTTTTAGTTTTTTTTCCTCCACTTTTCGTACCCACTAATTAATTTTTCTTCTGTACAACATACACTAGGCCAAAACCGTTCCGCTACACAAATCTTTCATTCACTCTTCATCTTGTATCCAACGCAACTCTTTTTTTTCCACTCTCAAAATTCAATTTTAGTTTAATTTGTTTAATTACTTCACTAAACTCCAAACAACTTTTATTCGCCGAATTTTCACAAAAAAACTTTCTCCGAAGCTGCCAAAGAATTCCACTCTCCTTCACAAGCCAAATATCAACCTCAATCCCTTTTCTATCCAAGTCCAATCTCTACTCCCCCATTCCTCACAACTTATTCCCGCATTTCACCTTTCCCAATCCGATTCCGCAATCCCTTTTCTCAATTACCGCTGCCACATCTGGGTAACGTAATCGAAGTTCATTACACTTCGATTCCGCTACCCACACATTTTTGTTCCCGTATCGACAATCACAATAGTATCCATTGACTTGCATATATGGCAATTTACATCCCCAAGAATCGCTTGATTGAATGTAAAGTGCCACATATGCATTACGAAAACTATTGATTTTGCCGATACCCCAAAAAGAATACTTCCGTGCGCCCGGGGGAACTTGAACTCAGGGTTCCAGCAGTCCCACGGTCGAGAACTCGCGACGTAACCAATGGAGCTATGCCTTATCGATCTCCCATTCATCTAAATAGCAACTTCAACGATGTATCTGGGCATGAGATTGAATTTTGTTAGTAGGGAAACGTGAATTAATTTTCGTTAGTAAGAAAAATAAAATTTGTTAATGGGAACGAGAGAATAGAATTTGTTAGTATGAAGGAAGGAATTAGCAATGAATAGAATGAAATTTTGTTAGTGGGAATTAATGTAGGGAGTGTTGTTAGTGGGAAGATTAAACTTCTTATTATATTACAAGGGTGTTCTAATTGGAAATCAGGGAAAGGATAGGATTGTGATGATGTGGACATAAAAATTAAAGGGAAATAGGAAAAATGTTAATAAAAATAAATAAATACACACAGGAAAAGGTAGGAGTGCCCAAAGGAAAGTGACAAGGTTACGGCGGCAATTTGAAGTTGCGAATGGGAGGAAGTTGGTACGCCGGAATTCGCAACAATCGTGGGGACGACCCAGACCCTGAGTGTCTCGTTCAGCCGGGCAAACAAAGAATGTCGGCAGAGGTAACCGGAAAAAAACAAAAAAGTGGACATTCACTGGACTTCACACCATGGAAATATTCTGTCTGGTTTCTGTTTAGGTAATTGGCGAGCCCCAGTATCCGTCACTTAACCCGCTCCTCCCAGCAGACAATACTCCATCCGAATCATTGTGCACCTCATTCAGCAGTACGATTTCACCACTGTAATGAGTATCGACCGCGTAATGAGCAGTACCCGAATAATGACGTTTAGAAATCGGGATGCTTTTGCTCAGCTTCACCTTATCGATGGACGATAGGTGGTGGTCAACAACTTCGGATGGGTCACCGGCCGCAAGAGAAGAACGACTCAAGGGGACTGAAGTAGACATAAAAGATTCTGCAGACAGGAGCAATAAAACTGGCGCGATGTTAAAAGCGTCCCAAAAATCAATCCCGAGATAAATAGAATACGTTAATGCCGGAACAATCAAAAACCGAATCAACCGAGTTCGATTATTGAATTGAACTAATGCAGTAACGTATCCTAACACGTCAGCCTTATGACCTGATGCCGTCTTGACGTTGGCATGCATCGAATGAAGATACAAACCAAGGTCACGGACGAGGTCAAGGGCTCCCGCTCCCAGGATGCTAACACTTGCACCACTGTCTAACAGACCTTTCAATTTGCGTCCCTTAATGCTGATCACAGCATAAGGCCGCTTGTCTTCGTGCGATGCCACGATTGAATCAATGCACGCTCGCTTGAGAAACCGTGTGGAACCGTGACTTCGATCCTCGCCGCTTGCGGTTAGGCTTGCAGTCAGAATCAAAGTCACAAGCCACGTCCAGGGAATTGCTTTGGTGAAATTGGACCTCAGGCAGCGACGTCTGTGTAGAAACATCTACAGACTTCGGTGACTGAATTCCAATTTCCCGAGAAAATGATTGCAGGGGAATAGTAGGATGCGCTTCAGCAGGGAGGGCACCGGACCGGAGACATGAATCATAACCAGCCGAAAATTCGTCATGCAGTTGCACAGAATTGACTTCACATGTCTGAACTGGATATCGAAGGTTATCCATTTCCAGCCGTTGCCATGTGACTTCAATTCGGCGACACATTCTGACGAGATCTCGGGTGGTGGAGAACTCATGTCCAGCCAGATGCTCCTGCAATCGGAGATTCATGTTCTTAAAGACTAGTTCTCGCAGATCCGTGTCCCTCATCGGAGTCCTGAGTTGGAGAGACATCGCTTCAATGGATTCAAAGAACTCTATGAACGGCTCGTGAGATCTCTGCTTGCGGGCGAAAATATTTTCCCAAATATGAGCATCATCAAGCCGAGATCCAAATCGCTCAATGAGTTCACATTTCAGCTGACTCCAACTCAAGTCTCCATACAGTTCGCGCATCTGCCAGTACCAGTTTTCGGCAGATCCTTGCAGGAGAATATGCAGGGTCGACACCAATTCACGCTCCAAAATGCCGTAGCTTTGAGCCAGGGTGCTAACGCGGAACACAAACTGGCGAGCATCCATTCCACCTGAGCCTCCATCAAACTTGAATCCCCATTTATGCATGGGAATAAAAGTTTCATCCGATTCAGGTGTCTGGCCATTATCCCGGAACGGATGCTGTGAATGAGATTCTGGCAAATCCTGAGAAGAACGTGGTGAAGGGCAAGCGAAGTAATCATATGGCGTGTGCGGAAACATGATGACTATCAAAACAAAAAAAAAAAAATAAAAATCTACAGACCATCTAAATAATTTAAGTACATATATTAAAATCAATGAACAGACGGACAACACCGAAAATTTGAATAAAAGAAATAATTTAATAAATTACAGACAGACAAACGAACGATTCTTTAAAAATAAATTAAAATTTGAATGCCAGACAGACAAACGGACAAGTAAATAAATATATAAAATTTTAAAACTTACTAGCTAGAATAAAAATAAAAAGTCTCTATAATGCACACTACGTGCAAATTAACCCTGACCAAAACCTAACTAACAAACCTAAACTAAAATCAATTATCAAAAGCAACCTTACAATTATTCAAACCCAAAAAAAAAAAATAATTAAACTAAACGCAATCTCCAATCATCAAAACTAAAACTAATAAAAATTACTCAAAACCCAAAACGAACTAACCTAATCTCAATCATTAATATTAAAACTAACCGAATTACTCTAAACTAACATCCGTAAAACCATAAACCCACTTATCTAAAACTAATCTAACCCAAGACCCTAATTGACTCTAATAATCTATAACTAATCTGAACCTTAATTCAATGAGTTTGAAGTCAACCCAAATCTAACACTATCTACATTACAATCAATAATAAACTTTGAATGAAGTGGCGAAATAAAGGAAAATATATGACGAGAAGTAAGTGGGATGAGTGCAAGCGAGTGCAAATGGAACTAGGTTTAAATTCAATTATCGAAAGTGATTTTGCTATCATTTCTCAAAATGATTTCCCCTAGGAGGAAAAGGAAAAGAAAAGGTAATTGAATGGGATGAAGGTTAAAATTTATACAAAACACGAAGCAGACAAACCACAAGAGTGCCTGGTATAGCAATGGAACTCGTAGGCGGACTCCGCTCAAATTGTCGCCACAAAGGGCCGACTACGAGACCATTATGAAACACTACGGACTTCATAATGGCTCGGACAAGAGCCGCACATATCCCAAAGCTACCACCAGATAGATGATGGAAGGGCCGAAAGCGTTGGCTAATTCCAAGAGTTGGATCTAAGTCCCACTATCCCGTGTAGGGAGATATAACCAACGACTCAAAATTCGGTTGATCCCAACCAACATCCACACTGCTAAAGCATAACTGCTATCATAGCCGGCGAAGACTTTCAAACACAAAACAGCACGGTAGGCGCCACTGCAACTGCGGCGAACCCCGTGATCAAAAATCTATAAATTAATAACAAAATCGAAACTAAAACTTTTCAACTATTACTCGATCACTTTTCATCGTTCAAACAAGTCATCAGAAATTTCTAACAAAACAAAAAAAAATAATTTCCCTGGAATGCTCAGACCACTATTCAAGTCAGGCACTCCAGGTACTCAAGCCAAACAAATCTGAAATTGAAAAATTTAAGTTATAATTAAAAACTGATAAAATCAACTAAAACCAACCGTTTGGGCGCCATAAGTAGCAACCACGGAAGTCACCGCAGTTGCAGACCTTAAATATTTAGCAGAGGGGTGTGTAGCCCGGGGTGGCATACTGAGGCCGGCTAGCGCTCAGTCGTGTCGTGGGTCTTTCGGGACACCCTCTGCTCGTGCTGAGCTACCTTACATATAAAAACTAGCACATAGGGAAAAGGACGGGAAAGGGAAGGTCATATTGAGAAATGAAAGTTTGTTGTCTTAACGAGACATGGCCGTTTTATTTAATTAAAAAAAGTAATTTACACAGCAAATTCAACAATTAAGAGATACCAATCAAAAACAAACAGACCCCTAAATATTTTTATTATGCAAATAAATTAAATAAGATATTAATGAAAGAATAGCAAATTACAATAAACTGGAAAAATAGGTAATAGATAAAAGAATGTCAAAAAAAAAAACAAGGAAAAATATTAATCATTGTATTTACTTACTCTCTTCTTTTTCTGTGGATCCTCGAGCGCTCGACGAAGGACACCGAAAACGAGAGGTGGGGTCACTGCAAATTTAATTGATTTTAACTTAAAACTCATTAGTTACAGATAAGCTTCATCCTAATATTTAATCCGCCCATGTATTTCCGTTAATTACCGCCTTAGTTTATATCGATAATTTCATTTACTTTTTCTTCCCCGTAAGTTATTCAATATTTCCGTTGGTTGTTAAATTTAAATCCACTAAGGGATTCTCACTTATTGCAAGATCAATCTTTTCTTGATACAAACTTTTGATTCCACACGTGAAAATTCACAATTCCTATCTTCACTGTAAGATCAGAAGGTGATCAACTCAATCACTTGGTACAATTCACACGATTTAATGATTGTTTTTAGTTTTTTTTCCTCCACTTTTCGTACCCACTAATTAATTTTTCTTCTGTACAACATACACTAGGCCAAAACCGTTCCGCTACACAAATCTTTCATTCACTCTTCATCTTGTATCCAACGCAACTCTTTTTTTTCCACTCTCAAAATTCAATTTTAGTTTAATTTGTTTAATTACTTCACTAAACTCCAAACAACTTTTATTCGCCGAATTTTCACAAAAAAACTTTCTCCGAAGCTGCCAAAGAATTCCACTCTCCTTCACAAGCCAAATATCAACCTCAATCCCTTTTCTATCCAAGTCCAATCTCTACTCCCCCATTCCTCACAACTTATTCCCGCATTTCACCTTTCCCAATCCGACTCCGCAATCCCTTTTCTCAATTACCGCTGCCACATCTGGGTAACGTAATCGAAGTTCATTACACTTCGATTCCGCTACCCACACATTTTTGTTCCCGTATCGACAATCACAATAGTATCCATTGACTTGCATATATGGCAATTTACATCCCCAAGAATCGCTTGATTGAATGTAAAGTGCCACATATGCATTACGAAAACTATTGATTTTGCCGATACCCCAAAAAGAATACTTCCGTGCGCCCGGGGGAACTTGAACTCAGGGTTCCAGCAGTCCCACGGTCGAGAACTCGCGACGTAACCAATGGAGCTATGCCTTATCGATCTCCCATTCATCTAAATAGCAACTTCAACGATGTATCTGGGCATGAGATTGAATTTTGTTAGTAGGGAAACGTGAATTAATTTTCGTTAGTAAGAAAAATAAAATTTGTTAATGGGAACGAGAGAATAGAATTTGTTAGTATGAAGGAAGGAATTAGCAATGAATAGAATGAAATTTTGTTAGTGGGAATTAATGTAGGGAGTGTTGTTAGTGGGAAGATTAAACTTCTTATTATATTACAAGGGTGTTCTAATTGGAAATCAGGGAAAGGATAGGATTGTGATGATGTGGACATAAAAATTAAAGGGAAATAGGAAAAATGTTAATAAAAATAAATAAATACACACAGGAAAAGGTAGGAGTGCCCAAAGGAAAGTGACAAGGTTACGGCGGCAATTTGAATTCGCAACAATACTTTCTTTCATTTTTTTATTTGAAAGTTCTACTAAAGGCGGAATATTTTTAACTATTATTTTTCCTCGCCTGCGTCGTGAACTTTGTTTTATTTTCATTGATTTGTAGCCCTACTAGTTTTGCTTCGCTGTCGAGTTTCAGGAAAAGTTCTTTGGCAGTTGTTAATGACCGTAATATAATGTGGATATCGTCCGCATACGCTACTACTTGGCTCGACTTGTATAGTAATGTACCTCGCGTATCGACAGGTAGCTTCCGTATGACGTACTCCAGAGCCAAATTGAATAGCAATGGGGCCAGCCCGTGTGTCAAAGGCATTGGTGATTTGGTTATTGATGCGGACTTGGGAGGTCGTCGACGTCACTGTCATTTTGGTAAGATGGACTAATTTGGTGGTATGCCAAAGCAAAGCATTATTTGATACAGTATGTTACGATCAATACTGTCGTATGCTTGCTTGAAGTCAACGAAATTTGGTGTACGGCTATGTTGAACTCCCAGCATTTTTCAAGTACCTGCTTCACTGACAATTGGTCTGTTGTTGATCTACCTGCTCTAACACCACCTTGACACTCCCAATAATACTGTAGGCGTATGATCCGATTTTATTTTCTAAGATCTTTGAAAATATTTTGTACGCCGTACAAAGTAGTGATATGCCTCTATAATTTTCGCACTGTAGCTTGTGACCTTTTTTCTGGATAGGGAATATAATTGATTGGCTCCACTCTTTCGGCATATGTTCTTGTTGCCAAATGTACTGGATGACTTTGTGAATAGCTTGATGAACACTATTGCCACCATATTTGATGAGGTCCACTGGAATCTCATCGATGCCCGGCGCTTTATTATTCTTTTGGGCTTTGATGATGGAACAAACTTCATCCATAGTTGGTGGGACCAATGGAAGCTCGCCGCAAACATCTATAGGCTCCGATGTTCTGGAGCTGTGCGGAGGATTCAGGAGGTTCTTGAAATATGATACGCATCTTTCCTTAATCTTGGTTTCATCAGCGATGATATTGCCGATGTCATCACGACAGAGCGTGGTTTTGGGCTGATAACCACGCTTCAGGCTTTTCATTACTTTGTATGCTTGTCTTGTGTTGTTGCTTGCTAAACTTACATCTATACTTCTCAATTGGTCGTCATAGTATTTTCTTTTCTTAATCCTAATTAGCTTATTCGCTACTCTTCTGAGATTTTCATAGTGTTCTCTCTTCGTCCTGGTTTCCCTACCTACGTATTCTTTGTACGCCTGATTCTTTTTATCTAACGCATTCTGGTACTCATCATCAAACCAATCATTCCTCTTGCGCCGGGCTTGATGTCCGATCGTCTGTTCTGCCATGGTCCTGATAGCCGCTTTCACTTCCATCCAGAGCTCGTTGCTCGTCTTTAACGATGCGTCTAATAAGATGGGAGCCTGCTGGTTGTCGAGGGTCTACGTGAAATGTTTGGCCACAGACGCCGTTTGGAACCTTTCGATGTCAAATTTTTGTAGCGGGCTGGTCTTCGCTGAATGTGCCTTTGACATACGACATCGATAGGTTAATTTGATCAAGTAATTATCTGAGTTACAATTGGCTCCTCGGTACGTCAAGTATGCTCGAGGGCCAACGTTGTTGGATCAAAACATGATCGATCTGGTTTTGAGTGTTGCCATCCGGTGATACCCATATCATTTTATAAATGCGTCGATGTGGGAAGCAAGTCGAACGTATGACTAGATTTCTGCTACATGCAAAGTCAATCAGGCGCTGGCCGTTGTCATTTGTTTCATCGTGGAGGCTATATCCTCCAGTCGTTCCCCGATGAGATAGCTCATTGCCAACCTTAGCGTTGAAATCACCCAGAATAATTTTTGATCTGAAAACGTTTCCTTCGTTTCTTCGTCCTTTTCTTCGGTCGGGGCGTGAACATTATTCAACCAGATTTTGAAGTTTCGCTTTTATACGGATTGCACACAACCGTTCATTGACTGCCTTAAAATCAATAACGTGCAATTTGAACTCCCTATCCACAATGAAGGCCACTCCGAATACTCTTTTCCCAGTAGGCTTCCCACTTTTGAATATTGTGTGCGATCTCAGTTTTTGAATGTCGTTTTCAGTCCAATTCATTTCCTGGACTGCCAGTATTTGTAATTGAAATTGACTGGCCTGTTGTAAAAGGTCCTTAACAGCGCCAAGGTAATTGATTGATCTGACATTCCAGGATCCAATACCATAGTCCTTTTTTCGTTTGCGAGGTCATTGCCGTGAGTTCAATCCATCCCGAGGGCTATCTGCAGGTTTCGAAACATTTAAAGATTTTCCAGGGGAGGTAGCCCGTCGCCCAACCTCCATTCCGGCGGCATAATTATTACGTTCATTCTGTTATCAGGCGCGGAAGATTCGCCATTACCCTCTTGCATCCTCACCAAAGGTGTAAGTAAGATTTAATAGCAGAGCTGTAGATGTATTTACAGTTATTAGCATTTCTCGCCATTTAATGTTACATTACTGGGGAACCAGTAAACCCAATGTGCACCCCAAGAGCACCATTTAATTGGGGGGTTTGGGATGAGGAATCATGGAAGCTATGGGTTGTGGAAACAAGGGGTTCTCTCCTCCTTTCTCAAACGGGCTTGAGACCGTCTATGGCGGAGTTCTTATAGCATAATTATGCTAACTTAATTGCTTACCAACCAAAATAATGAAGACAACTTAAATTAGTCTATTATAAAAGTTCAGTTATTTTTTACCGCCATCTCTCTGTGACTGGTGCAACCACAAAGCTCAAGTTCGATTTGCCTAATTGCGCATGCGTGTAACCAATGCGTTCCACTGAGGCGGTACGGTCGATAGCAAAGTCTTGTGTGTGTATGTTTTAATTCTTAATAAGAGTTCTGCTAATGCATAATACGATCGCCGCGCCCACAAATGGTTTGATTGCGACTCGCAGCTTTTCGCATATGTTGCCATTCACAGCACATAGAGACAAACGCCGGAACGCGGGCCGAGTCATAATTGCACTACGGCACCTGTAACATTGCTTCCCCGCCGGAAAGGAAAGTTAACGACTGGCTTGAAGAGCCTTGTCGTGAAAGATGTTCATTTTTAATTCATTGTTTTAAGTGTTAAACCTGGAATATTAATTTAAAAACTACTACTTTAAACGATTTTAATTGAATTTTTTTTCTTTGCTTGGTTCATGAAAAGTTATGGTGTGCTCCTTTCAATATTTATTTTTGATTGCAATAGTTGTTTTTTTTTTTCTAATTAAATCATAATGATTTGTTGTAGTTTGTCATAATTTTTTGTTTTGCGTTGCTTTACTTTGAATTCTTTAACTAATTGTTTTATTATTAGACATTTTTATTTGATTTAGTTTTTTTCTGCTTATTTTCATAATACAATTGGTTGCAATGTATTCACATTTAATTGCTTTACTTTGATTTGTGACAAGACTAGCATATTTTTGATTTTAATTTTTCCCAATCGAAATTATTGTTTTACATTTCTTCATTTTTAAAGTTGATATTTTGAGTCTCTTGGTAATTTAATTGCATATTTGATCATTTCGTTTTACTTACTTTATTTGAAAATTATATACAATATTACATATTTCTAGATTTTCTATTTTGTAACTTTTCATTTTAACATGTTCATGATTTGATCTGTTAAATTTTCATTCATTGTTCTGTTATTCTGTTACAAAAAACAATTCTTTTATGTGTACAATCAATGTTTTATTGGTGCTCTATTAAATTCATATATTTAAAACAATAACGAAAAGCTTTTAGGGTAAGCTTTAGGTTATGTTCTTTTACAATAAATTAGTGTGTTAATACGTTAGATGAAAAATTTTGTTAGTATATATCGCTGAAGCTCTAGATGCTCTTTTGTTTTGAAAATAACCCAGTTAAATTGTATATGAGGAATGTAACATCGATACGATCGTTTCTGTTCGGGAACTTTTAGCTTCGCGAGGAACATTGCAAGAGAATAGCGATGTGGCTTGCAAGTTATTGTTGTTGTTTCATTGGCAAGACTTTAGTATAAGTTATATTGATTTTATGGAATGTGGAGTAAAGAGTGTGGGACCTAAGCTTTTTTCTTAATGTGCATGGTTAATGTTGTTAGTGGGAGACACAGATTGATGATTTACATTCAGGTGCTTAATGAGCTTTGAAAATAAGATGATCAGGAGAATAGCTTTGTCTCCTTGATAAAATTAGTAAATTGTATGAAGTAACTTTGTCATAGCTTTCACATGCGCCAATTCTTCGGAAGTCTATGCTACGTACATTAACATACTGATTTGTAGTTGGCCGGTGATTGCAATGAATATTTTTTGTGTCTCATTAGGTTAGGTTAATGGCGTTTGTGGTGGGTAGGGTTTACAGTGGGCTTATGTAGCTTTTAATGTATATGCGTTTAACCGTAATTTGATTGGTTGAAAGTGTATATTGCACACTCGTGTATTCATGTGTAATAGATCGAATTCACATATCAAAACACAACAATCGTAATAATATTCATACGTACATATCTTAAGCAAACATATGTACACATTCATTCACTTACTATAATAGTAGATTGAATTCACATATCATGAACAAAAACAACAATCGTAATAACATTCATACGTACATATTGTTACATGCACGAATAATTTTGCGAGCTACTGTCGCAATTGTTTTCACAATCATAAAGAACATAATGACCAACGAGCGAATGTACTCGAAAACCCACCAAGCATGATCAACATCTGAGAGTGAGTCACTGCTCCATTCATTAAGCTGCTCGAATATTCCAGGTAATTCACCAATGTACGAGAAATGAATTGAATGACTAGAGACCCTATATAAAGCCGAGCTGAATGAATGGGGGGATTCATTAGAACCGCGATAGTAAAAACTGCGATAGTGTGGAGTGCGAATTGAAAAGCGATATTGATCGAGTAATAGTAAAGTGATTTTCGTTGATTGTTAAGTGAAGACAGTTGTTAGAGAAATTTATAGACAAAGTGAAAATTAAAATGAGTGAAAGTGTTAAATTAATGATTGTGCATTTATTAGTAAATAAACTCTTTTAACTTAATTTAAAAGACATTGCGTTTTCACTCTCCCGGAACATCAAAATTATTGGCCGCGAACCATAACAAGCGACAGTGGTGTCAAGAAGTGAGACAGGAAATTGTGAAAGTGAAAACGTTTAAACATTTTTAAAGTCCACAATAGAGAAAATTAACGTGGTAACTGGTGAAAAAAAATACCCGAAACAATATACATTAATGAATTTACCATGGCAGATGAGCCCTCAGTTGCCGAAGAAGGCGCAGAAGGTGGAGAAGTAGGAACACCCAAATCAAAGGAGCCAGAAAATGAACAATCAGCGAAGCTGGATCAACAAGCGATTGAAATCAAGGCAGATTTTCAAAAACAGTCCACCGGTTTGAAAGCAGATTTGCAAAAACAGTCAACCGAAATAAAAGCGGAGCTCGGTAGTCTGAACAAACAAATTTAATGCGTCGGAGAAAAGGTTTACCAGGTCGAGCCAGGTCGAGGAGAGAATATACCATGATATCAGCCAGGTCGAGGAGAGAATCAACCATGAGATGGGAAACATGAAAAAGGAATTTGAAGCAGTGAAGGCGATAGTAACCACCTCACCAGCCCCGCTTATAACCGCAGTGCAAAGCACATCCAGAAGTGTGCAAGCACCAATATTCGATAGGCAAACAGTCTGGACTATTTACAAAACCCAGTTTGAAGCAGCCGCTCGCATAAATCACTGGAATGAGCAGGACCGAGCAACTGCATTGATTCTTGCTCTAAGAGGCCCAGCTGCCGAGCTGTTGCAGACCATCCCCGTTGAGTTGCATTCAAACCCGGCTGCTATAATGAATGCGCTCGACATGCGTTATGGAGACGATCATCTGTAGCAGATTTACCGGGCACAGCTCCGGCATCGGATGCAGAAGTCTGGCGAAACCTTACAGCAGCTAGCCCAGGACATTGAGCGACTGGCACTTTTGGCTTATCCAGCTTACGACCCGGAACATCGCGATGACGCAGCGACAGAAGCATTCATCAGCGCCTTAAGGGACCAGGAATTGCAACAAGCCGTGCGTTCAGCTCAAAAGCAAACGGTTAAGGTGGAATTGGCTTATAGTCTGAACTTCGAGGCAGCGAAGAATGTGACTCGTACCACTGCCCTAGTTCGCGAGGTAGTGGCAGACGATTGCAGGTGTGACTGCGTGGAAATTGAGCGAGAGCCGCAGGTAAATGGTGCACCTAGATGCTGGAATTGCGGAGAGAAGGGGCACCTGCAAGAGACTGCATTGTCCAGGGGGGTGGTGATCCAGACCGAGTCAGCAGCCTAGAATGGAAGCCCATCAAACCGAAGGGGCCGAATTCGTCGGGCGGACGTTGGCTAGGAGGATCGACGTCCCTAGCATCCCCGTCACCGTGTCAAGACTGCATCGCGGAGAAGCAGACTTGTACCTTCCGGATCAATTTGACGGAGAACATTGCACCATAACAATCGACACTGGTGCAACCCGATCGATTATCCGACCAGACCTAGTGAGACATCTACTTCGCAAGGGCAGGATTTTCTCACTACGGACAGCTACGGGAGAAACTGCACCTGTCCATGGAGAGGTCAACCTCCAGGTACAGTTGGGAGACCTTACGTTCCGACATAATTTTCTGGTCGCGAACATAATGGATGACTGCATTCTTGGAATGGATTTTCTGCGGCTACATGGAATCACGTTGGATTTGGGCAAACGAGTATTGAAATGGCAAAATGTTGAAGTTTTGATGGAGGATCCCAGCGTTCAAATCCCCAAGATGAATGTGGTAGTATATGCCGACACTGATGTACCGAATTCTTCTGAAAGCATTGTATGGGCCAAGCTTGATGGTGATTCTGGAGACCAGCGATCTTATCTGATAGAGCCAACGAAGACGTCGGCATTGCGCAGTTTGATTGTAGGACGAAGCCTTGTAAGATCTATAAGGAACGGGTACGTGCCGGTTAGCGTCCTTAAAACCGCAGACTCAACCACGAGCATCAAAGCGGGAGAAGTCATCGGCAGCTGCCAGCCTGTTTCCACCTTCACCTCCTTGGAAGCTACTCACGACCATCATTGAAAAAGAGGCAAGACACAGGCAAAACCCGGGAATCCACGTCTGCAATATTGAAGCAGGTCAAATTGCCAGCGCAGCTATTCAAGCAAGCCTCTGATCTGGTCACCAAGTACAGTGACATCTTCTCAACAAGCCCGGATGATCAAGGCTGAACGAGTATGGTAACTCACGTCATAGATATACCGGGAGCCAAGCCGATTCGACAAGCACCGAGACGTCTTCCTATAGACAAACAAAGAGAAGTGAGCGCATTGATTTCGGACATGGAAAAACAAGGCGTTATCGAAACTTCTGTCAGTCCATGGGCCGCGCCAGTAGTTCTAGTAAAGAATAGGATGGAAGCACTCGTTTTTGTGTCGACTATAGGCAGCTTAACGACGTCACTAAGAAAGATAGTTACCCACTTCCGCGCATCGACGACATCATGGACGCTTTAGCCGACGCAAAATGGTTTTCTACACTCGATCTAAAGAGTGGCTACTGGCAGGTAGAAATCGACAAGAAGGACCGAGAGAAGACTGCGTTTTCAGTTGGGATCGGATTGTGGCAATTCGTGATGATGCCATTTGGGCTTTGCAATGCTCCAGCCACTTTCGAACGCCTGACGGAATACGTGCTACGAGGCCTGACCTGGAAGACCTGCTTGGTGTACCTAGATGACATCATTGTTATTGGGAGAACGTTCGAAGAGCATGTGCGGAACTTAGAAGAGGTTTTCTACCGATTGCGACTGGCGAATCTGAAACTTAGTCCCGACAAGTGTACCCTTTTCGCAGCTGAAGTAAAATACCTGGGACACGTTGTATCAGCAGAAGGGGTCAAAACAGACCCTGAGAAAATTGAAGCCGTGAAAAGCTGGCCAACACCAAACAACAAGCGCCAACTACGAAGTTTTCTGGGTCTGGTAACCTACTATCGAAGATCCGTCAAAGACTTTGCCAAAAAAGCTAAGTGTCTCCATCAGCTAACCGAGAAAAATCGTCCGTATGTCTGGAGTGAACAATGCCAGACAGCCTTTGAGACCCTGAAGGAGAAGCTGTGTGAATCACCTGTGCTGGCATATCCGAAACCCGGAAAAATATTTGTAGTTGACATCGATGCAAGCAACGGCGGTATTGGAGCTGTACTCTCCCAGCAGATCAATGGCGAAGAAAGAGTCCTTTCATATTACAGTCGAGTTCTCTCAAAAAGTGAGAGGAACTACTGCGTGACCAGGAAGGAACTATTGGCTATAATAGAGGCCACCAAGCAGTTCCACAAGTACCTATATGGCCAGAAATTTGTTCTTCGAATGGACCATGCATCGCTGAGATGGCTACTCAACTTCAAAAACCCCGAGGGACAAGTTGCGAGATGGATCGAAAGATTGCAGTCATACGACTACGAAATTGTTCATCGAAAGGGCGGAGTTCATGGAAATGCTGACGCCCTATCTCGTCGTCCATGTCCAGCTAATTGCAAGCATTGCCGACGGATTGAGGAAAAGGAGCCGCTCGTTGATCTGCGATTGATAACGGCCGAATTCGATGAAGGTTGGTCATTGGAGGAGATTCGAAATGCCCCGTTAGCCGATGAAGACATCGGACCATTGATCGTATGGAAGGAGACAACGGGGCGACCTGAGTGGAAAGACGCTTCAATGCATGGCGTAACCCTGAAAAGCTATTGGGCACAATGGAACTCCCTTCAGGTAGAGGGTGGCATACTCAAGCGGAAATAGGAAACGGCGGATGGCAGCTCCTATAGGATGCAAACTATAGTCCCCAAAAGCCGAATCCACGATGTGGTTAAGGAAATGCATGAAGGATCCTCGGGAGGCCACCTTGGTGCTAAGAAGACCTTAGCGAAATTGCGGGAAAGGTTTTACTAGCTCCATGCTCGAGAAGACGTAGAGGACTGGTGCCGTAGATGCACAATTTCCGCTTCCGTCAAAGGTCCAAAGCGACGACTGAGAGGACAAATGCAAACCTACAACGTGGGTGTACCGTTTGAAAGGATTGCTGTTGACATCACAGGACCCTTTCCTGAATCCGAATGGGGAAATCGATACACGCTGGTTGTGGCCGATTATTTTAGCAAGTGGCCCGAGGTCTACCCCATTCCCAACCAGGAAGCAACTACTGTAGCCGAACAGCTAGTGTTAAATTGGGTCAGTAGGTACGGCGTACCTTGCGAACTAAATTCGGACCAAGGCCGAAACTTTGAGTCACTGGTTTTTGGCGAAATGTGCGAGCTGCTCGGAATACGGAAAACGACGACGCCGCTGCAGCATCCCAATCCGATAGAATGGTCGAACGTATCAACGGCACGCTCAATAAACATCTGGCCAAGATGGTTGACGAGAACCAAAGGGACTGGGACCGACACATTCTACTATTTTTGATGGCGTACAGAGCTGCCGAACATGCATCGACGGGCCAAGCTCCAGCCAAAGTAATTTTTGGAAAGACTATTCGTCTGCCAGCTGATATAAAGTTCGGGACACCCCCTGAGAAACCCCAAACGATCTCGGAGTACGCAAGTGAGCTAAGGCAACGGTTGAACCAGATACACCGGGCAGTGCGAAAACACCTCGAATCGGCTACTGACCGCATGAAGACCAGGTACGATCTAAAGGCAAATTCTACTGGCTTCCAGCAAGATGACTTAGTGTGGCTATATAACCCACAACCGCGAAAGTGTACGTCTCCAAAGTTGCAACATAATTGGGAGGGACCATACCGAGTTACAAAGCGAATCAACGACGTCGTATACCGCATACAGGAACACCGTAAGCCAAGAGCCAAAATGAAAATCGTGCACCTGGACCGTCTTGCCCCATATTACATCCAGGGTGAATTGACTACAACTGGCGACACATCTTTTCGGGGCGAAAAGAACTGAGGTAGGGGCAGTGTTACATGCACGAATAATTTTGCGAGCTACTGTCGCAATTGTTTTCACAATCATTAAGAACATAATGATCAACGAGCGAATGTACTCGAAAACCCACCAAGCATGATCAACATCTGAGAGTGAGTCACTGCTCCATTCATTAAGCTGCTCGAATATTCCAGGTAATTCACCAATGTACGAGAAATGAATTGAATGACTAGAGACCCTATATAAAGCCGAGCTGAATGAATGGGGGGATTCATTAGAACCGCGATAGTAAAAACTGCGATAGTGTGGAGTATGAATTGAAAAGCGATATTGATCGAGTAATAGTAAAGTGATTTTCGTTGATTCTTAAGTGAAGACAGTTGTTAGAGAAATTTATAGACAAAGTGAAAATTAAAATGAGTGAAAGTGTTAAATTAATGATTGTGCATTTATTAGTAAATGAACTCTTTTAACTTAATTTAAAAGACATTGCGTTTTCAGTTTCCCGGAACATTAAAATTATTGGCCGCGAATCATAACACGCGACAATATCGTAAGCCAACATATATACACATGTTCAATTGTACATCATTCAATTGATTTGCTTACTAACAAAATTCATTTGTTTACCCACAAAAGTCCAACCTAAGCAAACAAAAAAAGGCAACCATGAAATATCAATCCTATCGCATGACTACATGTAAACATACCAGTTACATTATCATACAATGCATAGGTAGAATTATGTCAAATAGTGAATTTTTGCTTACACTTGTAAAAAAAAAGGAAAAACAAATTAGCTGCGTAAGTCATAGGTTAAGTAAAAGAAAAGTGTATAAAAACTGAAGTGTGATTGAATAAAATCAAGATTTGTGATTGAATCGCTTTGGCGTTTTGATTGCAAGTCTTCCCTTCGCAAAGTTATTTTTGCGGATTTAGAAATTGCGGCGTTGTGGACAATGTCCTCGCCATGTTCTCTACGGAGCAATTGTCCGCTTGCGTAAGTATAGGTAAAAATTAGAAGCAAATATATTAAACGATTTTTCACCCTAGAAGCGAAACTCGGAATAATGATAAACCGTTTCATGGCGATCCTGCTAAATTTAAGGCAAAATTCAAGGAATTATTTTGAGAGGATTCGGAAGACGAAGATATTTTAGATATTGACGTGGAAATAAATCAACGCTTCGATAAGCTATTTTTATAGCTAAGGAACTGCTACAAACTAAATCAACAGAGGAGTATTCTCCCAAAATACAAAACTGCAGCGGGATACCAAAGTATACCCCAAAAAAAATTGGAGCGGGACCTCAACCGAGAAACATAAATCAATTCAAGAAGAAAGCGGAGGACTTAACTAGAATTTCTGCTCGTAGAAGGAAATGAGGAGGCCAGAAGACGAAGCTAAAACAAGCACGAGCGGAATTACACAAGGTGATAAGGGTAGCTCAAGGGGAATCAAAAAAGATATTACAACAGCAGCTGTTCGCATTGAAACCACCTTCATTTCAACGATGGGGAACAAATGTTCGACAACCAACAATGGAATCATCGACGAATATCGACAGTCGATCACTGCATCGTCAATCTTCATCATAGGATTAGTTATATTTTACGCATATGATGGATACAATAAGAAATACGTAATCAAACGTGTAAATAGAACTACTAATATTTAAAATGTTTAAAGTCTTGCTACTTTCTCAATAAATATTCGGAATTTTTGTATAAACATCAATATAATGTTTTCAATTCACTTCTCATGGACAAGTTGAAGAATATCGTAGACGACAATGAAAGAAATTTGAAAAATCTAAGAAAAAGCCCAAAGAATTTATATACCTTCGCAACATTACATTTACTTAAAAGGCAAAAGGAAGAATTTAAAGTTCTATTAAATGACCTTTCAGAGAGCAATTCAGAAGTTTTAGACTTAAAACTTAAGTTTAGAGCCGAAGCAGCCATACTTGAAGGAGAACTTTGGTTACAGTTAGGAAAACAAGGATACACCGAAGAAGACATTCAAATCGATACTAGTATCCAAGAAGAACTAGAAGAAAGTTTACCTATTCTCGAAGAAAAATTTACAATGGCCGAGTTTTCAATTGAGACCGCGATTAAAATTATTCCAACGTTCGAAGGGAAATATAAAGAGTTGGAATCATTCCTTAAAAATTAGAGAACTACTCGACTCTACATTATCTCCAACTGGCAAATCTTTACTTATAGATTTTGTAAAAAAATGTCAAACTTAATGCGTCCGTAAAACTTTCTATCAATAATAGCGATATAGATAATTTTGCAACACTCAAAAATGTTCTGCTATCAAAGATCAAAAGTAACAAAACAATCCCTTATTTGTATACAAAACTTAGAAACACGACACAGAAGAAATCCAGTGTCACAGCTTATAAAGACAAAATTACATCTTTGATTTGCGAATTAAATCAACTTCCAATTCAGGAGCTTGGGAATCAAGCATCAGCTACTGAAAAGCAATTAATAACCAACATCAATGATAGCTATGCTCTAACGATATTCAAAAATGGTCTCAAGGACAATTAAGGAGCACGATTTTTGCTGCTAGACCCAAAAACTTCGGAGAAGCTGTCCCTTTGGCCCTAAAATTAGAAAACTCAGAACTCCAAACAGCCTCTGTGATGTATGTTGACAATAACAACAAAAAGAAAAAATAACAACAGAAACGATAACAAAAATAGCAGATATAATAATAATAACAATAACAACAGATACAATTACGATAGAAATAGAAGTAACAATACCAATAGAAATAATCAAGATAATAAGAACAATAATGATAATCGTCAAAACTATGACGGCGGTAGAAATTCATACTACAGGAATAATGGCAATTATAGGGGAAATAACAACAACAGGTATAATCAAAATAGGAACAACCAGAACCAAAACAATAGGAAGTTCGTAAACGTTGTATCCGACCAGGGAAACTTGCAGGAAACCGGCGAGGATATGCGAGACAACCTCCCGGTATAGAACTCAAAATATACAGAATAACTAACACCTGCACAAATTTTATAGAAATCGATTGCCATAATGCAGCCACTAAATTAAAATCCCTGATAGACACAGAAGCAGATATATCTATATCCAAGAATAATATATATAATGAAGTAGAGTATGAAATAAGATCGGATAGTAAAATAAAACTTTCCGCCATACCCAAAGAGGTTACTAGCTCATTAGGGATTCTAGATTTAGATTTACAGATAGGAGAAAACATATTAACTAACTCATTTCATATCGTAACCGAGAGACATATTAATCAAATATATGTGTAAAACTGACTATGAAACATACACCATCCTGTTTAATATCAAGGATGATGAAGTCGTCTTACCTATAAGTACAAAAAGACCCAACAGTTATCAAATAAACGTATCCGCTCGAACAGAAGCGATTGTCCCAGTAAACTTATCGCTGGACGAAGACTGCATTCTGTTGAATTCGGAAATTCAAAAGGGTATTTTCATTGGAAATTCTATCATACCAGCAAAAGGAATCCAACATGTGAAAATTTTGAACACCACAGACAACGACGTTGTCATCAAAGAATTCAAGGCACAAGTTGGACCTTTGAAAAATTATGATGTTCTATCTATACAGACATACGACCAAATGATACAAGCGAATCATATGTCCAATGAAGAACGTCTTAAAGGACTGCTAGAAACAATAAAGAAAGGTAATTTGGATTAGTCATCTATGAACAGTTTGTTGAAAATAATTGATGAATTCCAAGATGTGTTCTACCTAGAAAGAGAAAAATTGACTATGAATAATTTTTATAAAGAACGTTTACAAACAATCGACGCAAGTCCAGTTTATATTAAAAATTATAGATTACCACAAGCCCAAAACGAAGAAATTCAGCAGCAAGTAATAGACCTACAATCTAACGACATCATCAAACCATCTGTTAGTCCCTACAATTCACCACTTTTGGTAGTCCCAAAGAAGGCGAATAGTGGAGAACAGAAATGCAATTGGTAGTCGATTTCCGAAAACTCAATGATAAAATCGTTAACGATAAATTCCCTCTAATAAGACTTGAAGACGTTTTGGATAAGCTTGGAAGGGCTTAATATTTTTCCACTCTAGATATGACCAGTTCTTTTCACCAAATCGAACTTGAAAAAGACTCTAGACCATTAACAGCATTTTCAACAAACGATGCTCATTACCAATTTAAAAGATTACCTTTAGGTTTGAAAATTTCGTCCAATAGTTTCCAAAGAATGTTAACTATTGCACTTAGTGGTTTGAGTCATGAGGCTTTTCTTTATGTCGACGACATAATAGTATTTGGTTGCAGCATTAAACACCACAATGACAATCTTCGCAAGGTATTGAATAGATTACGTAAATATAATCTAAAATTAAATCCATCAAAGTGTCAATTTTTAAGATCGGAGTAGTGTACCTAGGACATTTGATCACTAGTGAAGGTGTCAAAACTGACCCATCAAAGTACGAACCAATCAAAAATTATCCAGTGCCAGAAAACGCAGATGAAGTTCGTAGATTCGTAGCTTTTTGTAATTACTACCGACGCTTCATTCAAAATTTTGCTGAAACAGCCAAATGTTTAAATTTTCGCTTAAAGAAAAATGTTACATTCAATTGGACAGAAGAGTGTCAGAAAGCCTATGAAATTTAAAAGCAAAACTCATCGAACCACCCATATTAACTACAGACCCATCTAATTATGCATTAGGCGCAGTTCTGTCGCCAGGTGAAATCGGTTCCGGCCTTCCAATATCTTACGCTAGTAAATCATTGGCAAAGCATGATATCAACAAACCTACCATTGAGAAAGAGTTACTAGCTATCCATCAGGCCATAAATTTCTTTAAACCTTACCTTTACGGTCGAAAATTCATAATGGTTACTGACCATAGCCCACTTGTTTCACTTTTTAATCATAAAAACCCTTCTTCAAAATCAACAAGGATACGTGCAGACCTAGCTGATTACGACTTTACGATAGTCTATAAAAAGGGCAGCATAAATACCAACGCAGACGCCTTATCTAGAATCGAATTAGATTCAGACATGTTAAAAACAATGATTCTTCCAGACACTGATGAAAGTGTCAAACGAAAGTTGTTAGTAGTAACCAGGGGCATGGGAAAGAATGATAAGAAGAAAAATGAAGTCAACAACAAATGCACCAACGCCAAAATAGAACCTGATCAAATCTATTGTTGGGATTGCACTAGTTTGTCTGACATCACCGGTCCAAAATTGAAATTTACTATGTTGCAAAATACGAATGATAAAATAGTACGTACAAATAAATATATTGAAGTATGTTATAGCGATAAATCTGGCAAGAAACACGTTTCTGCCAATGCTAAGCTATCAACTGATAACACTAATGGTACCATATACAATAACGAGAGCAATAGCGATAAGTCTAATTTGAAATTCGTTTCAACGTTAGAAAAGCTATTGATATTTGCTAAGAAGATAAACAACAGTAGACTCTCATTATCTTCTACCGATAAGATATTTAAATCGATCGATAAGAATGAATTTAAAAGAATTTTTAATAGATTGCAACAAGGAAGTACATGTACAAATTTAAAAATATTAATTTACGAGCCACCCAGAAAAATAACCGATGAAAAAGAACAAAAGAGGTTGATAGAAGATTATCACGATACACCTCATCGAGGACATTTTGAAGTAAGAAAAACGTTACTCAAGCTTAAACAAAAATTCTGTTGGAAGAACATGAACGAAATGGTTAATCGTCGTGTTAATAATTGCAAAACTTGTCGCACGAGCAAGCAAGTCAGACACACATCTGAAAAGATTTTGAAGACAGACACATCTTCCACGAGTTTTCAGACAATCGAAGTAGATACCGTAGGTCCACTTCGTATCTCAAACGGTTATATATATATATATATATATATATATATATATATATATATATATATATATATATATATATATTAACATTACAATGCGAGCTAACAAAATTCGTAGTAGCCCTCCCTTTAGAAAATAAAGAAGCACAAACAGTAGCATTAGGTATAGTTAACGTATTTATTTTAAGATATGGAAAATTTAGTAAGCTAAAAACAGACATAGGTACGGAATTTATGAACAAACTTTTCGCAGGAATATGTAAATTATTAAAAATTGAGCAAGTTTCTTCAACTCCATATCATCACGAGACTTTAGGAGCGATTGAGCGTAGCCATCGTGTACTGAATGAATACATGTATTCTTTCACCGATGATTATGAATGGGACATATGGATACCGTATTACACTTTTGCGTATAATACTACTCCACATGTCGACACAGGATATTCTCCTTATGAACTTATCTTCGGAAAACTTCGTTCCCTTCCTAACGATATTATCAAAAATGATAGAAAAATTTATAATTTTGATAACTACGTAAATGAACTAAAAATTAGATTGAAAACATCACTCCTGAAAGCACGAGAATTAATAGAACAAGTTAAACTAAAACGGATAAATATAGGGTTATCCATTCTACGCTTGGGAAAGTAAAGCTAAAGAAAGCACATAAAATACTCAGATGGAAATAAAATTTTTTATTCAATATAAAGACTGAACTTTGCCATTATACGTGAAACACAACCTCATTCAAATGTCCTCCACTGGACCTCTTATAGGTCGCAATACTTTTGAGGTAATTTTCAATGACTTTTCGGCACATTTCCGGCAATATTGGCCATAACTTCACGAATATTGGTTTTCGATTGCTCAAGATATTGAGGATTGTTTGCGTACACACGATCTTTCGCATAGCCCCATAAAAAGAAATCCAAAGGTGTTAGGTCGCAAGATCTTGCGGGCCAATTGACATCACTCAATCTCGAAATTACACTTCCTGGAAATTTCTCTTGCAAAAGTGCTCGATTAGACTGTGTTGTGTGGCTTGTGGCTCCGTCCTGTTGGAACCACATGTTCTCCAGATCATAATCTTCAATTTCTCTCCAAAAATAATCGGTTAACATCCGTCCATAGCGGTCAGAATTGACTGTAATGGCTCTTCCTTGATCGTTTTCAAAAAAATACGGGCCAATACCACCAGACCATAATGCACACCAAACGGTCACTTTTTCCGGATGCAAAGGCCTTTCTGCGACCACCTGAGGATTTTGAGAGCCCCATATGCGGCAATTCTGTTCATTTACGTAACCACTGAGCGAAAAATGAGCCTCATCACTAAAGAAAATTTTGTTCGAAAAATCGTTATCAATGGCTTGTTGTTCAATCACCCAATTCGCATACATTCTGCGTTGTGTATGGTCTTGAGGCTTAAGTTCTTGAGTGAGTTGGATCTTGTACGGATGGAGATGCAAATCCAAATGCAAAATCCGCCACAATGAGCCGTAAGACAAGCCCAAATGTTGAGCACGTCGAGGAATCGACAAATTCGGGTCTTCCTCCACACTTTGAGCAACGACAGCGATATTTTCAGCAGAACGAATGTTGCGATGATGCACAGGCCTTGCAATATCAATAACCGATCCAGTCTCTTCAAATTTTCTCACTGTGTTCGAAATTGTTTGCTGTGTAGGTCGATTATGTCGACCGTAATTGGCTCGTAAAGCCCTAAATGTTGATACAGCAGAATCATCAATTTTACAATAAAATTTAATAATTTTAACGCGTTCTTCGACTGTTAAACGATCCATATTTTTAAATGGTAAACCTTCAACTAAAAAAAAACATTTACTTTTGACAAATGCCAAATGGCAGGGTTATACTTTCCCAACCACGAAATGGATAACCCTGTAAATCAAGGTATATAAATCCTTTGGGAGTCAAAATAGGAGACATGATTTTATTGAAAACAGAAAACAGAAAGAAATATCAAAAACCGTACAATTGTCCTTATCAAGTAATAGGCATAAAAGGAAGTAACATTTTAATAGACTTAGATGGAAAACATAATGTTAAATTGTATTAGCTAAAAAAAACAAAAAAGAACACAAATCAATTTTTTCTCTAATTGTAAAAAACAAAAAAAAAACCGCCCACACCAGGTAAAATATAAAGTAATTATTTTGTGATTCGTCTCAGTATATGAATTAAAAATCAATATATATAAGACTCATCAAGTGAGTGGGGGTGTAATAGATCGAATTCACATATCAAAACACAACAATCGTAATAATATTCATACGTTCATATCTTAAGCAAACATATGTACACATTCATTCACTTACTATAATAGTAGATTGAATTCAGATATCATGAATAAAAACAACAATCGTAATAACATTCATTCGAACATATCATAAGGAAACATATATAAACATGTTCAATAGTACATCATTCAATTCATTTGCTTACTAACAAAATTCGTTTGCTTACCAACAAAAGTCCAACCTAAGCAAACAAAAAAGACAACCATGAAATATCAATCCTATCGCATGGCTACATGTAAACATACCAGTTGCATAATCATACAATGCAATTTCTTTTATTTCTTCTACACTCATTCTAAATATCGAGTGTACCTATATCACGTTGCATTTCATTCATTCCCATCACGTGTGGAGGTATCCCCTGACCACACTCAATGCACGATAATTGACTTACTCGTCAAGGGGCTAGCGACCATACCCAAATGATGCGTACGAACATGGGTTATTGACATATGAGTGCATGTATAATGAATATGGACATCTATCCATCGAACGAAATAAGTGCACTTTGGTAATATCGAGACGCGTGAGTTTTTGTTCGTGAGGCAATAAAATCAATTTCATGGAAAGCATAGGTAGAATTATCTCAAATAATGAATTTTTGCTTGCACTTGTAAAAAAAAGAGAAAAACAAATTAGCTGCGTTAGGTTAAGTGAAAGAAAAGTGTATAAATACTGAAGTGTGTTTGAATAAAATCAAGGTTTGTGATTGAATCGTCTTGGCGTTTTCACTGCAAGTCTTCCCTCCGCGAAGTTATTTTTGCGGATTCAGAAATTGCGGCGTTGTGGACAAGGTCCTCGCCATGTTCTCTGCGGAACAATTGTCCGCTTGCGTAGGTATAGGTAAAAATTAGAAGCAAATATATTAACCGATTTTTCACCGTAGAAGCAAGACTCGGAATAGTGGTAAACCATTTCACATGTGAGATAGTACAAAGGGAACATTATTTGAATTTTGCCGCTCTATTTTTTAAATTATGTGTAAATAGCTGCAGATCATTGATAAATCGAAGACTGCAAGTTATTTTGAATTTTTTATTAAATATAGAAAGGTTGGGTGATTGATAATTTCCCTGAAATAAAATTAGAAGGACAGATCTTAAGCTTGAAAGTTATGATATAAACTTTGAATGATTTCATAAAACTGTTAAGCAGAAATACTGCGTTAAAAATATCTTGCGAGAAAGCGAAACTATCACTATATGTTTGGCATGGGAACATATACATAGTTTTGGCTTTCATTTAAGACTCTATATGTTCCATCGAATTTCTCCTTAGTGAATGTCTCTTCGGTTTAGCGAAACGCTGTCCTAGACCTTGCTGGAAGACAGTACAGTGCCGTACGAGGTCACTTCATTAGCTGTTTATTAAAATTGTAGATCTCGATCTTGAGGATATGTGCAAAGTGAAAGGCTGGGAAATGGGTGGGTTTTTTAATTTTCTTGCGTTATGAACAGGGGTTTTATTGGTGAATTATTTAGTAGTTAGCAGTTAAAATGCATTTATTGAGCGGAAAAACATAGTGACTTATTTAAAATGTACTTGCGTGGTAGCGTGTCTGTTAAACATTTGGGATCAACAGCTCAGAGGGTACGACTAGATGGTAAATCTGTGTCTGTTTTGCTAATATGCATACGACTTAATACTAAATGTAGCGTGTCTGCCGACATTTGAATTCGAGCAACTCAAAGGCTATTATGGGTTTCTGTTGTGCCTTATAACTAGAAATAGTGTGTCCGCTGACAGCTAGGGTCCATGGCTCAGAGGATATTGTTGGTTTCCTTAGTGCCTTCTAACTAAAAATAGCGAGTGGGGGGACCACTCAACTTATTAGTTTTCCCTTTTTATTCATAAAATCTCGCCGGGATTTATCGGCTTGACTGCCACTAGTTTCCATTTGATTACTGCTAACACTATGAGTATATTTATTTTTTATTTATTCATTTGAGAGTAAAATAGTGTGGGACTTGAAAGAGATAATTGATTTTAGGGTAAATTTGTTTGCATTCGGTTAACCTACGTTGTATTGGGTTATAATAACTAAAATTTCGTTATTTCACTATTGATACATTTGGATTATTTCAGTGAATATTGAAATTATTTTAGTTTCTTACTTAGCAATGTGTTTGGAAATTTTATTTCGTATGTAAATAAGTTTTCATATTCTTTTCGCGCAGTTTGCTTTTTTGTACTTTAATTTAATTGCATTAAAAACTATTGTCCAGATGTCTACTCATTTATTTATTTAGTCAAATGCATATTTTTTTATGTAATCAATCTATGAAACATAAGTGTGTAGCGACTAGAGGTTGTACCGATCAATTAATTTCATTAAATGGTCTCAGGAAATTATTCAAAAGCTAGTTCAATTTAAAAGATAAGACCTGAATATTCATGTGGTTGCGCGTTACTGTTATTATTATTGTTTCAGTTGTTTGAGCGATAAAAGGCGTTATGTTGCCTTGACGATAAAAGGCGTTATGTTGCCTTGACGATGGACACGCGTTTGTTTACCCGTTATTTATGTTTTCATTATGCTTACTGTGTTTAATGTTTACTTGTACTGTTTATTGCTTTGCATGTAATGTAGTATTTTTAGATGTTTAAATGTCCGTAAAGGACTGCAGCGATGGTCTACTGCCTCGACGAGCGAAGATATTAGTGCTCGCCGGCATTGGCCTTGTCTGAGGACGCGTAAATGCTCTTGCAGGCTAGCGTTGCGGTGTGGTGGGGCGGGTTCTTTTTCCCCAGCACAAGGGCCCACAACAAAAATTTGTTCATTCACGAATTGTTCAATCAAAATCTGTCGGTTCGACGGTATCGAGGCCGAGGCAACCTACCAAAGGAAGACAAGAGAAATCGAGGACGACGCTCGATTAACGCGCACGGGATGCGATACGATTTCGTCCTTACTCCGAACACTTACGACCCCCGAAAATGAGTGGGGCATCCAGTTAGAAGCGGTAACTCGGATCATACACCAACAGTATTATTGGGGAATATCAAGGTGGTGTTAAAGCAGGTAGATCGACAATAGACCAATTGTTCACAGTCAAGCAGGTACTTGAAAAATGTTGGGAGCTCAACATAGACGTACACCAAATTTTCGTTGACTTTAAGCAAGCATATGAAATTATTAGTCGTAACCCGCAAATATATTGAATGCCTTTGAGGGACGGATCCTGAGGCGAATAACAGGAGCGAAACTAGGCGGAGACGGAATTCGATACAACCATGAGTTGTATGAAGTTTTTGTAAGACTGCAGAAGCTGCAATGGGCTGTACACATGAATCGTATGGACGAACAACGGATACCCAAAAAGGTATTCGCTGAGAGGACTGAAGGACGGAGACCAGTGGGGAAACCGAGGAAACACTGGTCTGACTCGGTCGACGAAGACAGGTCATCGCTGCTCGGATTTGAAAATTGGAGGACACTGTCAATGGACCGAGACAGTCGGGGGCGCTATTTGCAGGAAGCGAAGGCCCGAGAGGGGCTGTAGTGCTACGAAGAAGAAGAAGAACATAGCGTTTAACAATTCATTTTTATTCCTCTTGTTTCATTAACCACACCTATCGTTTATTACTATTATTTAAAATTATAGAATTCAAGAAATAAAAAAACCAATCATATTAATTTAAACTAACCTAATTTTGGTATTAAGTAGACAATCGTATTGATTTAGCACAATTTATATTTTGTTTGTAGGGTTCATTTCAAAAATTTATTTATCATGCAAGTCTAAACCTGCTTTCTAGTTTTTTTGGTTTGACATATTATTTTTATATTTAAGCATTTAATGTGTTTTAAGATTTGCTGACCTTTCAAGCACGAATATTTAAGATGTGAAATTATTAGCTGATTGTTTTATTTTCCATGGAAATTAACCAAGTCAAATTTTTCTTAGGGAATTAAGATTAATTGCAAATCTTCTGATATTTGAATACTAAGCCCATGTTTTTATTCAGTACTTTTTCCATAAACAGATAAAAGATTAATATCTGCTGAAAATTTATCAAAGTATTAAGATGTTAATTAATCAATTATCCAAATGAAAGGGGTAAATATTGCAATCAGCAGCTATATTCATAATTATCAAATTTTTAAGACCTTTTTGTATATACTATGCGTTTTCATTGTTGCCTAAATATAGACGAATGAATTCTGGCCTTTCGTTTTGATAAATACAAGGTGCATTCCAAAATAAACGAGACTGAGCTAAAAAAGAAACGACAGGAGCTTTGATCTGATAAATTCGAGTTTATTTATTCAAAATAGTCTCCTCCGACCTCGATACACTGTTTTGCGCGATCCAAAAACTTCTCGAAAGAGTGTTTCAGGTCATTGGCCGGAAGTTCCTTCAGGATGTCGGTACAAGCCTTTTGGATGCCCTCTACGGACGCATAGCGTTTTCGTTCATGGCCAAGTGCAATTTTCCAAATAGGTAGAAGTCACAGGGAGCCATATCAGGTGAATACGGTGAGTGATTGATGGTTAAAATGGTTTCTCGGATCTTTAATAATGTCTTTCGAATGTTGAATTCTGAGCAATTTTTGGTCATCAGTTAATTTGTGCGGAACAAAACGTGCACAGACCTTTCGTAAGCCCAAATGATCGGTTAAAATGCGATAAATCGATGTTTTGGAGATATTCAACACCGATTCCACGAATTTCAACGCTGATTTCGGCTCATTTTTGATATATTCACGCACAATTTCGATGGAGTTTTCGGGTGATCGCTGATTTTGGGCGGCCCGTATGTTCATCGTCATATATGTCCTCACGACAATCTCTGAAACGTGTAAACCACTCACGAACTCTGGCACGAGATAAGCAATCATCGCCATAAACTTTTTTCATCAATTCAAATGTTTCGGTAAACGTTTTACCGATTTTAAAACAAAATTTGTTATTAGCTCTTTGTTCGAAACTCATTTTTGTACCGATGAAACAAACATACTGTCACTTTAGACGCAATAACTTCGCTTCCACTGAACCGAATGTCACCAAACTTTCACTGGAAGTCAGGGAGGGATGTAACTTTCCAATTTACAGATGGCGCCACCTATTTCGGAACGCTCCTTGTACAAAAGCTTGTAAATTATATGCCTAAATCAAAAGAAGAACATAAATATGTGCTTCCTTAATTTTTCATTTGTTTGCTTATTGTCGTGTGTAGTGTGGTGTATTGTTTAAAGAAAAGAAAACAGCGCATTAAATTTTTGTTTCGACTCTCCTGCAAGTGTTTCTTCTTCAGTATATTTGCTTTGGAGACGGAGTTGCATTAAGAATTTTATGACGTAGAAACAACGCTCATTGTCCAATGGAAAGTTATTGTCCATAAGAGTAAATTTCATATCATTAACTAAGCAAGGACGATCTTCCGCAAATGATGATCGACTAGTATTTTGACGATCCCAGTTAACTGAATTTTCAATTGAACTTTGAAACCATTTGCTTGATTAAATTGTTTCGCAAGCTCAAAATCAATAGTGCTTATAGATTTGAAATTCGGAAAATGACTTGCATCGTTCAGTGAAGTTGTGGAACAATTGTGTTTTTCGTTACTTAATTTTTAGTTTCAGCTCATTATTGCATCATTTAGTGTAGTTGTTTATTTGTGTTATCTGCTGCCTCGGCGAAAGAAGATGGTAATGTTAACGAGATTGGCCTTGTCTGGGGACGCTTCCTTGAGTTTACTATCTTTAAGATTCTCATAGTTATTTTTAATATAATCTGAGAAATGTTTATAAACATCTGTAACCGATTTCATTTGTTCTGAGACATACTTTAAAGTTTCTTCGTCGCTGTGATGTTGGTTTTTGACACAATTAACAATTTCTTCTGTTTCCTTGATAGTTTTTGAGTCACTGGAGTCTACATAGGGTTCTTCAAGTCGAAGTTCATTGTTTTGTAGGCGCATTTATATATATTGTTTTTTTTTTATCTCGCGTATATCCTTTTTAACTAACTGAAATTGGACGATCAAGGGGTTTTGCTCACAACATCCCTAACTTCAAATGTTCTAATAAATATTTCCTTAACAGTTCACAACGTTTCTGAGAATGATTCCTTTTATGTACCGAATCAAATATCTAAATACGGGCGAAATAAAATTCAGGATGCTAATAAAACACTCTTTCCTGTCATACAGGTATATTAAAATTAATTCATAAAGAACTTCACTCATGAACCGTAAATCATTCCGTAAATTCCGTTCACTTTTCCCCACGAACTGTAAACCCGTCTCCCACCATTCGTCTCCCTCCGCTTACACCACCGCTACCTGAACCAGCGCTCCAAGACATCCTTAGCGCATGCGAGATTCTAATCCCGTTCATACGGTCGCCGCGAATTCCACCAAGTCGCAAAACACACCAAATCCCAACGAAAACCGGCACCAGACACGCGCTCGACCGTGTTCACTACGTGTTGCAGTAGATGCATTCAAAGATCAACTCCAGAATATTGAACATAATAAAAACTTGGCTGATTTGTGCAAAAACTCACTCCTCAAACATGAACTTTTTTAGTCTCTACTCCTTTCTTCTCTCCTTTCTCCCGTCATCCGTTCCTCCGGTCTCCAACCCATGTGCGAGCGTGCGAACTAGTACCAAAACAGAACACCAACCAAAACAAATATGGCTGTTTGACTGTTTATTAGTTGAATTGATGGATAGTGGAGGTCTGTGGTTGTCGTTCCGTGAGTTTGCGTCTTTTATTACTCAAAAACAAGTCTATTTGTCTCCAAAATATCACTGAAACACCCTTAAAGTGTGCTCGTCACATTAATATCACCAACAACGCGGATATGTACGGACGAAAGAAGGTATTAACATATATTATTAAATCCATAGTGTTTATGCGGTGGAGTGTGTGATGCCATTTTTATTCAAGAATTTTCAAATACCTTTCCCACAACTTCAATCAATTTTAACGATGGATTAGGCGGAAACGTAAAGGCTAACGTTTGAGTTTCACTAAGGATATTATTTTGAATAATTTTAAATAAATTTCGCAATTTACGGAAGAGTGAACGATAGTGTCAAATAAATTTTGACATTTCTAAATGAGATTCCCTTGTTTTAGCGCCTTTTGATGGTTTGTGGTATTTATGGTTGAGATAGTTGTTTTCGAGCAGTTTGATAGTGTAACTGCTCGATTACTACATATTTTTTAGTATAAGATAAGGTTTTTTATTGCATTTTTATTAGAATTAGGTTATAACATATTAGTGTAGGATCAAAGTTCACTGTTGTGTTAAAATTATAAATAATTTTGAATAGTGTAGGTTGGTTTTTTCTCCTTTTTCCAATCAAATCATAAAATATGTAATAATCTTAATTAATTTGAATTTGCTATAGTTTTGATAAAATGTGTTCAACTGAGAACGTATAAGTTTAGAGAGCCATTTGGGCCATTAAGGTTTTGTATTTTTATTGTTTAGAATTTGCTTTATATTCTTTTAAAATTTATAACGATTAGTATTGAATAAAGCGCTTTTGACTTTGACTTCGACTCAGTCGACCCGTTGCCCTTGCGACGGATGCTAGTGTTTTTTGTGTGGGAGGCCTGTGGGTGCCGGACCAGCAACCATGACTCGTCACATAGACGAAGGTTAGTAATTTTTTTTTGTGGTAGGGAGGTGAATGCTATATATGCACAGAGTGTGGAACTCCCATCGCGACTGGACTACCCACTAAACACCTCCCCTGTCAACCTGAGAACCCAGCCTGGAACCGTTTGACACATTACTTCGGGCCAGGTCTCTTTTTGTTACGCCGTAGGGCGCCTTCAAGCTGGGGAGTCCCCCTCCTAGCGGGAGGGGAGAGGGGAAGAGGAAATGCCAGAAGAGCGATCCCCCAGCCCCAGCGCCCCCGGCATAATGTGCCCGAGCCCGAGCATAATGTGCCACCTGGTTCCATTTGTCAACCGATTCGAACATCACCGCAACTATATTATCCGGGGTGAGCTCTCCCGTCTCCCTGTAGAGTTCCCTTCGCAGCCTGACCCATTTTGTACACGCAAAAAAATGTGTGACAGGCATTGTTCTCCTCTCCTGGGCAAAACCAACAATCGGGAGACCGTGACTTACCGATCTTGTGCAGGTAAGACTGAAAACACCCGTGCCCGCTCAAAAGCTGGGTCAGATAGAAGTCAGTCTCACCATGCCTTCGATTTAGTCACGGTCTCACATCCGGGATGAGGCGCGCAGTCCACCTTCGCTTCGTGCAATTCACCCAAGACTGCTGCTAATCGTTGAGCGAGCGCTGTCTCTCCTCGCGGACAACTATCTCCGGCGCAGCTAAATAGCGCGGTACTCTCTAGCAAGGAGGGCGACAGGTATCACGCCTGCAATAACTCTCACCGCCAAGTCGAAGACTGTTGGATACGAAGATGCAATTCTCAGTGCTCCTCTTCTCTGTACCTGTGCCAAACGTTTTCGGTATACCTTCTTGCTGAGAGCGTCGCCCCATACCTCTGCTCCGTACAGTAGCACTGACCCTACAGCACTCATCAAGAGGCGTCTTCTTGATGGGCTGGGTCCCCCTACGTTGGCCAAAAGTCGGCTCAGAGCCGATATTCCCGAAGAAGCCTTCTCAGCCGTTGCCCTGATTTGCTCAGAGAAACTCATCTTCGAGTCGATCAGTAGCCCCAGGTACTTCACCGCTGGCTTCGATTCGATTTGTATGTCTCCAATACTGATCATCTTTACTCTAGGGATTCTCTTTTTTGTCCAGATGACCACTTCGGTTTTCTCCAGTGCTAAACTCAGCACGCGAGCAGTCATCCAGTCCCTCACTCGGCGCATTAGCATACCTAGCCTAAGTTGCGCTTGTTCAACGGTGCGTCCAGTGACCAGAGCCGCAACATCATCCGCATAGCCGACCAAGCGCGACTCATCTGGCATCTCAAGTCTCAGTAGCCCGTCGTAAGACACGTTCCACAGGTCCGGACCAAGGATAGATCCCTGGGCAACACCCGATGTAATTTCCATCCTTCGTTGGCTCTGTGTCGTGTCGTAGAGTAGGCTTCGGTCCTTTAGGTAGTTCCTCAAAAGCCGCATTAGATATTCTGGAACTTGGAAAGAGTTTTCCAGCGTATCCAGAATATCCACCCATCTAGCGGATTTGAAGGCATTCCTGACGTCGAGTGTCACCAACACGACGATCCGTCGCTTGGTGCGACTTATTGCCTCTGCCTTTTGGACCGCGTTCACCACCTCTGCAATCGCATCAATGGTAGAACGTCCTGCTCTAAAGCCGTACTGCCGAGGAGATAGGTCCCCAGCAGCACGTGAGTCTTCCCTTGATGAGTTTCTCTAGCACTTTCCCAGCCGTGTCTAGCATGCATAACGGGTGGTATGCAGACGGCGATCCGGGATTTCTCTTCCCCTTGCTGATCAACACGAGCCTCGCCACCTTCCATCGTACCGGGAAAACCCGTCCCGTAGGCAAGCGTTGAATGTGCTGAGCAGCAAGTCAGGACAATGGTGATAGACGAGCCGCAACACCTCAGCTGGAATACCATCTGGACCTGGAGCCTTCCTCGCTTTCAATGAGAGGACTGCCTCCTCCAGTTCCAGCTGTGTGAAGAGTGGGCACTCTACTGCTGTTTCACCATGGACAGCGTCAACACGGACGGGATGGGCGGGGAAGAGTCCCCGCACTATCGCGTCCATCTTTTCCACGTCATGTATACAAGGCTTCCGTAGGGCACCTAGTTTCTCCATGACCAGCTTGTAGCCAAGGCCCCACGGATCCTTGTTCACATTGTCCACTAGGTCTTGCCAGCAGCGAGCCTTGCTACTGTTGATCAGTTTGCGAAGGTATTTCCTGGCCGACTTATATGCTGCCACCTGGTTGCATGCCTCGTCACGGTTCCGCGCCCGTTGAGCCTCACGTCGAAGCTTGTGACACTCCCTTCGCTTTTCAGCGATTTCAGTTGACCACCAGTACATTGGGGGCTTGCCGTTCCGGGGTCTTCGACGGGGTAATGATGCTCATAGTAGAGTTCACCACGTCTTGAGCTGCCAGTTCTTCCGTCCCCTCCGAAGCTCGCTGCAGCAGCTCACCTGCTGTGAGAACCTTGACGAACCTCTCGACGTCCATCCTTCCGATGTTCCATCCAGTTGTAGAAGACCGAGAGCACGGACGTTGGGAGACAGCATCACTTATCTCAAGCAGAATGCACTGATGATCACTACCTGAGTAGTCCTCTAGTACTTTCCAGTTGTGTATCCTCCGTACTAAGGACTCCGAGGCGAATGTCACGTCCGGTATGGTTCCCTCACAGCCAATACGGCGGAAAGTCGGCGTATTTCCGGAGTTTAGTACGACGAGGGCCGTCCTGGCTGCCATTTCCAGGACTCGTTTTCCACGCGGATCCGTCTGAGGCATGCCCAATTCGATTGCTTTAGCGTTGAAGTCGCCCCCAACGAGCACTTGCCCTCTGCGTTCGAGACAGCGCCCTCCAAAGCATTAAGCTTGGCTTGGAAAGATGATATCGGTTCGTTAGGCGTTAGGTACACACTAAAGAAGGTGATCCCTGAGCACCGAACCCACACGAAACCATCCCCCCGTCCACAACTGTCCGCTTGAAAGTCACTGTTCCGAACCCAGATGGCGGCAGTACCAGTTTCATCAGAATATCATAATGCAGTTGTGTTGCTCACTCAGCAGCAAGAAGTCGGCTTTCATGTCCCTCGCAAACTGCTCAAGCAGATTTTGGGCGGTTGAACTGCGGTGTAGGTTCAGCTGCAGGATGCGGGTCATCGAAGCTCTGATTTTGTCTTGGCTAGAGCTTCCTGGAACACCTGGCATTTTCCTGATCCCAAGACGTGTCCAAAATCAAGTTTTGGATCAGCATCCTTGCAAAGAATACAGTGTGCCTCCTTCGTACACTTTTCTTTTATGTCCCATTTCACCGCATTTGTAACATAGGGAACTCCTATCGGGTCCTTTGCATAATTGTGTGGTGTGACCATAACCAAGGCATTTGAAACATTGAAGAGGCGTAACTCTTCGCCGTATCTTACAGACAACCCACCCAATTCGTACTTTGCTCTTGTTCAGGAATTGATCGGCGTCCTTTTCGGTCAAGTCGAATATGGCCATGCGTTGTCCCCTGTTGTTTTCTGGTGTCAGTCTCGCTTTGATGCTTCCCACGCTAGGGAACTCCCTTTTGATGGCCTCTTCTACCTCGGCCAGATCCGTCTCGCAGTCAATGTCTCGTATTTCGATCGTTGCCGTCGGCTCGAGCGGGGCTATAGTTGCGCTTTTGCCGAGAACTTTCTTTACTGCGTCACAGAATGCTTCTTTATTGCCGGCCTCTGCTCCGAATTCGACCAGTATGTGGCCCGACCGCGTTGGTCATACTACTTTAATGGTAGTATTGGTGTCTTCGGGCCTTACGTTTCCCCTGATGTCCCGCAGCACCTCCGCGTAGGTTCGGCCATCTTGGGGCTTTACGAGCAGTGCCTGCTGCCGGGGTCTTCGTCGGGGCTTCTGCCTCTCCTGTTTTGCATCAGGTCCTTTTTCTGATTGGGCGTCCGTGCGAACTTTACTTTCTGGCATTTTTTGAAGGAGTTTCTTTGCGGCTTTTTTCGCTCCTTTTGTAACCATTGTCTGAAACCCGTGATCTGATGCTCCACGCCCATCAAGTGCCTCTTCCTTCCTTCTTTTATTCCGATCTCCTTCGATTGGGCTAGACGCCATTCTTTTATTGACTTTTAATGGTGGAGCTATCTGCATGTCGCCTTTAGATTTCGCCCCAAGCGCCTCTTTAGCCTTCTATTCTTCTTCGGCCATTAACCAGCTCCTCCGATAGCGCCCTATGCGAACTAGGAGCTCCTCTAGTTCAAGGAGCCCTGCCTTTGCTGCTTTGCTGAATTTTGGGGAGTCGCATGCAGATTGTATTCTTTTCAGAACATCTCCCGCTTTTCGGAGTAGCCTTTCTTCTTCGTATCGCTGGGCCGCAATTGCACCTTGCAACCATCCTTGGGAGAGGTTATCGCGTTCCGTTTCCGAGTGCAGTACTTCCGCCACATTTTCAACGTTGGCGGGGCAATCACGCGGTGTCTGGTCACTCGTTGCTTTTCGTGCCGTAATCTCCTCGTTGGCTTCTGGATTTTTCGTTGCAATGTCGGGATTTGCGACCCTTGCATCGGTCGCTTCGGTAACGATCGCAGCAGTGACAATCGAATTTTCGGTGCTCTTTATGTTATCTCCCACCGCTCGAACACCTGAAGCGTCCTGCAGTTTCCCGCTTCTCCTTAATAGGACGCTTCGGCGTTCGCATCATTTTTTTGCTGCGCCCGAACGCCGCAGGAATCTCAGTCTGAACCAGACTGTCTGCTATTCTCCGTTTTTCGTCTGCCTTCACTGTCATTGTGTTAGTCTTCGTTTTTGTCGTGGTTAGTACCGCTCGCGATGTACTGTTGACATCGTGGCTGCAACCGCTGGTTGCGTCGTCGTTATTATTTTTCGTTTCTTTTTCTGGGTATTTGTGGTCTTTTGATTTTGTTTGCTCCAGTTTTGTTGGGTCCCCCCTTGGAGCCGCTATCTCCGTTCGTGTGTGTAGTCGCCTTTTTGGTTCCATGGTTATCTTTGCAGAGCAGGGAGGCCATGCGAGGGTTGGCACAAGCCCTTATGGGGACAAATGCTCAGAGCCAGACCAGCGCTAATCGGGAGTCCGTCTCAACCGAACCTACACCACCAACCCAATGGTGCAAACTTCGAACGTACTCCGAGGCCTGCCAAGGTTTTACCGGGACGGAGACGGTATGATAGTTGAATTGGAGCCGTTCACACACGAGTGTCACCTCGGCGCTACTGTGCAAAGCAACTAGGTCCAAACCATCACATCCGCCAGCCCAAAGCGTCAATTCCAGTTCGTTGTCCAAAGCGTAGTCCAGATCCAATCAGAGTCGTTACCTGTCATCCCAGGAGGGAACCTCACTGCGCCCCCCATATCCTCGGGTCCGTGGGGGCGGCGCTCCCCAAAGAATGCTAGCCTCCAAAGGTGCTCTTGTCGACCGGCGTTCTCCCTGCGGGAATTTCCTCGGGTACGTGGGGGCGGTACTCCCCAAAGAATGCTAGCCTCCAAGAGTGCTCTTGTCGACCGGCATTCCCCCTGCGGGTAAGGTTAGTAATAACGATATATCTTGTACTATTTTGTTTACAATTTTTTAAGTTTATTTTTTAGTTTTTACAACATAAAAGTAATGTTAATTTTTTTTTTTACTTTAGAAACAGTTCTTCAGCTATTATCAGCAGATAATAGTGACGTAGAAAATTCATCAGAGAGTGAGAAGGAAGGCCACATCCCGGTTGATCCGGCTTATAAATCAGAAAGTGAGGATGAGGTTTCTTCTTTGGTACAACATCCACCTCCAAATCAAGACGTTCAGATAAATAACCATGCATCTCCATCAATTGAAGATCAGATACCACGTACTTTTGCACAGGGGCCTAACGAATTGTTTATTATACCATCGCATACTATACTTCGCGGAAAAGATAGGCACAAATGGTCATCGCTAAAGACTATGTCAGGAAGCCGAACCGCCGCAAGAAAAATTGTGCACATTAGATCTGGAGCTACGCGCATGTGCAAAAATGAATTAGATCCTCTGTGTTGCTTTTCGTCTTTTATTACAGATGATATGGTAAATCTAATTGTCACCTATACCAATGCTGAAATTGCAATAAAATCTGAAAAATACAAGAATGTACCTGCCACACAGAGATCAACAGGTGCTTATGAGGTTAGAGCTCATATCGGGATTCTTACGTTAACTGCAACAATTAAGGATAACCGTTTGGCATCAAAGGAGATATTTGATACTACTTTTTGTGGAAACAGATACCGCAGTACAGGCTGATGTCTATGCACCATTTCGTGATCTGTGGAATCTTCTTATAACTGCCTGTCAAGAAAACTACAAGCCTGATTCTTACCTTACAAATGTTGAACAGCTACTGGGCTTCAAGGGAAGATGTTCATTTTGAATTTATATTCCTAATAAGCCAAATACCTATGGCATTAAAATTGTTATGCTAGTACATAATTCTACAAAATATATAGTAGACGTAGAGCCCGATCTAAGTTCTTTTACTAAAACAGACGGTTGGCCACTCGGAGAATATTTTGTAAAAAAATTGACACGTACTGTTCATGGCACTAATAGCAACGTAACTATGGACATAGGTTTTGAGTTTCATCTTTCACCTCGTTGCCATTAGTTAAAAGCTTATCAAAAGAACCGTATAAGCTGACTTTTGTTGGCACTCTAAGAGCACACAAAAGAGAAACACTATTTTTACTTTCAACCAGCGATAAAGAAGGAACTATGGTCGAGACTTCTAAAAAGCCAACAATGGTTGAATCTTATAACCTAACCAAAATGGAGTAGATACCTTGGACCAAACGTGCTCCCTTGATTCTTGCAGCCGAAAAACTCGACGCTGGCTTTTATGAAATTTTAAAGGAATGCTCAATATAGCATTCATAAATAGTTACGTTATATGCGTAAGTTCAATATGCAGGCAAATAAAAAGCCTTGATCGAGGCGTGAATACTTCAAAAGTTTGCATCGCAAATTAGTCGAGCCACATATGCAAAAAAGGAAGGACACCCCCCACACTTCAAACTGGCCTGCGCGATCCGATTACACAAATTTTAAATATGCCAGGAAGTGGTAGATCAAGTTTGAGACTGAAGAAAGAGAAGCTGCAGGTCAACCTATCGCAAAACAAAAAAAAAATTGTGCCATATTCCCGTGAGCAAAACGAATGATGACGAAAAGTAGTTACTACAAGTGCAATAAATCATTGTGTGGCGAACACAAACTTGATATGTGTCATAAATGTCTTAGTTCATATTTTTTTTTACCAAAATGTTAACTATTTTATTGATTCTATAAATTAATTTTGATTAATTAATTTTTTTTCAAAATATTTTGTTCCAGTTTATAATAACTAAGCACTTGAAAAATAAATATCTTTAATTGGAGCAAAAAATGTGATCTCAGTAAAAAGGCTGATTATGTAATAAATATGTGATTGTATTAAATAAGAATGTCATATTTTTGCTAATAAATAATTGTAATTACAAAAATAATGTAAAAGAAATGAGTATTTTATTCAATAAAACCTTATAAACCTACTTTTTTGACAGCGTAGTCGGAACGACGAAGCTTAGCAATAAGCGTTGAAAAATAAGGTTAGTGTTCTAGGGTTAAGTGGCAGCAATCAATTCACCACACTGCTGACGTCAAGTGGGGGTTAAGTGGCAACGATCAGTTATCTAACACTTGCCTGCTGATCGCAATTGTATAGGGACGACAGAACTCTGTAAGGTATCGCTCCGCGGGATCGCCGGTTTGTGGCATAATATTGCGGCCAAATACGCATACGCGTTGCGGATGCATATGCGTCGATAATGCACTTGGCTGATTTATCAAGTAGTTATCGGGGTGGACTGCTCGATTAATATAGTTAGTCAACTGAAACTTTATATCTTTGATAAGTTGTACGTTAAATTGTGTTTGAATTGTTTAGAAGTGTATTTGAATGATTTTTAGATCAACAAGATGTAGGGAAATGGGTATGAAAATATCCGTGAAGGACTCCAGCGATGGTCTGCTGCCTCGGCGGAAGAGGATGTTAAGGATCCGCCGAGATTGGCCTTGTCTGGGGACGCGTCAATGCGCTGGCAGGCTAGCGTGGCGGTGTCATGGGGCGGGTTCTTTCCCCCTAGCACAAGGGCCCACTACAAAAAATATTTCGCATTCACGAATTAGAAAGGGTCAAAAATTCCGATCGACTGGTGTCTAGGCCGAAGTAACCTACTAAGGGATGGAACTGCTTGTTCAGAGAACAAGTTGAAACGAGCAAAAACGGACGGACTGGCTTAGACCTCGTCATTACGAAGATCCTTATGGCCCACAAATAAGAGTGGAGTATCCAGATGGAGGTGGTGCCCCCTCGCACCCTCCCAACCGCATCAAAATCCAAACATAGACGTGGCCGTGTCTTTCCCTTTTGAGTGAAAAACTCATTCAAAAGCACATTGTATGACTCTTTCCCACAAATGAAAAGCACAAACGTAACCAATTTATGCTATAGAGTTATGCAATTAAATCACGTAACCCTATATCCTAAAAGGGCATGCGAGCGGAAGGCCACTCTACCCGGAGAGAGCCTCTGGACACAACAAAACAGTGGAGGGCGCCCGATGGCTAGCCATCCGGAAAGCCTTCCATCGTTGCGGGTCCTATATCCGGTCAGATGTGACGGAATGGAAAGACCAAAGTGTACGTTTAACTATCCATTGTATTTTTTCGTTAAATGACTACAGCATGAATACCAGCTTTACTTTTAAAAACTTGAAAAAAAAAAACAATAATAATTACGATAAAGCAATCAATTCCTATGACTAAGTCTCAAAGGATTCTTCTCAATCAATTTATAAATTATCTAATGAAGCTATCATTCAAAAAAAAGGACAAATCGAAAGCAAAACTACTTTAAATACTATTTTCCAACCTAAATCCAAAACTAAACCAAAACGATGCTAACTTAAATCGCATATTCAGGCATTTATTCCCATCGAGCTTGCTTGAAGATCAAAGGAAAAATAAATTTTTTAACAAATGATCATGCAAAAGCGTTATTTTATGGATTCAATGCAAAAAAAAACCAAAAGGGTACTTACGCTACATCCTCGGTGGGCGCCCGCTGATGATGTGGGTAGGTTGCTAATAAATGTGGATCTCCTGCAATTTTAAAGAGTTAAACTCCCTGGTCTTAACACCACTACGTTACATAAAATAATTTAAAATTGAAGGCTAGTTATAGTGATGAACAAATTTTCCATCATTGCAATTTATGACTTATTCCATCCAGGCTGCACCTTTTGTGCGTTTTAAAACTTCACTGCATACGCAGGTCACGGGCATTGCGTGGTCATAACACTCAGATAATTTCAGTCCCAATCGAACATCTTTTGCATATGTGCCAGGGGAAGTTCGGGGGTAAATTCGTTGGCCAGCACTTCATCTGCTTCCTCGATTCGTTTTCACAATCACAAAATGACCACTAAACTAGGACTAAGGTACCGCGTCCCGATGTGTTTTGCACTATCACTTTTTGGCAGATTTAAATTTTTTTTTTTTCAACATTTAACTGAAGCAACGAAAAATGAAGAAAATTTTAAATAGTAATAAAAATTAAATTTCATGAAAAATATAATTAAAGGAAAACGTTTAAATTTACCATAGAGAAAAATTTATATAAAGTTACATTCAATAATAATAAGAAAAAACTATTTTGCAAATTACGATTATGAATGGAAATAAGTAATTATTTTTCTAAATCTGCCATTGAAATTTCGAATACGAGATAGGAAGGTTTTCGAGCAGTTTGCTAATGTGACTGCTCGATTACTACAAAGATTAGAGTTAAGAATATGGATTGATTTTCTCTGCATTAATTATTAGATATCAATCTTGTATTTCTAATATTATTTTTTGATTGATGATTATTTGATTTTTTTGAGAATACTGATCTAGTTTGATAGTCTAAGTAGCAGTGGTATAATACAGGAGTTTAGTGGCTTCGGATGTCGACTTGGAGGAAAGATTTACAGCCCATTTAATTTTGCTACACAATGCGCTACATTGTGGTGTTTGCAAAACCGATATCCTACCGACTGCGCCAACTTTATCACAATACCAATTTACCCTTTGTATACTGGCACGAATTGGAAGCTTGATATGATACAGGGTGCGGCAGCATAACTTCCTTTTTTGAAATGCCCGCCCTTAAAGTGCTAACTGTTATAGCGCGGCGCTAGTAGTCTCATTCGTGAGAGGTGATTTTAAAGTTTTGCTCATCCCTTGGTTAGTCGCTATCATGCGTTGGAACAGTGCGGAGCGTGCGTATAAACAAGTACCGCTGAAAATTTGTTTTGTTGAATTTTGAAAAAAGGAAGTTATGCTGCCGCACCCTGTATGTATCCTATATACACATCAACACTCCCGGCGGCAGAGAGGGATCTCACTGTAGAACTCCTACCTGCTACTACATATATGTCAACCTAATCAGTAAAGAGATGCGTTTGTTTAATGAGTTAATTTTATTTCATTATTTAATTATGTTGAACAATTACACATTAAGTTGAGTATATTAATGCTTTTATCATCCGATGTTCAGGAAAATATACTCTGCTGGATTGTTCTTTGCAGGAGGGTTGCTACTTTGGTTGGTTTGCCCTCTAGTCTCTTTGACTGAATCGCGAGTTGATTTCGGTCATAACGTCTAAATACAGCAACACAGTATTTTAATCCAAATACGGTGAATCAATGTGAATGAGATTACGTGTCGCTGTTTCACCGCGCTTAAATTTGGTTTATGGTTAATACAATATTTCAAGAATTATTTATTTTTAGCTAATTAGTCCATTAGAGAATAAGTTAATGAGGACTTATGTGACTGTTTTTAAATATCGATTATTAATCGAGCTACAAATTCACGGGATTTACGTCTACTTTAATTATTTTTGTTATTTGAAGGAAATCAAATGTATGATATTACTTGTTATAATATTTGAAAAAAAAACAATCAATTAAGCTTATAACTGCAGGCCCCGGGCGTAATTGCCTTAGGACGCTAATACTCGGGCTGACGCCTTAAGTACGCAGTTATATTAATGAATCAATTAATTAACAATCCAACTGCTGGCCCCGGGCGTAATGCCTTGGGACGGTAATACTCGGGCTGACGACTTGAGTATGCAGTTAGATCGATAAATTATTCAATTATTCGTTCAACTGCAGTCCTAGAGACTGCCTTGGGGCGCGAATACTCGGGCAGATGCCTTGAGTACGCAGTTGAACGTATTCTTATTCGCTTATCCCGGTCTGAGTTCCTTGGGATAGAATAAGCTCGGGCGCACGCCTTGAGCCAGTGAATGGAGAAATACATCTCAATTTTCCTGTTTGCTTAGTTTTCTTTTATAGCATAATTATACTGACTTAATTGCCTACCATCCAAAATAATGAAGAAAATTTAAATTATTCCATTATTAAAGTTCAGCTATTTTTTTACCGCCATCTCTCTGTGACTGGTGCAATCACAAAGCTCAAGCTTTCGTTCGATTTGCCTAATTGCGGACGCGTGTAACCAATTCATTCCACCGAGGCGGTACGGTCGATAGCGAAGTCTTGTGTGTATATGTTTTAATTCCTAATAAGAGTATGAATACACATCCAACTTCTTCCCAAAAATTATCGAAAGTAACTACAAGTCAATATTTAATAATCAACAGTTTAAAACAAAAAAATATCATGTATATGAAAGCAGACAAAAGCAACAATGTAGTTATACTCAACAAAAACAATGACGAAGAAAGGGTACAAAGTTTAATTGAAGAATTTAAATATTAAGAAATTAAAAAATGCCCCTTAAAAATGATGGTACGTGAGGTAAATACATTTCGACAAAAATTGATAAAGTATACAATGAGAATTTGAGTAGAGATTTAATAGTTTCAAACCCGACGCTCCCAAAACTACATGCTCTTCTGAAAAGCAAAAGGGAAAAATATGCGACCGATTGTTTCAAATATAAATGCACTCACGTACAAATTAGCAAAATGGCTTGTTGAAGAACTTAAAAAATTTCCCAAATTAGAGAGCTTGTCGGTTAAAAACTCTTTTGATTTTTTGCGAAAACTTAAAAATTTAAATATAAAAAGTAATAAACTTTTAGTGAGTGTTGATGTGTGTTCATTATATCCTAGTATTCACGTAAACATAGCGATTGATGTCTGAAAAATCATTTAAATAATGTAAATTATGATACTGAACGAAAGGAAATAATAATAGAAGCAGCAAAAATTTGCATGAAACAAAGCTACTTTCAATTCAGAGATCAAATGTACAATGTCACATTTGGTACAAATATGGGCAACCCTTTAAGTCCAGTTTGCGGAACTATTTATGGCCAAATTTGAAACATATATGCGCTGTCATTCAAAAAGAAAAAATAAACGAGACATGAAAATACTAAGCCGATACGAATCGATTAAATTAACAGTTGAAGAAGAAAAAGAAGCCATTCTTCATTCTTAGACTTAGAGCTTCAGAAGTTTGTTGATCGCATAGAAATTGGTGTTTACCATAAACCATCAAGAACAAGGAGAACGATTACCAGTGATTCACATTGCCCTATACAACATAAAATGGCAGCGTATCATTCTGTGGTACATAGATTTTGTAGATTACCACTTTCAATAAATAACTACAAGAATGAGTATATATTAAAGAAACAGCGCATGTAAATGGTTTTAATGATGTAGTTATAGATAAACTAATTCATAAACATGCAAATAAAATAAAAAGAAACAAGCTTTCCACACATTTTTCACAAGTGAAAAATACAAAAAAAATCAACGAATCGCATTAACCTATATTCCGGAAATAACAGAACAATTAAAAAAAGTATTCAAATATTTTGAATTCGAGATTGTCTACAAAAGTGATATGAAACTTGGAAACTTACTAGGAACAATAAAAGATAAAATACCCAGCTTGAAAAAATCCGGCATTTACGCAATAATCTGTGAAGAATGTGATCAAGCATATTATGGACAAACAAAAAGAAGTATTGAAGATCGATTCAAAGAATATTTACAATGCATACGGCTTAATCAACCTACAAAATCAGCAGTAGCACATTATCCTCTTAATGGTGGACATGAAAAAGTAAATGTAAAGCTCGTAAAACAAGTAAATGATGCAAGGAATTTGGATGCATATGACGCTTTTGTAGTGAATTGGGTGGATACAATGTCCGTGAAGAACTGCAGCGATGATCTGCTGCCTTGGCGAAAGAGGATGGTGGCAGGCTAGCATTGCGGTATCGTGGGCGGGTTTTTCCCCCAGCACAAGACCCACTACAAAAAATTTCGCTTTCACGAATTGAAAGAGGTATAATGTGGATCGACTGGTGTCGAGGCCGAGGTAACTTACCAAGGGGGGAAATTGCTTAAAGCCAGTAACAAACTGGGCCCGGAGAAAACAGACGGACTTAAGCGGATTTCGTCGTTACTGAGGATACTTATGACCCCCAAATAAGAGTGGGGCATCCAGGTGGAAGCGGTGCCCCTTCGCACCCTCCCAACCGGATCAAGATCTACATTTAAGCGTGGCCATATATTGTCCATTCAGGTGAAAAACTCATACAAACATAATTTGAATGAAATTTTCTTTTAAATGAAAAATTGAACGTGGCAATTTTATGTCATAGTATTATGTAAGGGAATCACATAACCCTATGCCATAAAATGGCACGCGAGCGGAAGGCCACCTTACCCTGCAAGAGCACCTGTGGACACATAGAAAGGGGTGAGCTTACCCGATGGCTAGCTCGTTATAGTGAAGAGGCCAGCCAACGTGGCGGGTCCCATCCCCGGTCAGGGTTGACAAAAGGAAAGACCGAGATTCGCATTTTAATAATTCTTCATTATTATTTTCCGTACCAAGCGATAAAAGTCAATTCAAAATTATTTCTTTTTGCATTGAAGCAAATTCTTCCTTTTTTTACACCCTATCCTCTAAATTTACTTGTTAAATTGGAACTAAAATATGAATCTTAAATAGTCCCTTAATATAATTCAAAGTTATAAATCATAACTTGTAAAAAAAAACTAATTCAAACTGAATTAAAATAAATTTGCTCGTCATAGCAGCATACGTATTTTCGAAAACTCCACTTACTCTATTCAAAATTTCTTGTTATTTATAATAATTTGTGTAATTTAGAATTTTTTTTCTTTATGTAATTTAAAATTTTTTTTATATAAATATAAACAAAGCAAAAGGGTACTCACCCTACATCCTCGCCAGGGGCCCACTGAAAATGTGGATGATGCTTGCAATTTTTTGTTGTACGTTACGAGTGCTTGAAAAAAATTCTTAAAAAAATTTTTATACAGTTAATTAGATGGTGAGACACAAATTGTCGGTAGTATGACTCTGAATGGAAATGAATTTAAGCAGCATGCGTGGTAAAGTTTCCTTATCAATTAATTTATATTCCTTTTCTAAAATTCCCGCGCGAACCAAATTCCTATGTGCCACACGTCCCACTGTCAAATATATGACCTGCCAATACGATGAACGACAAACCGTGACCGCAGCAAAGACTGTCGACAACAACGAATCGCACTCTATTATCTCGCCCTTCGGTTCAGTAGCAACTTTCCGACGTAATGCTTCCAATTGCTCTACTTGTTCAATCGGCGTTACAAATTTCTCTACACGACGAACATTCGATTCTATTTTTATTCCGTGAACATTTCTTTTGTGTTGACTCAAATAGTAGCCTTTGATAAAACCTACATCGCAAATATCACATTTGATGCACTCGCCAGTATGACGACGTATATGCGATTTTAAATCGATTTCCTGCAATGTGGACACCTGTAAGGTCGTTCTCCAGTATGTATCCGCATGCGTACTAATAAATTGTACGCTCGTTGGAATTCTTTCCCGCACACAGTACACAAATGTGACTTTTCACCCGTATGATACCTGCCATGAAAATTTAAATCTGTGGCTCGCGGAAATCCTTTTCCGCAGAATTTACATTTATACAGCTTTTCACCTTTGTGAAGACGCATATTAATGAGTAAATAATCATTTCTTTTCTTTCTTACGAACTGCAAGCGAGCACAGGTACTGCTTTTCATGCACGTGTGTTTTAGAATATTGCGTCGATAAAGCTTTCGTATCAAACGTTTCTGGGCAAAATTTACACTTCTATCTACGTTCAGTATGAATCCTCATATGAATCGATAAGTATTTCGCTCTTGTAAATCCTTTGTTACAAATATGACAGAATTCTGTTTTTGCATTACACGATCCGCCAGAATGCCTTAACTCTTCGTGTTGAGTTAAACGTTCGCAACGCATAAACCCGCGACCACAAAAGCGAGCAAACGAATGGTTTTAAAGCACAATTTAAGCACGATGGATGACCGACAAACAGATTATATCCTGCTATAGGTTTCATTGTCAGTCGTCCCTTGCTGTATCTATCGCACCGGCACTTGTAAAAATATAAGTTTGAATAACTAAATTTTTCAAATCTACAATTAAAATTTGGATCAGGTTTATGCCGGTTTACGAGCAGTTTGCTTAGGCGACTGCTCGATTACTATACTTTTTAGATACAAAACAATGAAAACCCCAAACAAACAGGCTGATGCACACTTACAGGATCAAGATCAGGTTAAAAATTAAAAACGTCAATTTTCAATCGAGTTTACTGATGATGGGATGTATTGCATCCCAAAAATAAATAATTAATTATTAATAAAAGAAGTGAAGTGAGGTGATAAATTATTAAAAAATATTAAAACTTAGTTCGGTCGTTAAGGCGTAAAAGATAATATTTATATAATGGTTTATGTTTTTAGCATGTATTTCGCCCAGAAGATCATATTTGTTTTTGTTTTTTAAACACACTTAAAAGAGGATCACAGTCTTTCCTTTGCGTGGTCCTCTATTATACTAACATTATCTGAGTCCCACATTTACTACTAACAAGTTTTTTGTACGCCCGCGTTTGAGCTCAGTATGTGAACCAGTCCCGCAGCAGTCGGGGTAGCCCAGGCCATTTTTCGGACCGGACCCTTACTGGGTCAACAGTGCTCGATCGTGAAGACATTGAAAAACTTCACTTGTCGCGGTGCGACACGCTTTAAGCAAATCTCGTTGTGCTTTGGTACCAAATCAATAAGAAATCGCGAAGGAAAATTTAAAAAAAATGTTGGTGTGCCCGTCCGCTAGCCAATTACCGGTCCTTCAGTCTCTCTCAGTGTTTTAAAGTGTTGCTGTATAATGTATTTAATTACAGAGAAGTCATTCTAAACACGTTTTTTATATTCCATTCATGATGCAAGTGCCTCACGAATCCAACGTCGCGACCGCATGGCAGTCGTCGGGCGAGAACGAGGAGAGGGGCTGTCATCACTTGAACCAGCGAGAAAGCCTGTTCAGCCAGTTGCAAGGCTTGACAGTGCAGGTGCAGTTGACTATCTAGTACTGCTAGATGATTACAATAGCTTTGAGGAAATTAAAACTCGTGCAACAACCCCTGCAGGAGTGCCCCATAAATTTCATCGACGTCTAGTACAGTGACACAGCCAGGCATGCACGATGCCGTAGTTGAATATCCCACCTTTTTAAAAACTGGGAATTAATAATTTCTCAATTTCATGATATGGTGGTTGGTTGAGAGCAATTGATTTTATGACGAAAACATGATATCGACCTTGATTTTGAACATTTAAAACCAAAATCTAGTAGTCCGCGCAGTGCAGTAGTTAGAGTACTCGTTGCGTAAGCTGAAGGTCATTGGGGACAACTAGATCTGTTTCGAGTGATTCTTCGGATATAAGTCCGTTCAGTTATGATACGTACTGGTTGAAAATGAGAACGTATCGCAGCTCGGTGGACGGATATACGGCCAAAGCTTGGTGCTGACCATATCACCTTCTCGACTGCTGATACATTCGATCAAGATAATGAGATACTTTAATTATCTCTAAGCGAAGGCCTGAAAGCGGCTGTAGTGCTAAAACAAAAAAGCAAAAAACAACAAAATGTACGTCAAATTTTGTTTTCGATGGATGGTTGCACCAGCTTATGTAATTTCATAAAGTTGTCTGTTACGACAATTCTATTTTGTTGCATCCAAAGATATATTAAATTTAATACCGGTTGAAAAATGAATTCCTAATAATGGAAGTGAAAAATTATCTCGACGATTAGAAATTCTAACAACCTTTGAAGTTTTCCAAAACAGAATTTTAAGCCTTCGCAATCACATAACATGCTGACTAGTGTTTTTTTCGCTTTTAAATTTATTTTTATGCGCATAATTTAATTTATATAATCTAATAGAAAAAATTTAAGTTTAAATAATTAAATAATCAAATATATAGATTTCCAATTAAGAAAAAATTTGATGGCCGCTTTTGCAGAACAAAGTTTATGTTATTTCAAAGCTGATCAGTAGAATAATTTTTGTGTTTACGCCTAGTCCTGAAGCAAATTTAGAAGTTTACTAAAGATTAAAAATATTAATTGTCTCGGAGGGGCTTGTTTGGATCCCAACATCGTGAACCGATAACAACCAAGCTGAAAAAAATTAAGTATGTACGATCAATTTAACGTCAGTAACTTACTGTAGTTGAATTTATCATAAATTTAGTGTAATAATGCCTAAGGATATCAGCGAAAAATACCAATTTGTACATTTGCTATTTGGCCATAGGTTCTTACTTTCAGTTCCAGCGCGCATGGTGCATTTAGTCATCATCATTTATGGTGCGACAGCCCAAGCCGGGCTTTGGCCTCTTTGATAAATCTCTTCCAATCCTTACGGTTCTGCGACCTCGTTCGCTAGTAGTTGATCAATCCCAGCAAGGATCTTCTGTCAGCTTCTATCGTGTCTTCCCATCGAGTCCTCAACCTTCCCGCTGGACGTCTACCTTGTGCTCTACCCATTAATGTTCTTTTGGATAACTGGTTTTCCTCCATTCTTTCTACATGTTCCATCATTGAAATTTGCGTAACTTTACGCGAGCAGATATAGTTAGATCATCAAATCGTTCACATAACTCATCGTCTCCGCTCTGTCCCTAATTTCACAGGGTCGTAGATTTTCCGGAGCACTTTGCGTTCAAATATATATTTGCATTTAATGACTTTCTTCAATCTATGTCAGCCTGAATTGTTGAGCGCCATTTGTAATAATTTCAACTCGTTGGTTCTTCCGGAATTTCCCATGATATCTAAATCGACCTCTCAACGATTCAAAGATGTCAAGTCGCGAGTCGTGCCAACGAATCGTACCCTCAAGATCAACAGATTCGGACACTCCACAATCTACTCCGTGATGGCTGCTGATCGGCCAGCTAGTTCGAAGAGGAATTCTGTTGTGGGTCGCACCGTGAGTAGAACTGCCGCTCCATTACAATTTTTGAAATGCGGTCATAGTAGGCTACGTTACTCTATCGATTCTATATATTTGCATCCAAACAAAAGCATAACAAATATAAACCGATCTCATCACGTTTGTTTATTTATTTATTTACTTATTTCTATCTAACAGAAAAAAATTCCAATAACAAAATAGATAAAATAAAAGTACAGCAAAATGAATTAAATAATAGCACAGCACAGATAAAAGTAATAAAAAATGCAAAAATTAGGAGAAAATAAATAAGAAACATTACTGAGGGCTGAGAAGAAGACAGTTAACAAATCTTTTATAAACTAAATACGAAAGGAGGAAGGGTCCAAGCTGAAGATCATCATGGTTACTAGGTAATCTGAGCATGGGTGAGTGAAAATACACCAAACTCCGTGCAAATGGAACATCAAAGATATTCGACGATCTTGTGGAACGCATAACGCGCCTCATAGGAACCTGGTTGACAAGGCGAGTATCGAGCAAACCACGGGAATGCCTGTAAAGGAAACATTCATCAAGGTAAAGTCGACGCATTTCCAGCGAAGGAATATTGAGGATAGCTAAGCGTGATTCATAAAAAATGTAGGGAATCTGGAATTTCAAGAAGACGATCCTGGTAAATCTTTTTTGTACAGCTTCTAGCGTGAACTTCAAACACTTCAAATGAGGCGACCAAACTGGCGAACAGTACTCAAGGATGGGACGAACCAAACTAGAATATAATTTAACACACGATAAAGGCTTGGAAAAAATATAGGAATTTCTTAAGATTAAGCCAGAAAAGCGAGAGGCTTTAGAAGTAATTTCAGAAATATGAACATCGAACTTTAATTTAGAGTCGAAAGTGACACCCAAGTCCCTGAAGAGTGTCACTGTACATAGGTACGAATTATTTAGCGTAAATTGAAAGCTAATAGGGCAAGGGTTATTAGAAAATGAGAGATGGTTGCACTTAGAAACATTTAGTGTAAGTTGGTTATAAGAACTCCAAGATAAAATGGCATTCAAATCATCTTGAAGCAAAGCACAGTCATCGATTGACGACACTACTTTGAAAACTTTGACGTCATCTGCATAAAGAAGGCAGGAGGAGTTGATGACAACGGATGGTAAGTCATTTATAAACAGAGTGAAAAATAGTGGGTCCAGAATGGATCCTTGAGGAACACCAGAAGACGGATGGAAGGGAGTAGAAAGAGATCCTTGAAAAGATACCTGACTGACGCGATTGGATAAGTAAGAGGATAACCAGTGGAGCAAATAATCTGGAACGTTAAGACATTAAAGTTTGCTAAACAAAATATTGTGATTTACTAAGTCGCAGGCTTTAGAGAAATCCAAATACAAGGTTTCGACTTGTAAACTACCTTTTAAAAATAGGAGTAACATAGGATCTTTTCAACACGAAGGAAAAGAGCCTGAAGATAAGCTAGAATTGAAGAGAAAGGAAAGGGGGATGCAAATAGAAGTAGCTAATAATTTCACAAAATGATTAGGAATACCATTGGGACCTGAACTAGCAGAGTCATCAAGTTCTAAAATGAGCTTCATAACATCTTCTGGATGGCAAGTAAAAGGGAATGAAGGCGGCGTGTATACGATTGGGAACCAAGGGCTATACTACTGGATCCCGATCTCTATACCACCGCGGTACCAATACCTAATCTACTCTACATCAAACCGAAATAAACTACGCTAATCAAACTACATAAACACAACCAAGAGGCACTGCGAACCTGCCAATTGAAAAATCAATTGGCGTATCGCTCTAACAGAACCTTGCCGTTTTGGAACGATACTTACCCTTCGATTGAATCCTTCCTGAAAATGCTTATACTACTGGAAGGAAAGTTCAAGTTCAATTTAATAATTCATGGTACATTTAATTCTGCCTATAATTATTACAATAACTCCATCGTAGACGGTCTCAAGCCTGTTTGAGACAGGAGGAAGGATCTCCTTGTTCCCCACCCCACAATTTCCATGATTCATTGTCCTAAAACCCACGACCAAATAGTAGTAAATGGTCTCGGGGTCATACATTGGGTTTACTGGTTCCCCAATGATGGGACACTAAATGCCGAGAAATGCCAATAACTGTTAATACACCTACAACTCTGCTACTAAATCCTACTTATACCTCCTTTGTGGGGAAGTAAGAGTATGAAGGCGAGTGTTCCGCGTCTGATAACGGAATCGGCGTAGTAACCATGCCGCTGAATTGGAGGTTGGGCGCCGGGCTAGTTCCGCGTCCCTGGAAAACCCTAAATTGTTTCGAAACCTGCAACAGAGCCTTGGAATGGATTGGACCTACGACAGACACCTCGCAACAGAAAAAAGGACTCTGGTGTTGGATCCTAGAGTGTCAGATCACTGAACAACCCTGATGCTGTTATGGACCTTTTAGTACAGCTCAGCCAATATAAATTAAACATACTGGCAATCCAGGAAGCGAATTGAACTGTAAGTGATATTCAAGAGATGAGATTCCACACAATATTCAAAAGTAGGAAGCATGCTGATAAGCGAGGGTTCGGAGTGGCCTTAATTGTGGAAAGGGAGTTAAAATTGCCCGTTATTGATTTTAAGGCTGTCAATGAACGAATATTTCCGATCCGTATAAAAGAGAAATTCTTTAAATTTGGCTGATAAAAGTACACGCATCAACCGATGAACAGGACGAAGAAACAAAGGAAAATTTTACAATCACCTGGAAAGACTGCTCGACTCATTGCCTACAAACGACACAAATACAATTCTGGGTGATTTAAACGCTAAGGTTGGCAATGAGCTATCCCATCGGGGAACGACTGGAGAATATCTGACAAAGGCCAGTGCCTGATTGACTTTGCGTGTAGCAGAAATCTATCCATACGTTGGACTTGCTTCCCACATTTACGCATACATAAAATGACCTGGGTATCACCGAATGGCTACACACACAACCAGATCGATCATGTTCTGATCCAACAACAATGGGCCTCGAGCATACTTGGCGCTGAGATCATTTCACTTCCAGTACTGCTGCCAAGCATTCCTACTCAGAAATAGTATAGTTCCACTGGGCGGGGTTTAGCTTGTAAGACACGGAGGCTCGTCGATTTCTGTAATCTGAATTAAACTGCTCCCACTCCATGTTAACCGCGTCACAATGGATATAGAACGGTTTGTTAAAGTCTGGGCTATGAAGTACAGCAGCTTGTGTGAGCCACTTCTTCAACACTTTGAAGGCCCACAAGCCGAGTTCGGTCCAGAGGAACTTCCGCCCCTTTCACAGCATGTCTGTTAGAAGTGTGATGATGGTCGCATCGTTCTGCACAAATCGGTAGTACCAGCCGCACATGCCTACAAAATGAAGCAATTACTTTGTGGTCTTCGCAAAGGGGAATTCTCCGATCGCTCTGGCCTTATCAGTATCGGTAATGTTTGATGACATACCCTAGATACCGGACCTCCGTCATCACCACGGGAGCCGTACTGCAATAATGACTCGGTCTGCCTGCCGTCGTTCATCTCTATATACTGTGAGGGGCAACATATGTGAAAAGTACGAGTCTTAATCAAACCATCTGTGGGCGCGGCCGTTGTATCATGCATTAGCAGAAGTGGTTGTGTTTCCATACTTGTATTAAGAATTAAAACAAACACACAAAACTTCGCTATCGACCGTACCGCCTCAGTGGAACGAATTGGTTGCACACATGTGCAATTAGGCAAATCGAGTGTAAGCTTGAGCTTTGTGGTTGCACTAGTCATAGAGAGATGGCACTAAAATCATCACATTTGAACTTTGATCATGTAACATACTAGTTTAAATTTTCTACATTATTTTGGATGGCAGGCAATTAAATCAGCATAATCATGCTATAAAAAAAACTTGAACAAGCAGGAAAAGAGAGAAGAATTTCTCCATTCGCTGGCTTAAAGCGTGCGCCCGAGCTTATTCTATCCCAAAGCACTTAGCCCGGGATAAGCGAGTAAGAATACGTTCAGCTGCGTACCCAAGGCTTCTGCCCAAGTTTTAGCGCTCCAAGGTAGTCAAGCCCGGGGCCTGCCGTTGAAAAAGCAAAACCAAATGCTATCCCAACAATACAGGTTAAATTCACCAGAATCAACACCAAAAAAGCGTTTGTGGCCAAATTCAAGCAAAGAGTGAGGGAGCAGAATACAGGTGCTGGTCTCAAGTACGGTACGTCAAACAATGGAATAGGTGAAAGTCGCATAAACGTTGGAGACCAACTAACCACAAGAACACTTGGGTAAAGGAAAGAAATATATTTATTAAGAAAAATGATGAATCAAAGCCCTTTAGGATTTTAAATTTAAATGACATCATTTAAAATCTCCTAGTAAAATGCAGGACATAGTAGTTAGAAAAACGGCTGAACCAAATTTTATTCAAAGTTTTATACAGAAAAACTTGTTTAATACTTATATCGTACAAAACCCAACTCAACATAAAACAATTTTTCCGGATAATAAATTTAATGTTATACAAATGAATATTAGAAGCATTAAAAAAACACATTGATGAATTCAGAGTTTTATTAAATGAATTTATCTCTTTAGGTATAAATAAACATCTAATAGTGCTAACAGAAACACAGCTATGTATTACCAAAACGTTTATTCCAGTCAGCTTTTAAAACAATCAATTACTCATTGCATTTAACACATAAACAACATAATAAATGTGAGGGGATATTTGTCGATATAAGCATAAATCTAGAGCATTATACATTCGCAGAAATTGAGAGTGTAAATATGGCCAATATGACACAAATTAACTTGGAAACCGATGGTATAAAAATTGGTATCACAGGAATATATCGGTCACCGAACAAATATATAAAAGATTTCATAAAAGAATTACCCAACAAAGTGAACATTAAAACCAATAACGATATTGATATTATGAGTATAGCAGATGATATAAACATAGGCTTATTAGATGACCTGAATGCAATCACTAACGAATACACAATGACCATGTTCTCATATGGCTATCAGCGGTACAAATAAACCCACGAGAGTACAAAACAATTCCCAGACATGTATTGATCATACATTCATCAGATGGACCAACACCAAAAATGAAATTACTGCAAGCAATGCAATCATATAGACGCACATAACTCACCATTTTGGTCAAATTACAAATTTAGGGTGGAAGAAAGCAAAAACAAAACATATTGCAGTACCCAATGTCCTATGTTAAAAAGTCATGAATAATAATGAATCAATTAAGATTTTCGAAGATGATAAAACTTGGGAAAGCCGCTACAATATTTTTATCAACCCCAATGACTACATTAAGCGGCTAAGTCAAGATATTGCCACAAAAATTGATTTAACATCCCACGAAAAGTACATTACAACAAACAAAAAAATCTTAAAGCCTTGGATTACCAAAACTATTGTAAACTCTATCAAGACCAGAGATAAGCTGGGGCAAAAAGCCAAAAAAGGCAACCAAACATCGTTGAATTGAAAAGCAAATACAAGAAATACCGTAACTTGCTCACAAACACCATAAGAAAAGCTAAAACAATTTACTATAAATCCAGATTAGAAAAGGGTAAGACGGACCCAAAAAAATTTTAGAGTTTAACAGATGAAATCTGACACAGGAAAGAAAAAAATACATTAGGAAAAGGACTGAAAATTAATAATCAATTTATGGAACTACAGCATAACAAACATCAAATCGCTAATACTTTCAATAAATATTTCTCAGAAGTAGGAAAAAATATTGCACTGGAAATAACCCTAGGAAATTATCAAACCAATGAAATGAGTACTACACAACAACCCAATGCAGAACTTCACTTTTATAAAATAATCATAGAAGAAATTAATAATTTAAGAGGCAGAATAGCTCCTGGCGAAGACGGCATAAGTGCAGAAATTGTTAAACTGATTAAGGATGACATTAAAAAAACCGCTCCAAATACTTTTCAATGCATGTATCACTCAAGAAATATTTCCTGATAAAATGAAAAAAAAGTACAATAATTCCAATATTTAAAAAAGATGATGATACAGATATGAGCAATTACCGGCCAAAAGCACTTTTAAACACTTTTGCAAAAATATTCGAAAGATGCTTAAAAGATAGAATAAATAGTTTTTTAGAACACAACAGAATAATCCCAGAAGAACAATACGGGTTTTGCAGCGGCAAAGGAGTAGAAAATGCAATTACAAAATTAACGCACGCTTTGGAAAATTTTAAAAATAAAAGAAAAGGGCTTGGCATATTCCTTGATATTTCAAAAGCCTTTAATACGATATGTCATAAAACACTGGTGGACACATTGGATCAAATAGGAATTAGAAATAAACCTCTTGAACTATTAAAATGTTATATGGAAAGCAGAGAGCAAACTGTTACGATTGAGGAAACAAATAGTTAACGAATTACAGATACAGAGTATGGTCTTCCGCAAGGTACAGTTCTATCGCCAATACTATATAAAATCTACGTAGCATCTCTCTTTAAATTTGAAAATACAAATTTGTAGTGCAAGTAGGTATAAACATGTCCGTACAGGACTGCAGCGATGGTCTGCTGCCTCGGCGAAAGAGGATGGTAAGATTCGCCGAGATTGGCCTTGTCTGGGGACGCGTGAATGCGCTGGCAGGCTAGCGTTGCGGTGTCGTGGGGCGGGTTCATTCCCCCAACACAAGGACCCACTACAAAAAGAATTTCGCATTCACGAATTCTTGGGTCACAGAAAATGTCGACCGAAGTCGAAAATCGAGGTAACTAACTGAGGGTGGAAATTGCTTGTTCAGAGAACAAGTTGAAACGAGTAAAAACAAACGGACTTGCGGAGACTTCGTCGTTACCCGACGATTCTTATGGCCCACAAATAAGAGTGGGGCATCCGGATGGATTTGGTGCTCCCTCGCACTCGCCCAACCGGATAAAGATCCAAACGTTGACGTGGCCATATATTTCCCTTTTGAGTGGAAAACACATACAAACATACTTTGCATGAGCTTTCCCATCAAAAGAGAAATATAGACGTGACCGATTTATGTTATAGAATTATGTGATCGGATCACATAACCCCATACCATAAAAGGGCTCGCGAGCGGAAGGCCACTCAACCCGGCAAGAGCCCCCGAACACTACAAACCGGTGGAGCGCGCCCGATGGCTAGCCCATTTTTCTTGAAGAGCCTACCATCGTTGCGGGTCCTATACCCGGTCAGCTATGTAGGAATGGAAAGACCGAAGGGTACGTTTAATAATACATTGTATTTCCAAGAACTAAGGTTACAATTTGCTTATTATATAAATTAGGGATAAATAAGTAATATCCTAATCTTTTTATTCCGACCGTAATTCTCTCTATGTACTTGAAATCAATTAAAATTTTTTTTTCTTTTAATTCGTTCGCTTCAAATAAACTTTATCTAATTTTAAATAGGATATGAACTGTATTTGTTGAATTGGTTTGTAGCGTCGATGCTACTCTCATGGCAATGACCCGGCTCAGGTATAGAGTTTATCGGTTTCCTTTCTTATATAATTTATTTAAATATTTATTATGTTTGCTAAACCGACAGCATACGATTAAATTTCATTATTTTTTGTACTACTTTTTGGTACCGATGTATAACAATTGTTTGTTAGGGGCTCTCAACCAAAAGTTGATTTCAAATTTCTTAGAAAAAAACAAAAAAAAGAATCTTCTCCGGCGAATTGCAATTGGTCGAATTGTAAGTATTTATGCTTCAAAATTTAGCCGTTAATTAGTTGCTTTAAAACTCCTGTTAATTTAAAATTGTTTCCATAGGAAAATGAAGAGTACTATAAGTTCGATCTGTAAAGAACGCCCAAACTATTTTATACTGGGATCAAACAAAACTAGGAACGTTAATTCGTGTAAGCTTGCGAACATAAGCAAATGTACACGACGTTAAATAGGCGAGTATGCACGAACCATTACCATTTACATAAAAAAAGGAATAAGCTTGGCTATCCAAGGAATTTTCCATTTAAAAAACTATAGTTATTTTCTTTAAAACGTAAATTTTTCTTTAAAATAGGGCAAGTATGCACGGATAATTACCATTTGTCAAAAAAAAAAAATAATTTCATGCTTAAATCACAATAATAAGTCTCCCATGTTTCACAATGTCTTTCCACATATATTTATTATGATTAATTGCATCTAATCTTTTAAAAACGGGACACACAATTCAAATGTATCACGCACCTCATATTTCTCTTTCTCTATGGTGATCTCAATTATTTATGTACTATTTAAGTTATCGTTTATTCAAGATTACTTCCAATTGCATGAATAAAAATAAAAAACTAGTTTGAAATCCAAGACAACAAAATAAAAAAATCAAACAAGTGTGCAAAATCAGTTACGGGAAAAATACCATCAAAATTAACTAAGAAAATTTACCACTATCTCTCGCAAATATATTCAAATTTGATATTAAATCATTTATATGATTGGGAACCAACAATCTTTTTACGATTAGACCTCGTAGATATCAAGGGAAAATCGGAACGGTAAATAGAGTTGGAAATTCACGATACATAATTTTGCACTTTGCATGTGAGGCTCGAATTTACTTGTTCAAATGCAAAAGTATGCAACCAAAATTGAACTGGATAGTCAAAAAGGTAAATATTGACATTGAGAAACATGCAGATAACAAAACCTTACAATAAATTTGTTGTTTGTTGCGATGACATTCTAGCGTTGAACGCCGTTCTGAACAATTTTGGGACCGATCGCTTCGAGTTGCATTAGTCGCTCCATTCAAATTAGACCGGTTTAATGCTATGAGCTGAGCACCAGTTAGTGTTATGATAGTGCCGTATTCCGCAAAAGCACCAACTGTTCAAATTACTACTTTGACAGTCCGTTATACACAACCATAATTGTTTGCCATTGCCCACTCAGAATATTCCGTTGCCGCAAATAACATTACAATGCTCACATACTCGTCGTTCGCACAATATTAAATTGCACAAAAATTTTTGTAAAATTTCACAAGTTCACTCTGAATGTAAAGAATTTTCTGCTCGATCCATGGGTTGAATGCAATTAATTGTGTTTTAACTACACTAGATAATATCTTTATTTTAATTCAATTTACAAAAAAAAAGAATGTAGGCAGTCTATTCGGCGACTGAATATTTTCGGGACAAATTGGGAAGAAAATCATTTTTGATAAAAACGGATCATAAACCGTTCGCATAAAGCTCAAGCAAAACATCGCCTCAAACTCGCCAACTAAAGTTATCTCTCAGGTGCACAATAGAGATCATTTATATTAACGGCGACCAAAATCCAATTTCTGATGCATTATCTCGATTGGAAGAAATATCAATAGTTTCTGCACTTGATTTAACAAACATTGCAGCAGCGTAAACTACGCACATAGAGTTAATGGATATTATGCAAAACGCGACATTATTAAACTTAAAACGCATAGCGTTTTTCGACGGTAATGTATATTGCGACACCTCTACGGGAGATATACGACCATATATTCCCAAAACACTCCGATGCCGTACTTTTGACGCCGTCCATCAGTTTCGCATCCGAGCAGCTGTCCAACTCCCCTCTCCGCAGGAAAAATCCCGTTTGCCATCCGAGGCAATTCAAACCAGACCCCCGCTTGGCGTATTTATCGCGCACGTTGACTTCTTTTTTCCACTCTAACCACTCGACTCCCGCCAATTCCTGCCTTCCATTGCACTTTTCCGTTACCAATCAAATTGCTTCTCAAATCGTTTCTATGCGAGACGCATCCACAACATGTACTTTTGCGCTACACGAGAAAATTCAATTCACTATTTTTAGGCAGGTCCCGTGAACGGCCGAAAGAGTTTTTCGTCGAAGGCTTGGCTGGCCGGCTACCGCACAAGTCATGATAAAATGCCGCCGGCAGGTTCTTCATTTATGCCACGAAAAGAGCTCAGCCGAATCGTCCCGATACAGCGACGGGCATATATCTTGGAGTTAACCCAAACAAATATTTGATTTTTCGCATACACACATCGGTAAGCGGAATATGGTTACGAAATTTCTAATAAGCTAGTTTGAGACGAGAATTATACAAGTTAAAAGCATACGATATTAATTGTTTACTAAATATCCACCGATTCAATATAGTTCCTAAGCAAAAGAAGTGTTTTGATACGTTCAAACGTTGTTTACTTACAAGAAAACACTCAGCTTGCGCAAATAGGGTACAGGCAAAAATCCAATTTGCAGTAGTAATTAAGGGTAAGACACAAACACTTTTCACAAATTTGAGTTTTTAAAGGGAGAAATAAACGAATAAATGTATTTTCTAGAGCTAATCACTTATTTACGGCGCTCAAATGCGACGAGAAAACATGCAAACACGAACCGCGCGGACTCGGTTCATAATGACAACTTTCCGATTGGGAGATTTTCAAGCAATTTTAATCAGTAAACATTATCAACGCTATTTTTTAACTTATCATCATATAATTTTATCATAACTTAATGAACGCCAATCGGTAGCTTGTTCAATCGAATTTTGAAAAGCATTGAAGAATACCTAGTACGTGACGTAGCATTTTTCTTTGCATATGATTATGTTATAACATATCACAACTCTATATTGCACAACTTGAATTCAATGAACAGCAAGGAAAAGATAATAAAATAAAACCGCGAAATCTTACGATTATGTATTCACTGGAGCCAGTTAATGCGAACATACTTATTTTAAACTGCACTGAGCCAGAATAAGGTATTATCAACTGTTTCTCAGCATGACTTTAGAATAACAATAAGACTGACTAGTCCAGAAGAAACATTTTTATGTCGAGCAAACTTTTTGCAAGTTAACGCGATCCAAAAATTTCCATAAGCTTGGATTGGATTTGTGCTAATTTCTAATCATTTCTTCATATGCAAGCAGACTTAAAGAATCGTGCAAGTACTTAATACAACCGAGTTTTTCTAAAAATATTCCTTTACAAACAAACAGCATCCTTCTAAGCGCGAAGGGCACGCTTCGCAGTCCTTTATCACTTCATACGCTCTCAACGTAGGAAGTTAAATAAACAAAAAAAAATTTGAGCAAGCATTCGACTAATTAGCATTACTTTAATCGTTCTGGCTGGATTCCGTGATCTCACAACTTAGCACTTTATGTTAGAAATTGCATAAACTCTTTTATTTAATTTCGGTTCGTTTTAGTCGCTTAAGGATATTGTTTTGTTGCTGCTGCCACTACAACCTTGGGTAGGAGATAGGAAGGTTTTCGAGCAGTTTGCTTGTATGACTGTTCGATTACTACAGGGCAGCTAATTTTCTCGCGATCCCAAGGCGACGAGGATTGCGAAAAAGGAGCTGAAGGATATTTCAGTTAGAGAATCGATTGTCTTCGGGGTCGGAACGGAATGAAGAAAGCACTGGGCGGACGGACAGACTGACACGTATATTTACGTTTTGCTGTGAGTGTGTAAACTTGCGTGTGGTTGAAGCTGCGTACAGACGGGCTAAACAGACGTAAAGATATAACTATCGGCGCAGGTCCTTTGCGTGATTACCCCGATTTCTTTCCCCGCTAGGTCAGTTAACAGGTAACAATTGGGTCCTACTACCTTCTGTACGCGGCTTTTCAGGAAACGCCGGTCCAGCTTGGCATTGTAGTGCCCAGCGGCGTCGCTTTAGCGAAAATTACGCCGAAAAACCTCATCTCCTTCTTTAAAATTGGAAACACTTCAATTGCCGTAATAGCCTGTATGATTTACCATGGCAAATCATGTGCTGTCCGAAGGCGGCAAAGTAAGGTGAGACACCGGTGACCGAATGATAAGATGAACGCAGAGCGCATGCGATGGCGGACAATCTGCGGTCTATACACGTAGCCGTCTACCACTTTCAAATCAGGCAACTGGGTTTGTTGGGTTACGATGGTTTGCCTCAACTCTTTGTAGCTGTCTGATTCGAAATGTGGGCTGTCCAAATCTATCTCAATGGGGTCCTCGTCATTCGCTGTCAATTCGGCTCCCTCGGGTGAAAACATTCGCGAGAGAGTATCGGGCACGATCTTCTGGGTCCCTTTCCGGTGTTTGATGGAAAACTTGAACCCTTGCAGTTTACGAGCCCATCGGGCCAGGCGTCCATGTAAGTTGGCTTGGTTCATCAACCATTGGAGCAAAGCGTGGTCTGTGATGTTTTCATCCTTCGATATAGGCTCAGAATTTCTTCACAGCCATCACCGCTGCCAAACATTCCTGCTCGGACACAGTATAGTTCCTTTGGGCCGAGTTCAGCTTATTGAACATGAAGGCAATGGGAGCTTCTTCTCCCTCATCGGTCAATTGGACAAGCACGGCTCCTACTCCATGTTGACTTGCGTCACAATGAATGGAGAAGAGCTTCTTAAAATCGGGGCTGTGCACGACCGGAGCTGATGTTAAGGCTAGTTTTAGCTCTTCATAGCTTTTCGACTGAGCTCGGTCCAAATGAACTTCCCTTTCCGAACCATGTCCGACAGGAGCGCTGAAACTGTTGCATAATTCCAAACGAACCTTCTGTACCATCCACACACTCCCAGGAAACGTCGTAGCTGCTTGGGAGTTTTTGGAAAGGGGAACTCGTTAATCGCCCGAGTTTTATCCGGATCTGTTTTCATAGTGCCATGTCCGATGACATGTCCTAGGTATCGGACTTCGTTCATGACAAACTTACTTTTTTGTACGTTGATGGTGAGTCCCGCCTTACTGATGTGCAGGGCTACTTCTTGCCGGAGTAGGAGGTGTTGGTCGAACGTTTCCGTGATGAGTAGAAGATCATCCAGGTACACAAATACTTGGTGTTTCAGATGGGGTGGAATTACTTTGTCCATCAGCCAGGTCATCGTTTGCGGAGCGTTACACAGGCCAAAAGGCATTGTGACGAACTGGTATAATGGTCGTCTGTGCACTGTGAAGGCGGTCTTATCCCTCATCCCCTCATCGAGTGGAATTTGCCAGAATGCATATTTTATGTCGAGACTGGTAATGTAATTTGCTTTCGGCAGTCTCCCCAGTATCCCATCGATGAGCGGAAGAGGGTAAGCGTCTTTGATGGTCACTGCATTTACCTTCTGGGCATCTAGACAAAGACGGACTTTACCTGGCTTCACCACCAAGGTTACCGGTGAGGACCAGGCACTTTGGGACTCCTCTATAACCCCGAACTCGAGTATCCTGTCCAACTCTGCATACACTAACTTTTTCATGGCCGGTGAGATGGCATAGGGTCTCTGCTCGATTGGCTTACTATCGCCAACATCGATGACGTGTGAGACCAGTGTGGTGCGGCCAAGGCCTTGAGTAGCGTAAGATGGAAAAGTAGCGATGGATGCTTCCAGACGTTGTCGTTGGTTAGGCGTTAGTTCGTGCCTATCGGGTATAGAAGTGAGTTCGTTTACATATCTAGTATTTAAAGACGAATCTGTGAATAAATCTGAGGCCAATCCAAATTGAAGGACGAAATTGACGCCAAGGTACACGTTCTGAGTCAGTGACGGGATAATGTAGAAAGTAATATCCTTCGTTTGACCTCTGAACGTCACGGGTGTTGTCAGTCTACCTTGGATAGGATGTTTGCTGCCATCAGCTGTACTGATTTCAGAGCGCCAGAGTTTTACTACTGTAGGGTTTTGTGGTATTACCTTTGAGCCGAGGCTCGAGGCAAGGCAGCTACTACTTGCACCCGTGTCGATCAGTGCAATAGCGATTTCGCCCAACACTTTGATTGGTGCGTAGGGTCGAGTATCATTCTCAGAAACCTCCGAGATGTTACATAGCTTTAAAGTTTGGCGACAGGTGTGCACTCTTCTGCGGAAGTTCCTCCAACGACGAGTTGACCACTTAGTTTTGTGCTGGCGTGGGGTTACCTCTTCTGCGGCAAAAAACCTCTCTCGTGCAGCAATATACTCCTGCAACCTAATATGATATGGTTTAAATACACTAGTCTGTGGATGCTGGGATTCTTCGAACAGTACTTGAGGTGGTCGCTTCAGCACTGTCTTTGGAGAAGCCTCCGGAAAGGATGTGGCATCTGTTGCATCGTGTAACACCAATGGTATCATGGTGTTTGACTCTAGTGGGTTTACTGACGAGGAACTGGTCGTGGTGGAGCTGTTAGTAGACGGGACGGCGTACCGTTCCGTTACTGAGTCTGTCGCGAGTGCTGCGGGCTGTCGTGCGCAATCGCTAGCAAGCTTTTTGACTTCTTGCAATTTGTACAATCTGTCGTATGTATGTCTGGTTTTTTACAGCGGAGACAAAAGATGTTAGCCTTTGCCTAGCATGCAGTAAAGTGATGTCCTTTCTGCCAGCAGTTCCAACATCGAGGGGCCAGTTCGTGCAGTTTGGCTTGATGTTGTCGGGCTAGTTCGGTGGAAGAGGGAAAAATGGTGTTTGACGCGCTGTCCGTTATAGATGGTCTGAGACAGGCTGGCGCGGGTAGAGCAGGTACGCTGTATTCAAGCTCCGCTACCGAGCGACGTTTTGATTGCTCTCGTCGGCTGGAGAAATTACCTTGGGGCGTGGATCGCTGGGATTGTTGTACTGCTTCAAGCGCTTTTGCGGACGCGCGAAGCGCATGCACGTTGTGGCGCGGGGCGAACACCAGTCGCTCTCGCAGCTCCGGGCAGGTCCCCTCCCAGAAGAGGCTGAGAAACTCAGACTCCGGAATGGGATTCATCAGACGCTCTAACAGGCAACACAGGACTTCGTAGTAATCGTCTACTGTCTCATGCGCCTGTTGGTGGCTGTCTCGTATCTGCCGTTTCAAGGTGTCATCTCCCTCGGCTGGTGCGAACTCCCGCAGTGCTGTATCCCTCAACGTCTCCCAGTCAAATGTTGAAGAAGTGTCCACAAACCGCCAAAACTAACGGAGCGCGCTCCCACTGAACAGCATTTGAGCGCAGCGTGTGACTGCTCTCACATTTCCCCCTAAATTTAACCACGCCATATTCTCGACCGGTCGAAGAAAGGCACCTATTGTCATAGGGTCATTGCGGCCCCTAAACACCAGATTCCAGCCACTACTACTACTACTATTTTGGCTACCTTAGATGGTGGAAGGTCTCTTGGCTTGGTGGGTGGTGGATGATCCCAGGTGTCGTCAGGCATGGATTGAGATGGTGGGTCCAGAGGCGGTGGATCATGAGGTGGTTGATCCAGAGGTGGTGGACCAGACAATTGCTGTGATTGCCGCCTCATTAGCTCCATGCTGGCAGCCAATCTCTGCATGGCGTCTAGCAGTTGGGAAATTTTGCCTTTCGTTGGATCTGAAAAACAAAGCTAATTTTAAATTAAAGCATGAGCGTGAGTGGCGAACTATAAAAACACCTTGACAAAAAAATATAAATAAATAAATATAACAGATGAACAAAACAAGATAAATAGATAATACCGATTTTAAAAAATTTTTTTACATAAATAAATCTGATAAACTAAGCAAAAGAGATGGGGTTTAAATTCATACACATACGATCGCATACGATAAAGTCAAAATCAAGAAGATTAGCAATATCAAAACTAGCTCAGTCTTCCATTCCATCGGTTCCTTTCTAAGGTAAGGACACCAATGGCACACTCCTCCTGTTGCGTCACAGGAACTACTACTACTTGCGGCACCATAAGGATCAGGGTTCGGAAGAGCTCCTTCATCCGCAAGTTTTCACAAGTTACAACTCGTCAGCCCAGGTTGAATTCTGACCCACAAGCAGCGCGTGTCTTGTCATGGATAGTCATGGACTAGCTAAACAGCCAATCACACGAATGAAGATCCATGTAGTGAAAGACACTTAGGCACCGCTTGGTTTGGGGTGCAGATCAGAATCCTCCGCAAATATGATGTTGAGATAATAACTTCCGAATACACATAAGGACTCTAATATCATTTGGCCTTACTAGTCATACAATGGTGGTAAACCACCAAAGTAGGAGTCAAAAGCAGGTCCAAACAATAATGATGTCCGAGGACAATACACGTCCGGAAGTTACTAGATTGCTGGGGCACGATTAGTGCAATATCCCTAACTAGTTACCTACCCGCCATAAATCTGGACACCTTGTAGGGACACCTAGAGACGATGGACTGTCTCGTGCTCACGACTGTTGATACAGCCAGGCTTTTCGGGCCCCACGTTGGGCGCCATTTTGTAGTGCAAGTAGGTATAAAGATGTCCGTACAAGACTGCAGCGATGATCTGCTGCCTCGGCGAAAGAGGATGGTAAGATTCGCCGAGATTGGCCTTGTCTGGGGACGCGTGAATGCGCTGGCATGCTAGCGTTGCGGTGTCGTAGGGCGGGTTCATTCCCCCAGCACAAGGACCCACTACAAAAGAATTTCGCATTCACGAATCTTGGGTCGCAGAAAATGTCGACCGAAGTCGAAAATCGAGGTAACTAACTGAGGGTGGAAATTGCTTGTTCAGAGAACAAGTTGAAACGAGTAAAAACAAACGGACTTGCGGAGACTTCGTCGTTACCTGACGATTCTTATGGCCCACAAATAAGAGTGGGACATCCGGATGGATTTGGTGTCCCCTCGCATCCGCCCAACCGGATCAAGATCCAAATGTTGACGTGGCCATATATTTCCCTTTTGAGTGGAAAACTCATACAATCATCCTGAACTATATATAGAACTTATTCTAACTACTTTTAGTGAAAAATATTTTGTCAAATTGAATCGGTAAAATGAAAATGTTAGACATTGTAAGACCAAACTAAGATACACCCTTGTCTGTATGTCGGCGCTAATTTTTTTTTTTCACTTGATGTAGAAATATATATTTTTCTGTGTCTAAAATATTTCTTGCTCCAAAGTATTTTTATCTTTTGTTTAAAAACTTATTTATTTTGTTTTAATTGTCTACTTTAATGATTAATGATCTAAAAAAAATATTTTTTTTATTAATAAAAGAAAAAGGGTACTCTCTCAGTCCTCCTCCAATGAGCGCTCGTTGTTGGGGCGGGTAAAGGCCTGTACATAAAGAATTATAGTAACATCAGCAATTAAGAACGGCATTCCTTTAAATTCAACTCCACCTTAGACGATCCCAAGCCCGTTTGAGAAAGGAGGACGGAACCCCTTGTTTCCCCAACCCATAGCTTCCATGATTCCTCATCCCAACCCCCCAATTAAATGGTAGTAAATCCTCTCGGGGTCGCACATTGGGCTTACTGGTTCTCTAATAATGGGACATTAAATGCCGAGAAATTCTAATAACTGTAAATACATCTATAGCTCTGCTACTAAATCCTGCTTACACCTCCTTTGTGGGGACGTAAGAGGGTGAAGGCGAATCTTCCACGCTTGATAACGGAATCGACATAATAACCATGCCGCCGAATAGAGGTTGGGCGACGGGCTAACTCCCCGTCCCTGGAGAACCTTAAAATGTTATGAAACCTGCAGATGGGCCCCAGAATGGATTGGACTCACGGCAACGACCTCGCAATCGGAAAAAGGACTACGGCATTGGATCCTGGAATGCCAGATCACTCAATTACCCTGGCACTGTTAAAGACCTTTTACAATAGGCCAGTCAATATCAATTAAAAATACTGGCAATACAGGAAACGAATTGGACTGGAAACTACATTCATGGCATGAGATCGCACACTATATTCAAAAGTGGGAAGCCTACTGGAAAACAAGACTTTGGAGTGGTCTTCATTGTGGATAGGGAGTTCAAATCGAACGTTATCCAGAAGAGGCTGAGAAACTCAGACTCCGGAATGGGATTCATCAGACGCTCTAACAGGCAACACAGGACTTCGTAGTAATCGTCTACTGTCTCATGCGCCTGTTGGTGGCTGTCTCGTATCTGCCGTTTCAAGGTGTCATCTCCCTCGGCTGGTGCGAACTCCCGCAGTGCTGTATCCCTCAACGTCTCCCAGTCAAATGTTGAAGAAGTGTCCACAAACCGCCAAAACTAACGGAGCGCGCTCCCACTGAACAGCATTTGAGCGCAGCGTGTGACTGCTCTCACATTTCCCCCTAAATTTAACCACGCCATATTCTCGACCGGTCGAAGAAAGGCACCTATTGTCATAGGGTCATTGCGGCCCCTAAACACCAGATTCCAGCCACTACTACTACTACTATTTTGGCTACCTTAGATGGTGGAAGGTCTCTTGGCTTGGTGGGTGGTGGATGATCCCAGGTGTCGTCAGGCATGGATTGAGATGGTGGGTCCAGAGGCGGTGGATCATGAGGTGGTTGATCCAGAGGTGGTGGACCAGACAATTGCTGTGATTGCCGCCTCATTAGCTCCATGCTGGCAGCCAATCTCTGCATGGCGTCTAGCAGTTGGGAAATTTTGCCTTTCGTTGGATCTGAAAAACAAAGCTAATTTTAAATTAAAGCATGAGCGTGAGTGGCGAACTATAAAAACACCTTGACAAAAAAATATAAATAAATAAATATAACAGATGAACAAAACAAGATAAATAGATAATACCGATTTTAAAAAATTTTTTTACATAAATAAATCTGATAAACTAAGCAAAAGAGATGGGGTTTAAATTCATACACATACGATCGCATACGATAAAGTCAAAATCAAGAAGATTAGCAATATCAAAACTAGCTCAGTCTTCCATTCCATCGGTTCCTTTCTAAGGTAAGGACACCAATGGCACACTCCTCCTGTTGCGTCACAGGAACTACTACTACTTGCGGCACCATAAGGATCAGGGTTCGGAAGAGCTCCTTCATCCGCAAGTTTTCACAAGTTACAACTCGTCAGCCCAGGTTGAATTCTGACCCACAAGCAGCGCGTGTCTTGTCATGGATAGTCATGGACTAGCTAAACAGCCAATCACACGAATGAAGATCCATGTAGTGAAAGACACTTAGGCACCGCTTGGTTTGGGGTGCAGATCAGAATCCTCCGCAAATATGATGTTGAGATAATAACTTCCGAATACACATAAGGACTCTAATATCATTTGGCCTTACTAGTCATACAATGGTGGTAAACCACCAAAGTAGGAGTCAAAAGCAGGTCCAAACAATAATGATGTCCGAGGACAATACACGTCCGGAAGTTACTAGATTGCTGGGGCACGATTAGTGCAATATCCCTAACTAGTTACCTACCCGCCATAAATCTGGACACCTTGTAGGGACACCTAGAGACGATGGACTGTCTCGTGCTCACGACTGTTGATACAGCCAGGCTTTTCGGGCCCCACGTTGGGCGCCATTTTGTAGTGCAAGTAGGTATAAAGATGTCCGTACAAGACTGCAGCGATGATCTGCTGCCTCGGCGAAAGAGGATGGTAAGATTCGCCGAGATTGGCCTTGTCTGGGGACGCGTGAATGCGCTGGCATGCTAGCGTTGCGGTGTCGTAGGGCGGGTTCATTCCCCCAGCACAAGGACCCACTACAAAAGAATTTCGCATTCACGAATCTTGGGTCGCAGAAAATGTCGACCGAAGTCGAAAATCGAGGTAACTAACTGAGGGTGGAAATTGCTTGTTCAGAGAACAAGTTGAAACGAGTAAAAACAAACGGACTTGCGGAGACTTCGTCGTTACCTGACGATTCTTATGGCCCACAAATAAGAGTGGGACATCCGGATGGATTTGGTGTCCCCTCGCATCCGCCCAACCGGATCAAGATCCAAATGTTGACGTGGCCATATATTTCCCTTTTGAGTGGAAAACTCATACAATCATCCTGAACTATATATAGAACTTATTCTAACTACTTTTAGTGAAAAATATTTTGTCAAATTGAATCGGTAAAATGAAAATGTTAGACATTGTAAGACCAAACTAAGATACACCCTTGTCTGTATGTCGGCGCTAATTTTTTTTTTTCACTTGATGTAGAAATATATATTTTTCTGTGTCTAAAATATTTCTTGCTCCAAAGTATTTTTATCTTTTGTTTAAAAACTTATTTATTTTGTTTTAATTGTCTACTTTAATGATTAATGATCTAAAAAAAATATTTTTTTTATTAATAAAAGAAAAAGGGTACTCTCTCAGTCCTCCTCCAATGAGCGCTCGTTGTTGGGGCGGGTAAAGGCCTGTACATAAAGAATTATAGTAACATCAGCAATTAAGAACGGCATTCCTTTAAATTCAACTCCACCTTAGACGATCCCAAGCCCGTTTGAGAAAGGAGGACGGAACCCCTTGTTTCCCCAACCCATAGCTTCCATGATTCCTCATCCCAACCCCCCAATTAAATGGTAGTAAATCCTCTCGGGGTCGCACATTGGGCTTACTGGTTCTCTAATAATGGGACATTAAATGCCGAGAAATTCTAATAACTGTAAATACATCTATAGCTCTGCTACTAAATCCTGCTTACACCTCCTTTGTGGGGACGTAAGAGGGTGAAGGCGAATCTTCCACGCTTGATAACGGAATCGACATAATAACCATGCCGCCGAATAGAGGTTGGGCGACGGGCTAACTCCCCGTCCCTGGAGAACCTTAAAATGTTATGAAACCTGCAGATGGGCCCCAGAATGGATTGGACTCACGGCAACGACCTCGCAATCGGAAAAAGGACTACGGCATTGGATCCTGGAATGCCAGATCACTCAATTACCCTGGCACTGTTAAAGACCTTTTACAATAGGCCAGTCAATATCAATTAAAAATACTGGCAATACAGGAAACGAATTGGACTGGAAACTACATTCATGGCATGAGATCGCACACTATATTCAAAAGTGGGAAGCCTACTGGAAAACAAGACTTTGGAGTGGTCTTCATTGTGGATAGGGAGTTCAAATCGAACGTTATTGATTTTAAGGCAGTCAATGAACGGTTGCGTGCGATCCGTATTAATGCGAAATTCTTCAAAATCTGGCTGATCAATGTTCACGCCCTGACCGAAGAAAAGGACAAAGAAACGCTCTACAATCACCTGGAAAGACTAGTCGACTCATTGCCTACAAACGAAACGAAAATAATTCTGAGCGATTTCAACGCTAAGGTTGGCAATGAGCTGTCTCATCGGGGAACGACTGGAGGATAGTCCCAGAATGCGTTAGATAAAAAGAGTCAGGCGTACAAAAAATAAGTACGTAGAAAAACCAGGACGAAGAGAGAACACTATGAAAATCTCCGAAGAGTAGCGAATAAGATAATTAGGATTAAGAAAAAAAATACTATGACGACCAGTTGAGAAGTATAGATGTAAGTTTAGCGAGCTACAACACAAAACAAGCATACAAAGTAGTGAACAGTCTGAAACGTGCTTATCAGCCCAAAACCACGCTCTGTCATGATGACATCGGCAATATCATCGCTGATGAAACCAAGATTAAGGAAAGATGGGCATCATATTTTAAGAACCTCCTTAATCCTCCGCACAGTTCCAGAGCATCGGAGCCTATAGAGGTCTGCGGAGAGCTTCCATTGGCCCCACCAACTCTGGATGAAGTTTGTTCCATCATCAAAGGCCAAAAGAATAATAAAGCGCCGGGCATCGATGAGATTCCAGCGGAGCTCATCAAATATGGTGGCAGCAGTGTTCATCAAGCTATTCGCAAAGTCATCCAGCACATTTGGCAACAAGAATTTATGCCGAAAGAGTGGAGCCAATCAATTATATTTTCCATCCACAAAAAAGGTAACAAGCTACGGTGCGAAAATTATAGAGGCATATCACTACTTTGTACGGCGTACAAATTATTTTCAAATATCTTAGAAAATAAAATCGGATCATACGCCAACAGTATTACTGGGGACTTTCAAGGTGGTCTTAGAGCAGGTAGATCGACAATAGACCAATTGTTCACAGTCAAGCAGGTACTTGAAAAATGCTGGGAGTTCAACATAGACGTACACCAAATTTTCGTTGACTTCAAGCAAGCATAGGACAGTATTGATCGTAACGTACTGTACCAAATAATGCTTTGCTTCGGCATCCCAGCCAAATGAGTCCGTCTTACCAAAATGACAATGACGTCGACGACACATCAATAACCAACTCACCGATGCCTTTGACACAAATATACCTGTCGATACGCGAGGTACATTACTATACAAGTCAAGCCAAGTAGTAGCCTATGCGGACGACATCAACATTTTATCCCGGTCATTAACAACTGCCAAAGAACTTTTCCTGAAACTCGACAGCGAAGCAAAACAAGTAGGGCTACAAATCAATGAAAATAAAACAAATCTCATGACGCAGTCGAGGAAAAATACCTCAAGCACACAAAATATCACACTTGAAGAATGTCGTATCGAAAATGTGAGCGAATTTGTATATTTGGGCGCCAAAATAACGAAAACGGATAGTGAAAGAGACGAAATACGCCGAAGAATACAGCTCGCAAATAAAATATTTTATTGAGTTTTGACGATCTTGAAGACTAGCTGCATACGCAGGAAAACAAAGCTCCAAGTATACAAATCTGTGATAAGACCTGTGTTATGCTATGGGTGTAAAACATGGACCTTAACCCAAGCATCCGCAAATATATTGAACGCTTTTGAGCGACGGGTCCTGAGGCGAATAATCAGAGCGAAGCTAGATGGGGACCAATGGCGAATTCGATACAATCATGAGCTGTATGAAATTTTCGACGAACCGGAGGTCTCAACAATTGTAAGACTGCGGAAGCTGCAATGGGCTGGCCACATGTATCGTATGGACGAACAACGGATACCCAAAAAGGTATTCGTTGGGAGAAGTGAAGGGCGGAGACCAGTGGGGAAACCGAGAAAACGCTGGTCTAACTCGGTCGACGAAGACAGTTCATCGCTGCTCGGATTTAGGATTTGGAGGACGCGGTCATTGAACCGAGTCAGTTGGAGGCGCTATTTGCAGGAATCGCAGTCCCGAGAGGGGCTGTAGTGCTAAGAAGAAGAAGAAGATTCCTTTAAATTCAATACGTGCTGATGCAGGTCTAATGTCCTTTTGACGCACGATGCTTGTCATTAAATTGACTTTTTACAAGTATATTTAATACTAAATCTGTACGCTCAGTTAATTTTGGATGTTTTATTAGTGATTGTGTTTGGAGAGCTTACTTCCACTTCCAATTTATAATTTAATTTATATTTGCTTCACTATGTAAACTTCAATTGAGTATGTAATGAGTTGGCCTACGCCACTGCCGGCTCGCACACATGCCCATCGCTACCATATGGCTTTCGAGCGAACGTCAGCTTTGGATGACATTCCCATCCTACGTCAGTTTGAGTCGAGGAATGTCACCCAAAGCTGACGGCAGTTGGAGCCGGCAATGTCAAACGGGTGCAGGCGGCAGATAACCGTACATAGCGCGCGTGGTTCGCAAATTTAAATTGTACAGAGGCGCGACGAGTGGGTGTTTGAGTGTGTGGCTTCCGCGGCTCTTCTCCTATGAGCGAAGGAAATTAGTACCATTCCAACTGCCCCCATACAATCGGAGTGGGAATAAAGCAGGGAAACAGCAGCAGCAGCAGGTGCTTCACCGGAGATATTAGGTAACACTGGTTTCCCAGTTGGCTTTAATTTTGCTGATTTAACCTCAAACTCAGTTTTAGCAACGTCACCACCACAGCCCCAACACTAACTACAGGCCCATCCAAATTACCAAGTGCACCCAAATCTTGCCTAATCATCCGCTCACATGAAGGTGCTGGTCCTGAGGATACCACTGAACATCAAAACTGCATCGGATTATCTTCCATTCAGGAAGCGCATTGATGAGCTCAACGTATCGTGAGGGAATGTTATGATACGTGAGAAAATCGATTGTTGTGGGAATGTACGTTCAAATTCTGCTTACTCTCCATGTAGAATTTCTTCTCCTCTAATTTCAATCGCACTCTCGAATCTGGAAGCAGACGAAACGAGGAAGCATCCGAGTGTATTGTCCGGAAACCTGTCCGTGTCGGCAATGGTGCGCGGGTTGCGGAATTGGCGATTATTGGAAGGTATTTAAACAAATACGAGTTTTAATTTATTTGAGATATAAGTTGCTTGCAGATGTCTGATTGTATCTGGGTTCCTGGTAATTATGAACCATCCATTATGATGTGGACTATTCAATAAAAGATTAGATTACATTAGTGTAATGTCCAAAAACTGAAGCCACTCGATAGAAATTACCCAAATCATACTCTGTCTCCCTACATTTTTTTGCCAACTTCGAAAATAAATTGAAAAATTAAACGTGGATAATCGACAAAACATCAACAGTCGCGTAGACGGTCTTCCTCACCCTTTGGTAACTGGATTTTATAAAATAGTCACAGTGCCTAATTCTACACCTATCTCAAAGGGTCAGCAACAACAATTTCGGCAGGGTGCTGTAAATAATGCTGGCAACGTCATAACGAAGGAGTTTTTACAGCCTCCCCACAACCAGTTTCATGAATGAATAGTTTGTCGCTTGGTCAATCGCATTCTTTGTACTCAAAATCGCCTCAGTTGTCGACATTAATAGCCACATCAACATATACAACTTTACCCCCTCTATTTCAAAAGAGTGGTCCAAACTTGAGCATACAATGTTTAATTCAAGGAAAATATACTGTCAACGTAAATGAGTATGTACAAAAATTACGTTAAAATTTTGTTTAAATTAAGACGATAAGTTTAAATTTTAGCATATATACTGCGAAACTGAGACAGCTAAAACCCCTTCTTTCACACGGTATGGTGCATTATAAAAAAAATATTCGTTAAACCTCTTAAATTCTATATAAGAAGCATTAAAATATCACGCGGAATAGTAAAAACTGATTTTAATGCGATTTTGAGTAGGCAAACGTACTACTACTTATTGGTCAAAGTTGTAAATATTGAATTTTAAAGACGTTTGCGCCAGTTTCAAAGCATTTATTCAATGCAGTTTTCAAAACATACATTGGGTGGATATGTATAAAAACTAAAACGAATATCTATGCACACTCTTAACCCCAAAAGATTCCTCATTTTATTCTGATGAAGAACTAACTTGCTTAAAAAAATTTAGATTTTATATCATGCTGGAAAACGATATTAATTGGCCTTATGCGTACGTGAGAGTCACAAAAAAAATTATTCTTAATGCTAATTACGGCTGGTTCAGTGCTAGGTATCATAATAAAATGCTAGAAAAATATTTCGATTGCAAAGCAAAAGGAGAAACGTGTATTTTACTATTTTATAGAGAAAAGTGAAATTCTTTCAAGATAGATATATCTATCGCTATTTAATTTTAATTCTCTTTTTAAATATTCACATATATTTTTGTTCGGTACGCGGTACCTTAGATTGTCTTGCCTTTTTCTAAGCGTAGAGTTCTTCGGGATTGAGTTAACGTAGTGTATTTTTCGGTACCGCTTCGGTAAATTCGGGAACGCGAAATTGGAATTAGATGTTTGTACTTGACTGAAAGGATGAATGGATACGGAATAAAATAAAGTAGGTTTCTTTTCCGTATGTCTGTGTTTTCGACGCGTTTGAAACGGGCACTTAATGGTGGCTGAAATACGTAATTGAGCGTAATCCATTTTAAGACCTTCGACCGAAATCCTCTCCGATCTAGCTGGCCGACAAGCAGCCACCGCGAAATGGATTACGGGTGCACGAACTGGCTGACTGATTGGTACCATTCGATGACACGACTCAGACTTCACGTCTAGAACCGATGAGAGGTCGGTTCCGACTTCGTTCGTACGAATTTAGATATGAAAATCATGACAAGTAATTCCGTTTGCGTTTAATAACTTGATGCTCCTGTTTTGCCATTTAATTCGAAACAGAACCATCTGTGCATATAATTTTTTATTGTTCTTCTTTATGCGTTAAACAGAGAGAGATAATTTTATTTTCTTTTATTAAATGTAAAGTTGAAGACCTTTGGTAGATTTTAAAGAATAAAAAAGTAGATTATTGCCTTGCTGGCTTCAAGATGTTTACGCGATCGACTTGTAGAAATTAAGTTAAAAGATGCTCAGTCTGATAATAAGTATGAAATAAATTGTCCCAAAAAATGAATGAGTGTACGTGTTTCTTGAAAACATAACCCCAAACCTCGATGATTGTTGTTGTCCATATAATGGCAACAAGTGTCAGATAAACCGAACCCCGCAACAAATTAAAACATAGTAAAATGAGCGTCGTTTACATTTTGCAACATTGCGCGAATTAAAAATAATCGAAAATCGAACGATTGCGACACTTGAAAAATATTTCATATCTAATTATTGTTTAGTTCAAAGTTTGATTTTCCGGCGGAAATGATAAATGAAAAATATATAGCTTTTAAAAACCGTCTTAAAAAATTTACACAAACACAAAACAGCTTCTAAATTATAATGTTTATGCCCACCAACAATCAATGGAAATGTTACAATCATGACATGTGACAATTTTTTGCTATTTCTTTTTTCAAATCAAATATTGGAAGCTCTCAAACATGCATTTCTCAAAAAATTCAGATACAAATTCTTGGCAAATTTATGAATCACGTTCCATTTTTATAGATGAAAACGTAAAATTCGTAAAATGTACTATTATTAACAAAGGTGTGAGAGTTTTGACTTCTGAGATATTTGCTGCCCTTGTACTCATAAAGACTCACTTTCTTAATTTTTTTTCAAATCTGTCAAAAATGTCCAATCGCGCGGGGGAACATAAATTTTTCGTACATTACCCCTCATCCTGCACCCCTCCATGAAAATGCTTATTGTTTAAGACCTGGTTTGCAAAGTTTTCATCAATACCTTTCATTTGATACTCATATTGGCTACCTTTGGAAAAAAAATGGTCAAGATCATCCCCTATGTGGGGAGCCCCCCTTAAACAACTTAAAATATATTTTTTGTACTGCAACTTTTGAAAGGGCATCACTTTTGACCTTTTTCATCACTCTAACTTATGTGGTTTGCGAAAAAACTTGCTGTGACGTTGGGCAGACGAACGGATGGACAGACAGGTCAGCTACTTGATATTTCCTCGATCAAAATCAACAAGATTTTGAATTAGATATTTAAATGGAATGAGGTTAATTCCTCAACTATCAAGCAACAATAACATTAACTTTATTTCGATTAATAGAATAGGTAACGATTAACAATAAATGGTGTGAGACAATCACCCCAGATATATAAATATATATATATATATATATATATATATATATATATATATATATATATATATATATATATATATATAGATATATATATATATATATATATATATATATATATATATATATATATATATATATATATATAGATATATATATATATATATATATATATATATATATATATATATATATATATATATATAGATATATATATATATATATATATATATATATATATATATATATATATATATATATATATATATATATATATATTGTTAAATGTCAAAACAATTCAGCGAGCTACTGTCGCAATTGTCGCAACTTTTAATAATATCATGATCAATATTGATTGAAGTAAATGAATGTCCTCGAAAGCACAAGAATGAACCAAGTAGATCCATGATCAATATCTGAAAGTGACGTCACTGCAGGTATTCAGAATTGCTCGAATATTTCAGGTAGTTGTCGGCAGAATATTCGGCAATGTACGAGAAATGGATTGAATGACTGGAGACCCTATATAAAGCCGAGCTGAATGAAAACTTTTAAACATTTTTAAAGTGCACAATAGTGAAATATAACGCACACACTACTGGAACAAAAACAACAAAAACAAGCTTACATTTAAAAATTAATGAATTGACCATATCGGAGCTTTAGGAGGAGTTGGAACAGCGTAATCTGGCTACGCACGGTACAAAGCCCATTCTGGTTGCACCCTTGAGCCCTCAGATGCGGAAAAAGGCGCAAAACGTGGAGAGGCAGAAGCACCAAAATCAAAGGAACCAGAAGATGCCCTGATGCAAATTTTGACGCTAATGCAGCAAGAGCAGCGGCAACAGTCATCCAGTTTCACTGCAAATCTAAATGAACAATCAGCGCAGCTAACAGTCATCCAGTATAACTGCGAAGCTAAATGAACAGTCATCCAGTTTAACTGCGAAGCTAAATGAACAGTCAACCAGTTTAACTGCGAAGCAAGACCAGAAACTGGACCAACAAGCATTTGAAATCAAGGCAGACATCACACAGAAGCTGGAGAAAAAGTCAACTGATTTTAAGGCAGATTTGCAAAAACAGTCAACCGAAATAAAAGCGGAGCTCGATAGTCTGAACAACCAAATTAAATGCGTCGAGGAAAAGGTATACCTGGCCGAGGAGAGAATCAACCATAAGATCAGCTAGGTCGAGGAGAGAATCAACTATGAGATGGAAAAAAATGAAAAAGGAATTGGAAGCAGCGAAGGCAATAGTAACCACCTCACCAGCCCCGCTTATAATCGCAGTGCAAAGCACACTCAGAAATGTGAAAGCACCAATATTCGACGGGCCAACGGTCTGGAGTATTTACAAAACCCAGTTTGAAGCCGCCGCTAGGACAAATCAGTGGAATGAGCAGGAACGAGGAACTATATTAATTCTTGCTCTAAGAGGCCCAGCTGCCGAGCTTTTCCAGACTATCTCCGTTGAGTTGCACTCAAACCCGGCTGCTATAATGAATGCGCTCGACATGCGTTATGGAGACGGTCATCTGAAGCAGATTTATCGCTCACAGCTACGGCATCGGATGCAGAAGTCTGGCGAAACCCTACAGCAGCTAGCCCAAGACTTTGGGCGACTGGCACTTTTGGCATACCTAGCTTACGACCCGGAACATCGAGATAACGCAGCAACAGAAGCATTCATCAGTGCATTGAAGGACCCGAAATTGTAACAAGCCGTGCGTTAAGTTCAAAAGCAAACGATTAAGAACGCATTGGCTTATAGTCTAAACTTTGAGGCAGCGAAAAATGTGACTCGTACCACCGCCCGGGTTCGCGAGGTAGTGACAGACGAGTGTAGGTGTGAGCGCATGGAAATTGAACGAGAGCCGCAGGTAAATGGTGCGCCTAGATGCTGGAATTGCAGAGAGAAGTGGCACCTGCAAAGAAACTGCGAGAAGCTAAGAAAACCGAGCTATTGTCCAGGATGGAGGAGATCCAGACCGAGTCAGGAACCCAGAATGGAAGCCCTTCAAACCGAGGGGCCCAACTTCGTAGGGCAGAGGTTAGCTAGGAGGGTCGACGTCCCCAGCACGACCATCATTGTGTCAAAACTACATTGGGGAGAAGCAGACTTATGCCTTCCGGGTCAAGTTGACGAAAAACATTGCACCATAGCAATCGACACTGCTGAATTCGGATACATCATGCAAACTACAGCGCCTTTTACTGTCACATGGGGAAAGATTGTTATGCGATACTTCAACGGGCGATATTCGTCCATACGTACCAATATATTGTAATGATTCACTCCATCTTTTTGTTCGATATTCCCTGAAGGAAATCTAAACCGACCTCTCATCGGCTAAAGTCGTGAAATCTTGAGGCGCATCAACGAACTGCGCCTCTTAAGGCCTACATGTTCGTATGCTCGCAGTCTACTCCGAGGTAGCCGCTTGTTGGCCAGCTAGTTCCGAGAGGAACTTCGGTCGTGGGTCTTGACGCAAGTAGATTACGCTTGAATACAATCTTTCAGCCACCGATTCAAAATCCCCGTTTAAAACGCGTTCAACAATCTTTCAAAGAAAAAATCTGACATTACTCTACTGCAGCCTTTCCGAGGCTTCCCACAACTAAAGAAGAATAAACATCAAACTCACGCGTTCCCGATCTACATACCGACGCGGTGCCAGACATAAGCTACTGTAATGCTAATCGAAATATGATACGCTACGTAAAACTGGCCAAACTATGAATTAAGGCACCGCATAACCGAACCAAAAGTACCGAATCTACTAGTCCCGGATACGTCGAATCCCGCCCATTTGATGAGATAATCACCTTTCGCTTCTGTTGCCGCTTGAAAATCTCTCAATACTTGAAGGACAGAGAATGTGTACTTTAGCAATTGATGATGTAACTTTATTCTTCTTCTTTTTTCATCAAATTATGCTTCACTTTTAAATCTATTAAAATGTAGTTGTCGTTTATCTGTATAATGAATGACATAAATCTAAACCTAGAATGATTAATTACTTAATGCTTTAAACTTTAAAGTATGTACTTTAAGTTCAAATAATATCTTCTCTATGTCTATTGCTAGAATTTCTACAGCTCAATTAGAAGAAAAAAACAGTAAAACATTAGCAATATAGTCACCCTTTTACATATATATGAAACATTTTAAGCTACGAAAATATTTTTATAACAAAAATAATCATTGCTCTTTCCTGAGATTTAGTTTGCATAACGAAATGCTTTCAACAAGGAAAATAACTCAATAATTCCTAGATAACACTGCTAAATTTATTAGAATGTAGTAACGATCATGTGTCCTTCAAATTATTTTTAAATTTTCCTTTTTTTTCTAGGTAATATTATTCATCATAAATTACCACCAAATGTTAGAGGAAAATAAAAATTATAAAAATAAATATATAATAACACACCTCCTTGAATAACTAGGAATTTTTCTTTTTATTAGACAAATATCCTCTTCATTCAGCAGATCTATATCAAAGTAAACTAAATATTAGTGTTCTTAACAGAAAAACACAAAGTTCCCAGCAATACTTCTCAATTTTCTGGTCTAAAGTAGAGTACATTCCTTTTTTGTGATAAACAATTAAAGAAGACGTGGTTCGTTGATTCATACCTCATATTGTACTATATGCTAAAGGTTAGTGTTCATTGCATCTTAAATGTTTAAAACGGTAGATATTTACTATTCCTGCATTTCATCATTATTTTCAAACGCTATTCGTTAAATTTTATAGTTGAAACAAATTTTTCGCGCTTAACACAATGACTTTTAGGCTAAATTTAGAATGCATGTTTGGAATTAACTTGGCAAAAGTTTGCACTTTTTTTTCTTTAAGGTTTAAATCTATGTAGAAGTTTTTCAATTTGACTTATAATTCATACGTGCCACTGGGCCGCCTGATGCACAGAACGACTTTTTTGTTTTAGATTTTAGAAATTCTAATCAAGACCATTTGATATCCCACTCGACTACCTTTGATTAAAAAAATTGTTAAGTGTCACTTCTCGTTTTGAAATGTTTGATCTTAACTGACCATCACTTCTGATCTTTCCACAAAGTTTGAGTTTCGTAGTTTTTATAGTTTCTGATGAAACTTGTGATGCGTGGCTAGACGGACGGACCGACAGACACGGCCCAAAACTAGTAGGTCTTTGTAAAATTCGCTTTAAAAAGCTCTAAAAAATTAGAACTAAAAACTACTCAATGTCCTAAAAATGAAGAAATAAATTTAATGGAAGCGGTACCAAATCAACCCCTTTTTAACGTAGTGATTAGCAACAATATACTAACCACTATGTCATGTCGGAAACGCGAAAAACTGATTTGGCGTCAAATTGAAATTTGATTTTTACCCTTTAAGGAGCTTTTAAAGTCAATTTTACTTCAAAACTTTTGATTTCATTTTTATTCCTAAACAATGAAAGTACTAATTATGTAATTATCTGAATTTTTTTTTCCATTTAGTCTTGATGAACTTTTGGATGGTGGACTATCAACTGGAGATCTTGTAGAAATATGTGGACTACCAGCATCTGGGAAAACACAGTTATGCAACACAATTATCGCTCATGCAGCCTGTAATTTAAACATTGAAACACTATATGTGGACACGAAACATGACTTTTCTGGTATCCGGATCCGACAAATGTTACAGGCTAGAAAGCTGACAGAAAAAGAAATTGGCAATGCTATGCAGAAAATTAACCTAATACGAATCTTTTCCTTAGAAAAATTATTAGAAGCTTTGGTTGAACTAAACAAACTTCTGAAAACCAAGGACCGACTAAAAATTATCGTTATTGACTCATTGCCATCGTTATTATATCTTTATTTGGGCGAAAAAAGATTCGAAGGTATGTATTTTATTGAATTTGATAAAAAAGTGTTTTAATAACTAAATTTATCACTCAAAAGTGAAGCAATTCCTTATTCTACTTGCAAGTTTATACGAGTATCATTATTTTCAAACTTTCATCTTTTTTGAAGATATAAGTTCCAAATGAGATGAAACAGTTCAGGCTGCGTTTGCTTAATTGTTATAATATTTCTGTTCCACCTCTAATGAGAATATTGTGGTGGCAGCAAAATATTGAATGCATCACGACATGGATAATCGAAAGTGTCAGGGCAGCTCGGGTTAACTTTTTAAATGACATCTTCTGCAGTGTTAACAGATAGCGTTGTCGCTGCCAGTGACGTTGATTGCGGCGTTCGCATCCCAAATCCTGTGAATTCACTATATGTCAAACCGGCTAGCTTCGTTGCAGGGCGACGTAGTATGCCATGTGATGTTAGAACCACGATCTTGGCCATTGTTTGCTTCGTAAATTTCGACTATGTATCCTTTTTCCCATTGACTACGTGGCTGCTTGGAATCACAGATACTATCTAACTGCCGAAGCCTGAGTGGTCGAGCGTCTTCTCTCAATTTAGTGTGGTGAAGAAGTTTTTAAAGATATTCGGCAATCAATTTTTTCTACAGCCTATTCTAGTAGAGGTTTCTTGCAATCTTCCATTGCTTGCGTAGACATTGAGGCCCGATTTCTGTCTGTGTTAAATTGAGAATGCCAAGTAGGATTTCGCGTTAGGTGATGCCGGCAACTCTGTAAAGAGCCTTTTTTGAATACTATATTGAGAATCAGCTTTATACAATAAATCCAGAATCCAGCATTGGGATAAAGTGGGAAATTAAACATCCATTCTATTTTTTTCCAGCACATTTATCTTTGTACTTCCGCTATATCTATAACACGATTCTTGACTGTCTATTCCATTGTGCTCAGATAAAATTTGTGCCGTTATCGCTTCTAATTCGGATAGGTGTTCCTCGGCGGTTCATGAAGCTTCTTAGGCACAGAATGAGGGTATCAGTGGTGAAATTCCTAGCAATATCCAAATGAATAACTCGAGGTTTTAGGAAAGTAAAGAACGAGGTCCACCTTTCCCCTTGTGACATCCTATTGTTATCGAAAATGGTCCACAGTACTCGACTCCTGTATAGCTGAATGGACAGGCGTACGGTGTGAGATGATCAGGCAGTAGTTGCTTCATCAATGGTATTTTTCACTTGGCTGATTCTTAAGTAATATACTTCATTAGCGCTAAGGCGTAGTCCATGTCGAGCTGTGAGTTAGTGCACACTCTGCTTGGGCAGCAGCTCCCGAGTTCAAACCTCGGTGGCGGCATCGAGTTTGAGTTTCTGATACTGCTGTCGGACTATCAGCCCACCTAGCTGTAATGGGTACTAATTAAAAATTAGGTAATAATCAAATGGTTGAGCGTGATATTGACCATATCACCTCGAACTCCGTTGCGATCATGAAATGATATACCCTAACAATAAATCTCAACGCCCAGGTTCGGATTTGGACTGTTTGGTGGATTATTATTATTATTATCGCTAAGGCACTCGTAACCCATAAACGCTGACGAGTTTCATCAATGACGAATCAATCGTTTTCTTGGTGAAGTTTGCAATGAAGTTCGCTCAATAAAAGACGGGATACAAAATGCTTCCTTGGCATAATAATCGGTCGACGGGCAGATACGGGAAGCTAACAAACAGAATCAATTCTTTCTTTTACCTGAATAATTCTTTCTTTTACCTGAATAATTCCGTCTGGGTCCAAGGTTAGTGTTAACTGATATAGGTCGCTTGATTTTGAACTTTTCGCATTTGATCGAAGTGCGTCGACTTCATCAACGAAGACTTCATTCTGGACAAGACGACAAACAGATACTTCTACGTTAGCTAGTTAGGCTGCGGTAAATTCGCGATTTTGGCGATGACTTGCATCATGTAGCTTGATATTCTCAATAAGCCTTCGAACCCAGGCGGTAACTTGTAGTAGCCTCAGATATGATGAGTAATTTTCATATGGTATAATTGGCGTCTGTTTTTTAGACGCAATAAAAATACGTAATGGAAGCTCCTCTGATCTGCTGTATTCAGTGTACGTGTCACTCCTCCATCGGCTATGAATCCTCGATTTTGTGAAGAAAACTTGGATCTTTTCCATGTAGTATTGCTATTGTATTCTAAGGTCAAGAGTTTAACACAGGCAATATAAGCTCCGCATTTACAAATCACTAGTCAAATTACTTTTTATGGAATTGTTTGCAGCTACATAAATGAGTTGTGTGTGCACTAATTCTCCTCAGGCCATCACTCTTAGATACACACCGGTGATGGCGACCACCATGCTCAGAGGTGAGAGAGTTAATTTTTAATTTTTCTACTTATGCAAACTCAATATGTTTTTTGTATCTGCAAGTTATATTCAAGGTAAATTTCTCTTGTAAGTACTTGTATTAGCTAAACTTTTTAATTGGATCATTTCACCCTTTTCACATCAACTTAATGTAAATCTATACGACAAATTTGCTCTACATTGAAGCTTTTCTAACGTCGCGCGGATATCGATCACTCTTTCGGATGGCTCCGATAGCTTTTTAAATTACTTTTTATGGAATTGTTTGCAGCTACATAAATGAGTTGCATATTTTGAATAATAATTTTTTCTGAAAAATTATTAGAGAAGAAAAATGTTAGAAGAAGGTGGTTTCGACGTGTGCACTAATTCTCCTCAGGCCATCACACTTAGATACACACCGGTGATGGCGACCACCATGCTCAGAGGTGAGGGAGTTAATTTTTAATTTTTTTACTTTTGCAAACTCAATATGTTTTTTGTATCTGCAAGTTATATTCAAGGTAAATTTCTCACTCTTAGATACATATCGTATAGATTTACATTAAGTTGATGTGAAAAGGGTGAAATGATCCAATTAAAGTTTAGCTAATACAAGTACTTACAAGAGAAATTTTACTTGAACATAACTTGCAGATACAAAAACATATTGAGTTTGCATAAGTAGAAAAATTAAAAATTAACTCCCTCACCTCTGAGCATGGTGGTCGCCATCACCGGTGTGTATCTAAGAGTGATGGCCTGAGGAGAATTAGTGCACACGTCGAAACCACCTTCTTCAAACATTTTTCTTCTCTAATAATTTTTCAGAAAAAATTATTATTCAAAATATGCAACTCATTTATGTAGCTGCAAACAATTCCATAAAAAGTAATTTAAAAAGCTATCGGAGCCATCCGAAAGAGTGATCGATATCCGCACGACGTTAGAAAAAATTTGTCGTATAGATTTACATTAAGTTGATGTGAAAAGGGTGAAATGATCCAATTAAAAAGTTTAGCTAACACTAGTCAAACTTGTGCTGTTATATGGAAGTGAAACATGGATCCTGACGAAGTGTTGCCACTTATCTTATTACCATTATCCTGATATGCTGCTCAGAACATTTAACGCTTGCCTGCGGGATGGGGTTTTCCTGGTACGATGGAAGGTAGCGAGGCTCGTGCTGATCAGCAAGAGGAAGGGAAATTCCGGATCGCCGCCTGCATACCGCCCGTTATGTATGCTAGACACGGCTGGGAAAGTGCTAGAAAAACCCATCAAGGGAAGACTCACTGACGTAATTAATGCTGCGGTGAACCTATCTTCTTGGCGGTACGGCGTTAGAGCAGGGCGCTCCACCATTGATGCGGTTGCAGAGGTGGTGAGTGCGGTCCAAAAGGCAGAGGTATATAGCCGCACCAAGTGACGGATCGTTCTGTTGGCGACACGTCGTTAGGAACGTCTTCAACTCCGCTAGATGGTTGGATGTTCTGGATACGTTGAAAACCTCTTTTCAAATGCCAGAATATCTTATGCTGCTTCTAAGGGATTACCAGAAAGATAGAACCCTGCTTTATAAGTCGACACAGGACCAACGAAGGATTTAAGTTACATCGGAGGTTGCACAGGAATCTATCCTTGGTCCAGACCTGTGGAACGTATCTTACGACGGGCTCTTGAGACTGTAGATGCCAGATGAGACACGCTTCATCGGCTATGCGAATGATGTTGCGGCTCTGGTCGCTGGACGCACCGTTGAAAACCGAAGTGGTTATCTTGACAAAAACGAGAATCCCTAGAATAGGACGATCAGTATTGGAGACATACTAATCGAATCGAAGCCAACGGTAAAGTACCTGGGTCTACTGATCGACTCGAAGATGAGTTTTTCTGAGCAAATCAGGGCAACGGCTGAGAAGGCTGCTTCGGGCGTATCGGCTCTGAGTCCACTTAATGGAGCCGTAGGGGGAGTGCTACTGTACGGGGCAGAAATATGAGGTGACGCTCTCAGTAGGGTAGTGTACCGAAAACGCTTGGCACAAAGAAGAGGAGCATTGAGGATTACATATTCATATCCTACAGTTTCTAATTCGACCGTGAGAGTTATTGCAGGCGTGATACCTGTCGCCCTCCTTGCTACAGTACGAGTACGCCACGCTATTTACACGACACGATACGAAGGAGACAATTGCCCGCGAGGAGAGACGGCGCTCACCCAACGATTAGCAGCATTCTTGGGTGAATTGCATGAAGGGAAGGTGGACTGCGCGCCACATCCCGGATGTGAGACCGTGGCTAAATCCAAAGTATGGTGTGACCAACTTTTGAGCGGGCAAAGCTGTTTTCAGTCTTACCTGCGCAAGATTGATAAGCCACGGTCCCCCGGTTGTCGGTTTTGCCCAGGAGAGGAAGATGATGCCTGCCACACACTTTTTATATGCAGAAGATGGGACAGGCTGCAACGGGACCTCTACAGGGGAGGAAGAGCTCACTCCGGATCGTATAGTCGCGGTGATGCTTGGATCGGTTGACAAATGACACCATGTAGCATATTATATTCGGCCGGTCCTTAAACATAAAAGAGACACAGCAGTCGGGGACGTCGGGTCTGGGGATCTTTTGTCTGACAATTCCCACCCACCCTTCCGCGGGAGGAGGGATCCCCCAGCTTGAAGGCAGGTCACGGCGTAGCAAAAAGAGACCTGGCCCGAAATAATGTGTCAAAAGGTTCCAGGCTGGGTTCTCGTATTAACAGGGGAGGTGTTTAGTTAGTAGTCCAGTCGCCCGCGAGCATAGGAAATGGAATACGTGCTCGATCCTTGTATCTTTCAAGACTCGCCTCACATTGAGGGTCAACTAGAGACAGTCGGAGGAGTTTTTTTATACTCACAAGCAGAGTCTAGTCTGAAGTAGCAGAGCTGAGGAATTCGTAGAATTTGCTGCAACCATCATCTGAGTCTCGACCACAAAAGGAGCTATTCATAATTAGTTTTGTGAAAGCTATAATTCTGTCGCCCCCTTTTGACGAGTACAGGCGTAGGTGTCACAGGACAAATTGTAGAGGAAGATCAGAAGATAGATATGGAAAAGGAGCTGGAGGGGAACATAAAAGCGACTGTTCCATACTGCAGAAGAACAGGTCAAGAATATGATTAGTAACGTTGCGACAATGATTAAATTGAGCAAGAGAACACATGGATATAAAAGAAGAAATTAAGGACCTAATTTGAAATGAATCAGAATCAATCTGATTGCCATCCAATGAGAGCTTAGGTAGATTAAAATTTCTGCATAACATAACATGATGATTTGAGAATCGAAGTAAGAAAAACTAGAAACTTCAGTGAAGATGGTATTGTAAACTGAAGAGAGAGACTTACAAGGATATAAGGCACAAAAGACAAGAAGAGAGAGGATAGATGAAAAAACTTTTTCGCTCCTACACATTTCACTGGTGCAGAAAACAGCAGATTAGCTAGAAGAATATCAGTAAAGGTATTCCGATAAGTAACTAGGACACCTCCTCCGTCTAACTTGTTAGAGATTGACCTATCACGATCACGCCGAACATTTTTATAGTGCGGAAATTTTTCATTATCAAATATACTATTTGTCAATCAGGATTCAGAAAAATAGATTATATTAGTATTAGAAAGAGTATAGGATAAAGAAAGATCCTCTAGCTTGGTTCTAAAGCCTCGTACATGCTTATAATAGAAAGATAATTTACCGTTAAGAGTGCTATTATAAGTGCTTTCTGAAAGAACCAATGTTTCAACTTTAGAAGGGAGCTCGGTGGAGAACGAACAGTTTTCTTCTTGAAGATATAAATGATTTGACGATTGCTCCAGGCGGCCAGCTTTCAGGGTTCAAGATGTTAAAACCGTCAGCGTAAACGTATCTACTAAATTAACCATGTTATCCCTTACCAGCTTCTGGGAACTAATTACTTCAACGGATGAGCGGATTTTTTTCCTTACGTATCTTAAGATGTCCTCGGTAGATGTACTGTATGCAAACCTGGAGATAAAGATTTGTTTAATCGAGAGTACCAAAAGCACTGTCAACTTTCTGACGACAGTAACTCTTGCTCAGTGATTGCTAATGACAGGAATTTAAATTAATGACAGGAATTTAATTTAGATCTCTTTTTGGAGAAGTTGAAAAAGCTGTCATTGGAAACCATTGAGAAACATCGAAACAATTTGGAAGGATATGAAAAAACAACCATCGCAAGGTTGACAAAATTGGAAAGCCTTCTTCTCACATGCATCAACAATATTTATTGGTAATTTCGGGACTACAACCATCCTCCATTGGCTTTGTTGAAATTATACCTTAAGAATGTCCGGAACATGATCCGTTCATACTACAGGAATGAGGTCAGCAACCAATATGCGGGTATTAGCCCACAGAATCCAGATGGCGTGCTCACAAAATTGAACAGTAGATTTCATGAGAAATCTCGAGTGGAATGTTTCGAATCTTAGAGTCACAAGTAGTGAGATAGATCTTCTAGATAGGGCTGGCATCGAAGTTCATAATCTGACTCCAGTTCCGATGCAAACAAGATTGAATGTGACGGTTTACAGAAGCTTTTCCTTATTGGAATTCATTTTGAAACCCTGAGAGATGGACCCAAATATTTTCAGAAGTCGTTAAAACAAAAGTATCCGATTTCAAATCAAGCCTGAACGACGAAATCATCCTTCATTTCAATGGAACCTTGACCTCATACCGAGCGGTAATCATCTTGATTATTTTGTCAGCTTTGAGGACTTGTGTTTCATGTTTGGCAGGATAAATAACAGTAACTCATGAGCAATTGACGGTATTCTCAATATACGAGTAGTACTACGACATTTGCCTGAGGTTGCTATTAGAAATATTGCATATTCTTCAACAATATGTTGAACAATCCATATTTCCCAAATCAGTGAAAATCCGTGTGGGGCTTTCAATCCCCTATCGGACTTGTCCTCAGGTTGCGAATAGAAGTGGGAAATAAAATATCATTTGTGGAACAAAAACTGACTGAGTCGAAATGCAGACAAAGCTCCACTTCTTCTTCTTCTTCTTAGCACTACAGCCCCTCTCGGGCCTTCGCTTCCTGCAAATAGCCCTCCAACTATATCACCCATTGACCACGTCCTCCAATTTCGAAATCCGAGCAGCGATGAACTGTCTTCATCATCGAGTCAGACCAGCATTTCCTCGGTTTTCCAACTGGTCTCCGCCCTTCACTTCTCCCAACGAATACCTTTTTGGGTCTCCGTTGTTCTCCCATACGATTCATGTGGCCAGCCCATTGCAGCTTCTGCAGTCTGACAATTGTTGAGACCTTCGGTTCGTCAAAAATTTCATACAGCTCATGGTTGTATCCATTGGTCCCCGTCTAGCTTCGCGGTCCGATTATTTGCCTCAGGACCAGTCGCTCTAAGGAGTTCAATATATTTGCGGATGCTTGAGTTAGGGTCCATGTTTCACATCCATAGCATAACACAGGTCTTATCACAGATTTGTATACTTGGAGCTTTGCTTTCCTGTGTATGCAGCTAGTCTTCAAGATCGTCAAAACTGAATAATATATAATTTATCTTTATTGGAATGTATGCGGTACAGAGGCCTTATAATATAGTAGGTGTTCTGACAAAGTCATCTCACCATCGTTTGAACATTACTTAAAACTATGCATATTATCGTATTTCTATGAGATTATTACAATTAGCTAGAGGAAAATTTAGGCAAAAGCCTCTACTGAACTTATATTAGCTTAACATAACTTAACTTTCTACTTATAACTAGCTAAAATCTATGAGGCTAGGTTACGGCCAAAAGATAGGTGGTAGCAACTGCTGATTTTCAATTCGCCAGGGCATGTATTAGCGGATTGGGCGAGTCTTTTGCTTTCGCGATTAATTTGTCACGGCGCAATGCAGCGAGCTTACGAATTGGACTAACGCCAGCCAGTCTGTGTAGCTTTTCAGAAGAGAAGTAAAATGATTTGTTAAGGACCATTTTCAGGTATCTATTTTGGGTGATCTGAAGCTTTGTTACTAGATATTTAGCACATTGGATCCAGGTAGGCGAGCCGTATAGGATGATCGGTTGGATTGCCATTTTGACGATGAGGACTTTGTTTCTGGTGTTGAGACGTGAATTACGATTAAGAAGGGGATAAAGCGAAAGCACGGCCTTAAACGCTTTGGAGCTAATATGCTCAATATGTTTTCTGAAAGTTAGTTTTGTATCGAATATAAGTCCAAGATATTTAAGATCCTCGCTCCAAGGAATAGTTTGCCCTAAAAAATTTATTGGTCGCTTGGGTAAGTGAGCAGGCTTACGCTTCCTGGTGAAGTATATTGACTTCGTTTTTGCAACATTTATTTTAATTTTCCATCTATGGTAGTATTGATAAGTAAGTTCTAACGCCGTTTCAAGGCTAGAAATAATGGAAGTTGGATCTGCGCCTATGCTGTATATGCAAATGTCGTCTGCGAAAGCTGCAACTTGGCAGTTTGGTAAAGAAGGGAAGTCAGACGTATAGATGTTATATAGAGATGGGCTTAGGCAGGAGCCTTGCGGAACACCGGCAGATATACTTTTTAGTGAGGAAATGCTTTCCCCGACTTTGACCTGGAACTTCCTATCAGTTAAAAATGATTGTACAAGGTTCAACAGGTATGGGGGTGTATTGTATTTCTGAAGTTTGTAGACCAGAGCATCATGCCAGACAGTATCAAAGGCTTTTTCTATGTCCAGTGTCACCAAACCTACAGACAATTTATTGTACATCGCTGCTTTGACGTCCTTCGTAACACGGAGGAGCTGATGCTCAGTCGAATGTCTGTTTCTGAAGCCGAATTGGAAATCCGGTAAGATATTATTGTTAGCCATTAAATTATTTAATCTTTTCAGGACTATTCTTTCAAAGAGCTTACCTAATCCTGGTAGTAAGCTAATGGGCCTGTAGTTGTCAGGAGAGTGCGGATCTTTTCCAGGCTTCGGGATAGGTATGACTAGAGCTTGTTTCCAGATGGATGGAAAGAGAGAAAGCCTAAGGCATGCGTTGAATAGGTGGCATAGGAATACTATTCCTTTGTTGGGTAAATTTTTAAGTACTATATTCAAAACTCAATAAAATATTTTATTTGCGAGCTGTATTCTTCGGCGTATTTCGTCTCTTTCACTATCCGTTTTCGTTATTTTGGCGCCCAAATATACGAATTCGCTCACATTTTCGATACTAAATTCTTCAAGTGTGATATTTTGTGTCTTTGAAGTATTTTTCCTCGACTGCGTCATGAGATTTGTTTTATTTTCATTGATTTGTAGCCCTACTTGGTTTGCTTCGCTGTCGAGTTTCAGGAAAAGTTCTTTGGCAGTTGTTAATGACCGTGACAAAATGTTGATGTCGTCCGCATAGGCTACTACTTGGCTTGACTTGTATAGTAATGTACCTCGTGTATCGACAGGTAGCTTCCTTATGACGTACTCCAGAGCCAAATTGAATAGCAATGGGGCCAGCCCATCTCCCTGCTTTAGTCCGATATTTGCGTCGCATCGGTGAGTTGATTATTGATGCGGTTTTGGGAGATCGTCGACGTCATTGTCATTTTAGTAAGAAGGACTAATTTGGCTGGGATGCCCAAGCAAAGCATTATGTGGTACAGTACGTTACGATCATTACTGTCGTATACTTGCTTAAAGTCAACGAAAACTTGATGTAACATACGTCTATGTTGAACTGCCATCATTTTTCAAGTACCTGCTTGACTGTGAACAATTGGTCTATTGTCGATCTACCTGCTCTAAAACCACCTTGAATGTCCCCAATAATACTGTTGGCATATGATCCGATTTTATTTTCTAAGATATTTGAAAATATTTTCTACGTTGTACAAAGTAGTGATATGCCTCTATAATTTTTGCACTGTAGCTTGTCGCCTTTTTTGTGGATAGGGAATACAATTGATTGGCTCCACTCTGTTGGCATAAATTCTTGTTGTCAAATGTGTTGGATGACTTTGTGAATAGCTTGATGAACACTGCTGCCACCATATTTGATGAGCTCCACTGGAATCTCATCGATGCCCGGCGCTTTATTATTCTTTTGGCCTTTGATGATGGAACAAACTTCATCCAGAGTTGGTGGGGCCAATGGAAGCTCTCCGCAAACATCTATAGGCTCCGATGTTGTGGAGCTGTGTGGAAAATTAAAGAAGTTCTTGAATATGATGCCCATCTTTCCTTAATTTTGGTATCATCAGCGCTGATATTGCTGATTTCATCACGACAGAGCGTGGCTTTGGGCTGAAACCACGTTTTAGGCTTTTCACTACTTTGTATGCTTGTTTTGTGTTGTTGCTCGCTAGACTTACATCTATACTTCTCAATTGGTCGTCATAGTATTTTCTTTTCTTAATCCTAATTAGCTTATTCGCTACTCTTCTGAGATTTTCATAGTGTTCTCTCTTCGTCCTGGTTTCCCTGCCTACGTATTCTTTGTACGCCTGATTCTTTTTATCTAACGCATTCTGGTACTCATCATCAAACCAATCATTTCTCTTGCGCCGGGCTTGATGTCCGATCGTCTGTTCTGCCACGGTCCTGATAGCCGCCTTCACTTCCATCCAGAGCTCGTTGGTCGTCTTTAACGATGCGTCTAATAAGATGGGAGCCAGCTGGTTGTCGAGGGTCTCCGTGAAGCCGTTTGGAGCCTTTCGATGTCAAATTTTTGTAGCGCGCTGGTCTTCGCCGAATACTCTTTTGATATAAGACATCGATAGGTTAATTTGATCAAGTAATGATCTGAGTTACAATTGGCTCCTCGGTATGTACGGACGACAAGTATGCTCGATCTGGTTTTGTGTGTTGCCTCCGGTGATAGCCATATTATTGTATGAATGCGTCGATGTGGGAAGCAAGTCGAACGTATGACTAGATTTCTGCTACCTGCAAAGTCAATCAGATGCTGGCCGTTGTCATTTGTTTCATCTTGGAGGCTATATCCTCCAGTCGTTCCCCGAAGAGACAGCTCATTGCCAACCTTAGCGTTGAAATCACTCAGAATTATTTTTGTGTCGTTTGTAGGCAATGAGTCGACTAGTCTTTCCAGGTGATTGTAGAACGTTTCCTTCGTTTCTTCGTCCTTTTCTTCGGTCGGGGCGTGAACATTTATCAGCGAGATTTTGAAGAGTTTCGTTTTTATACGGATCAAACACAACCATTCATTGACTGGCTTAAAATGAATAACGTGCGATTTGAACTCCCTATCCACAATGAAGGCCACCCAAATTCTCTTTTTCCAGTAGGCTTCCCACTTTTGAGTATTGTGTACGATCTCATGTCTTGAATGTCGTTTCCAGTCCAATTCGTTTCCTGTATTGCCAGTATTTTTAATTGATATTGACTGGCCTGTTGTAAAAGGTCCTTAACAGCGCCAGGGTAATTGAGTGATCTGACATTCCAGGATCCAATGCCGTAGTCCTTTTTTCGTTCACGAGGTCGTTGCTGTGAGTCCAATCCATTCCGAGACCCATCTGCAGGTTTTGAAACAATGTAGGATTTTCCAGGGACGAGGAACTAGCCCGTCGCCCAACCTCCATTCTGACGGCATGGTTATTACGTCGATTCCGTTATCAGGCGCGGAAAATTCGCCTTCACTCTCTTATGTCCCCGCCAAGGGGGTGTAAGTATGATTTAGTAGCAGAGCTGTAGATGTATTTACAGTTATTAACATCGTTGTGTTAGAAGTAATGTCAATGAAGACAACAGACTGTAGTTTACCTAGGAATTAATACAGCGCATTTAGTTGAGGCAAAGAGTGCCGGAATATTGGGCGTACTGAGCCTGTTTAGTGTATCCAACATATAATAGGCAGATTGCCAGACTATTAGGCGATATGGCCGGATTGTTAGAGGGCAGTAATGCCAGTATAGAAATAAAGTATAAGGCGAGTGGCCGGATTGAGTTGTATAGAACGACTGTATTTTTCTTATCATTCCTTAGCCTATTTATACAAAATTTTTCTGTTTGTCCTTGACAAGCTAAAATCTAAAGTCCATAAGAAAAGTTATTACAAAAAATACTTATGCTAAAAATGCATTGCTAAAGAAAATGTGCATCGCATAATATTCTACAAAAATTTACTCATTTAAATCTATAAAGAAAAAATTGTACATATTGGAAATGCATCTATAACATTCTACTAGTAATATGAAGTACTCATGTGTATTCCAACTTATTCATAAAAAATATCTATTGGATTCTCCATATGGGAATCCAAATGCAAATTAGCCATAAAGCGGAAATCTTTTCATTGTTTGTAAACTGAAACTCTTTCAACGAAAACGATACTTTGTCTTTGAGGGCGAAGACAATGCATTGGCATAGTCAAAGTCAAGTTCAATGTAATTAGTAAACAAACGTTTTTTGTTTACTATAATGTTCTGGCGCATGCCTTGTGTGTAATGTGATTTTTTAGCAGACTGGAAATGTGTTTGAATTGGATTTAGAATTAGAATATAAATTTTAATTAGAATTTGAATAGGAATTTGAATTGAATTTTGAAATGTAAATTTATTGCATCTAGAATTTGAATTGATTTTGAAATGTAAATTTAAAAAAGATTTCCTATATATGCTACACCTCGGTCCTTAAAGAAAAAACAAATTTAAAAAAAAAATTGTTTTTTGTACAGTGGTTATTAAAATATTTGTAGTGTAAGTTACTTATTTCTTAGATATGTGCTATTTAAATTTAAATTTATCGTAGGTTTACTGTCAGTCTATATAATATTTTGCTTATTCTATTTCTTTTTTAATCTATTATTGTGAATCAATAATTTTTTGTTGTGTTTCTTTATGACGGTGTCTACTCCTTGAGTTTCAACTACTTGGTATGGTCCTTCATATGGACTATGTAATTTACTATTTCTTTGAGTTTTCAAATATACCCAGTCCCCTGTTTGAAGTTTTAGTGGGTTTATGTTGTCTTTATTTCCTGTCTGTTGTGCGTTATATAGTCTAGTTTAAAGTTCTGTCAGGTAGCTGTCATAGTTGTGGATGGGTGTAGAACTATCGTAGTCACTGCTGAGGGTTGATAATCGACCAAAAACTAATTCGTAGGGTTTGTAGTTTGTTTCACTGTGTGGTGTTGTAAGCAAAAGTGTAGAAAGGGATATGTTTATGACATTCGTTATCTTCGCAAAAGGAAAGTAGGTATTCATTTAGTACTCTGTAACTCTCCTAATGTTTGATGGTGGTATGGAGTGGATGTTTTATGTTCAGTTTTTGGAATAGCTCATTGACGTATTCAGTACCTCTATCAGTTTTGATTGTTTTAAAATGGCCGTATCTTAGGATAATGTTTTCAACTATTGCTTTTGCTCCCACGTTGGCTCCTTTGGTAGGGATTGGCATGGCTTCTACAAATTTAGTAAGCTCGCATTGTGCTGTAAGTATATACCGAAATCCATTTGAAATTCGTAATGGGCCTACTGTATGAATAGATATGATTTCGATGGTGTATCGGTGATTGTTATTTGTTCTTTAGTATGTCTGGTTATCTTGTTTTTATTGCAAGTCTCACATTGTTGTATTATATTTTTAACCATTTTGTTCATATTTTTCCACGTATATTTTTGTTTAAGTTTTGCTATGGTTCTTGTTATACCCATGTGATCTCCACACCTTGACTCGTGATATTCGCTGATCAATCTTATTTGATCGGCTTTTTGTTAAACGTGTCTCGGGGGACTATATAATATTATTTGTATTTTAGTTTGCCCGTTTTTAATTATTTTTGCTTGCTTTTTATTATACATACCGATTCTCATTTTTATTTATATATTTGAATATTTCATCATCTTTAGATAGCGCTATCTTCGTTATACTATTTATTGATAGATCTAGTATTAGTTTCTTCAAAACCTGACGTAAGTCTAAGGATGGATTATCACTATACTTCACGATTATTATATTTTTGTCTTTTATTTTCACTGTAGTTGGCAAGCTTTTATTATTTTCAGTTTTATTGAGCTCAAATTTTAATATTGGAAAATTTCTTATGTCAGAATTTGAAGTACCTTCCAACATATTGAGTTGATCAGGCTCGATGTTAGAGGTAGTTCTTGCCTTGGTCACAGGGTTTGTTGGTTTTTTTTGTTTTGCTACGTGTTATAACGTTTATCGTTTTAGGTATCATTTCTTTTAAATCATTCGAATTTATTTTTATAGTGTACGCGATGGAGCATCTGCATTAGTGTTTATTTTACCTTGTTTATATATAATGTCAAAATCATTGTCCATCAGATCTAAGCGGATTCTAGTTAGTTTTGGAGACGGATTTTGATTGACTTATAGAGATACTGAAGGTCGGTGGTCTGTAACAACTTTGACTCTTTTGCCATACAGATATGGGGAAAAGGGTTTATTCCCTAATAAATTGCCTGAAGTTCTTTTTCTATTCTCAATAAGTTTTATGATGACTGACAACTGGGTAGATTTGAACACTATTTACTTTAATTCTTTAACAGTGTTTTTCTTAATAAACCATTTTGCTAATAAAAACGCTCCGAAGAGAAAAAAAAAAATAAAAATAACTACAATAATAATGTAAGTAGCTACTTCAGTTGCAGAATAATGATTGCTACGGCAATAGTTTCTTGTAAATTTGAATCCGCAAAACCCATTTGCATTGCATTTATAATTTATTTTAAGTTTTTCTTATTCTAATTTTGCTCTTAATTTCTGTGTTTTGTTTTGTATCCCAGGTGAGGTGATACTCTTTTTAAAGAATCGTTGTTTCTTTGCATCGTTCAAACGCTTTTCTTCTTCGTTGTTTCTTCTTGAAAATTGGTTTTGGCGTCAGTGTTAGTATTTTAGGCATCGCTTGTAAATTTCGATATCCAATAGCTTTTTTATATTTTGTTGGAATATAGGGGGTATTTCGTTTGTCTTATCTGGTGCTTGTAATAGTTCATTTTTTTCCGGAAACCACGAATTGAGTATCCGCTCGAATTGCTCCGAATAGTCTTTCCAGGATTCTTCTGTCTCGGGCTTTCCTTGTAGTTCATCTAATTCTCCAAGTTCAAGTTGCAGGATCGTCATTTTGTGTTAGAAGTAATGTCAATGAAGACAACAGACTCTAGTTTACCTAAGAATTAATACAGCGCCTAGGCACGCATTTAGTTGAGGCAGAGTGCCGGAATATTAAGCGTACTGAGCCTGTTTAGTATATCCAACATATAATAGGCAGATTGCCAGACTATTAGGCGATATGGCCGGATTGTTAAAGGGCAGTAATGCCAGTATAGAAATAAAGTATAAGGCGAGTGGCCGGATTGAGTTGTATAGAACGACTGTATTTTTCTTATCATTCCTTAGCCTATTTATACAAAATTTTTCTGTTTGTCCTTGACAAGCTAAAATCTAAAGTCCATAAGAAAAGTTATTACAGAAAATACTTATGCTAAAAATGCATTGCTAAAGAAAAGTGCATCGCATAATATTCTACAAAAATTTACTCATTTAAATCTATAAAGAAAAAATTGTACATATTGGAAATGCATCTATAACATTCTACTAGTAATATGAAGTACTCATGTGTATTCCAACTTATTCATAAAAAATATCTATTGGATTCTCCATATGGGAATCCAAATGCAAATTAGCCATAAAGCGGAAATCTTTTCATTGCTTGTAAACTGAAACTCTTTCAACGAAAACGATACTTTGTCTTAGAGGGCGAAGACAATGCATTGGCATAGTCAAAGTCAAGTTCAATGTAATTAGTAAACAAACGTTTTTTGTTTACTATAATGTTCTGGCGCATGCCTTGTGTGTAATGTGATTTTTTAGCAGACTAGAAATGTGTTTGAATTGGATTTAGAATTAGAATATAAATTTTAATTAGAATTTGAATAGGAATTTGAATTGAATTTTGAAATGTAAATTTATTGAATCTAGAATTTGAATTGATTTTGAAATGTAAATTTAAAAAAGATTTCCTATATATGCTACACCTCGGTCCTTAAAGAAAAAACAAATTTAAAAAAAAAATTGTTTTTTGTACAGTGGTTATTAAAATATTTGTAGTGTAAGTTACTTATTTCTTAGATATGTGCTATTTAAATTTAAATTTATCGTAGGTTTACTGTCAGTCTATATAATATTTTGCTTATTCTATTTCTTTTTTAATCTATTATTGTGAATCAATAATTTTTTGTTCTGTTTCTTTGTGACGGTGTCTACTCCTTGAGTTTCAACTACTTGGTATGGTCCTTCATATGGACTATGTAATTTACTATTTCTTTGAGTTTTCAAATATACCCAGTCCCCTGTTTGAAGTTTTAGTGGGTTTATGTTGTCTTTATTTCCTGTCTGTTGTGCGTTATATAGTCTAGTTTAAAGTTCTGTCAGGTAGCTGTCATAGTTGTGGATGGGTGTAGAACTATCGTAGTCACTGCTGAGGGTTGATAATCGACCAAAAACTAATTCGTAGGGTTTGTAGTTTGTTTCACTGTGTGGTGTTGTAAGCAAAAGTGTAGAAAGGGATATGTTTATGACATTCGTTATCTTCGCAAAAGGAAAGTAGGTATTCATTTAGTACTCTGTAACTCTCCTAATGTTTGATGGTGGTATGGAGTGGATGTTTTACGATACTTTGTCTTTGAGGGCGAAGACAATGCATTGGCATAGTCAAAGTCAAGTTCAATGTAATTAGTAAACAAACGTTTTTTGTTTACTATAATGTTCTGGCGCATGCCTTGTGTGTAATGTGATTTTTTAGCAGACTAGAAATGTGTTTGAATTGGATTTAGAATTAGAATATAAATTTTAATTAGAATTTGAATTAGAATTTGAATAGGAATTTGAATTGAATTTTGAAATGTAAATTTATTGCATTTAGAATTTGAGTTGGATTTTGAAATGTAAATTTAAAAAGATTTCCTATATATGCTGCAACATTTCTCGGCATTTAATGTCCCATTATTGGGGATCAAGTAAACCCACTGTGCGACCCCGAGAGATGGGGTTTGGAATGATCAATCATAGAAGCTATGAGTTGGGGAAACAAGGGGTTCCCTCCTCCTTTCTCAAACGGGCTTGGGACCGTCTCAGGTGGACAAAGCTCCACTTAGTATTTACTGGTCGTGTAACTAGGACAACAGCCTCGGATCGAATTAGACAAAAAGCAACGACTATCTCAACGAGTAATAAAGGACTATACTTGACATGCGAACGCACATGGTGTTTAAAAGTGGTAAATCGCAAAGAAACCGTGAGTTTGAAGTGGCTTTCATTGTGGACAGAACATTTAAAGAACTTCTCACCAACTTCAAGCCCGTTAACCAAAGGATCTGTGCAATTCGTACCAACACCAAATTCTTTAATGTCTGGCTGGTCAGCTACGACGCACCCACAGAAGACAAAGAGGAGGCAATAAGAACGAATTTTACAGCACCTATAGTGAAATGGTTAGATAAATGTCCGTGCAGGACTGCAGCGATGGTCTGCTGCCTTGGCGAAAGAGGATCCCACTACAAAAAATTTCCCATTCACGAAACGAAAAAATGTCAAATGCCGATCGACTGATGTCGAGGCCGAGGTAACCTACTAAGGGTTGAAATTGCTTGTTCAAACAACAAATTGGGCCGGGCAAAAACGGACGGACTTTAGGAGTATCATTACCGACGATACTTAGGACCCACAAACAAGAGTGGCGCATCCAGGTGGAAGCGGTGCCCTCTCGCAGCCTCCCAATCGGATCAAGATCCAAACGTAGACGTGGCCATATATTTCCCATTTGAGTGAAAAACTCATACAAACATAATTTGCAAGAGGCAAGAGGGAAGAGCACGCCCGATGGCTAACTCATTTCAGTGGAGGAGCCTGCCATCGTTGCGGGTCCTATTCCCGGTCAGGTTGAGTGAAAAGAAAGACTGAGTCTATAATTCAATTACCAAAATTTGTTTTTTATTTCTCTTCGATTTAAATGAATGACAACTCTGAGTTATGTACGAAAGTGCTTTTTACAACGGCCTACAAAGTAAAATCTACGCTTCAGGAAAGATTTATACATATATAACATGTATTTAATTTAGAGGCCCTTTTGGCTTTAGTTCAACCCTAAACTAAAATTCTATGTGTTTTAAAGATTCGGCTCTGCTACCGATCGAAACGATTCACCACTTCATAGTGCTTGGTGGTAAGAGAAATGTTTGTTTTGTTTTCTTTCTATACAAACAAAAATGTGACGTTATTTAAATAAAGATTTTAAAATTGAAATTTTTATGAAAGTTTAAAATTCAATGAATGTTCAATAATATACAAAAATAAAGAAATGAACAAGGTACTCACATCCTCGCCGGGCGCCCGCTAATGATGTGGAAGAATGCCTGAAACTAATTGACATGTGTAGGAAAATTCCAAATTACACTTTTACACTGTATATAATCCAATTTTCTTCTTTATTCTGGTGAGTGAATCTCAGCTCTAGTCAAGTGCGTGAGTGAGCAGGTTGTATTCAGGCGGTAAACCGATTTACAATAGAAGTTGATTCACATCCAAGTAGGAAGCACTTGGCACATATGCACAAATCGTTAACAAACAAAAGATGCACTCGAACCCTGGAGTTCAGCCACAAACGCGGATGCACTAACAGCACAAGTGTGACAAGCCCAGGAACAATTCTAGCAACACTAACTCTAACCTAACCATTAACCAACTAGACGGGGAGCCGTTATGTACATACATATACTATATCCAATTGAAGTTAGGTTTTTTTTTATGTATTTTTTATCTTCTTGGTTGCACATCGAAACACGACTCGCGGTTTATTATACTCGGATGTGGGTAATAAATTATGCTTCACTTCTTTTCACTAACCTCTCCTACTGATTCCCGTAATATTTACGGATATACCATTTTAAAAATTTCTATAATTTGCGAAAACTACACACATCAGTAAATTCTACTTCCCGAATCATGGAACGAAATTTGTAAATAACGAATGATTTTTGTAAACAAGCAACTGTCAAATATGCCGACTGTACTCCATATAGTTTTTCATTCTTATTGAATCTTTCATTTGTATCCCAACCGTTTGAATTGTCATCTAGTTCTAGATCAATATCGCCATTAATAGCGGTACTCGTTGCATCCCAATGTTCCAATTCCCTCTCTTCGTTCCGTGAACCATTACATCGTGCGGATATAGCACCGTAATGTGATTAGGTTGAACGATCATGCAATCCGATATTGATGATACATCAGACGTCTGTGCCAGATTACCAACAGTTGATGTGGCTAACAATTCACAACACTGCCAAATGAAGATCAACACTGCTCGAATAACTCACTGTTTTCATGCCTCCTTGAAACTGCCTGTGGCTCGGCGCGGCGCCAACAAATGCTCGAGTGCACAAATGTCGTCCGTCAATAAAAATAGATGCAAAAACTGCGCATCACTGAATTGCACACTAATCCCTACATCGCAAAACACACCAGCAACGAGCAATTGAATTATTCCAATTGGAACATTTTCAAATCTTCACCAGGCAACGATCGCGCGCAGCTCACAAACAAGTTGAATCCAAGTAGAATGGACACACCCCACAAGCAACACTCGTCAGCAGCCACTTGAGCCTTCCTCACTAATTGAATCCGCAGCGGCAACCAAACGAGGCCCGCGAAGTCGACAGCTGATTTTTGTGTATATTTCTCGCGAAATTCGTCGTCTCGCTAGCTTCGCTACTCGGAACCGAAACGGCGCTCATGACCGCGGCCGATTTCGCGGTTTTCTGGTGAACGGTTCGATGGCGGCAGGCTGGCAAAGCTCGGAAGCGCCTGCAATTCATACGGCAAACACTTAGTCTACGTTGTGCGTCGTAATATTTTCAATTAGCGCTAAAACACGCTCGCAAGGAGCTCAAAAAAGCGTCACGCACAACTGCCTCACTCGGTTCAGACTCCCCCGTTGTTGCCGTTCGTCGCCTTGCAGGACTGCTCATAACCAGTCGGCGAGCCTTCCATCCACTTTCCATTTCATTGCGAAAGTGCAATCGTGGATAAGCTCCGTTGTAAAGGGGGTTGCCGTGTCCAGATTTCAATTGAAAATTTAAATGATTAATATTATTTTAAATTTACAATTGAAATTTGGACCCGCTTTATGGTGGTGCTCGAATACTACACATCCTGGAACGCAGTGTCAGTGCATTGCCGTCAAACGACATTTGCTTATTCTGGGTGACCAATGCAAAAATCGGCCGAGAAACGGTGCATAGAAGAACAACCAGCGGGCACAGCCTTCATGCAGAGATCAGCGGCATCGGACGACGCCTGATAGACTTCGCTCCTAGCGGAGGCTTCATATTAAGCTTCACACACTTTCCGCATCGAGACATCGAGAAGAGAACGTGGGCATCCCCAGACAGTCGTACTTCAACCAGATCAACCACGTTCTCATACAAAAGCGAGCGGCCACCAACATTCTCGACATCCGCTCGTTTCACCGAGCTCTCTGTGATTCGGACCACTATCTTATATGGATCAAGTTCGAGTGCCGCATCTCCAAGAGCGGTAAACAAGAAAGATCAGTTAGCTCAGTAACGTCCACACACATGTTAGCGATCAAAAATCGCATCAATATATCCCCGTAGGCGAGAGAAAGTAATGATGACATCAAAACCATGTGACAAACAAATTCAAATGCGCTTTATTGATTCACGTTATAAATTAAAAAAAAAAATAGCAAATTTCAAAACATTACAATACTCAAAAAGTTAATAGCCCACATGGCACTTTAAATTTAAACAATATTCAATCAAAAAAATTAGTCAAACAATATCAAATGCTATCAAATTAAAATTACTAAGTATTATCAAATAATTGGAAAAAAGGAGAAAAAACCATCCAGCTCTATTGAAAATTAGATATAAGTAAATAACACAATGAAAGAGTGAACTTTGAGCTTAAAACGAATATGTAACAACTTACAACTTCATTCTCATTAATGTTATCGAAAAAAATCTTTAACAAATCCTAAAAGAACAATCTTACAATGTTCCTAACCTACATGTTAAATTTATCAAATTACAATAAAAATTAACGTAGCAATAATGAGCTGAGTAGTCCGCGTAGAGTATTAGTTAGAGTGCTCGCTGCGTAAGCCGAAGGTCTAGTTCGAACCTCGTTGGTGACAATGGGATTTGTTTCGAGTGATTCTTTGGACGAACTATAAGCCCGTTCAGTCATATTTACTGGATACTGGCTGGACGTATCGCAGCTGGGTGGATGGATCAACGGCCATAGGGTGGTACCGACCATACCATCTCGAGTGCCGATACATTTGAACAAGATAATAAGATACTCTAATTACCTCTAAACGAACATATAACTAAAGAACACAACGAAAGAGTGTACTTTGAGCTTACAACTAAGTAACAACTTTCTAATTAACGTTATCAAAAAAAAAAAACTTGTCTACTCCTAAAAGAACAATCTTACAATATTCCTCACCTACATGTTAAACTTATCAAATTACAATAAAAATTAACGCAGCAATGAGCTAGAACAAAAAATATATATATATATATATATATATTATATATATATATATATATATATATATATATATATATATATATATATATATAATATTTACAGTAACTTCTATGAATAGGATTTAAATAGATGTATTTAATGTTTACGCGGCGTATGTGTGTGTATTTTTGGCATTTATTTGTTTTGTTTAACTAAATTTTTTCGTTATTTTTCATTAAATTTGAGGAGATATTATCAAGTAATCTGATTTGTTTTTTTTTTAATTTTTCTGTATTAATCTCGAATCCAAGTGTGAATTTCTTGTGTTGCATTCATTCTATTTCGTTAATTTTGTTATCAGTTTTGTTTAACTTCATTCAATCGTAAATATAATTGTTTAATTTGCTTTACTTAATTATTAATGTTGTGTTTATTGTTTTTTTAATGTTCATATATTCAGAAACTTCCGTTTTTCTTTCTTATTTACTTTTTCCATGCTTTTCTCTGTTGTAATTCTGTTTCTATAATATAATGTAAGCTTAAATTAATTCTTGATTTTAATTTTCTGCATATGTATCCATATATATCTTTATACAATCAATTAATTTTTGTAATGTTTTATTATTTATTAATTGGCTTTGTAGTTACACTTATCCATCGTTGTTTTAACATTTCATTCTTCTCATAAATGTACAATACAACTTTTGTAGATTTTTATTTCTTTCTCATTTTATATTTATTGTTTGGTGATGTTTTCATATAAACAGCGTAGCAATTTATTGCTCAGATTCAAATGGTAGCTCACAAAGAGTCATTGATTTTAACAAATGAAGCGCAGAAATTAGTACAAAAACAATTTATTTTGAAGATAAAAACAAAATAAATCTAGTAGATCCCCATAGAACAAAGTGAATAGGATTATCCCAAAGAATTCAATTTTCAAATTGAAAAGATTGTCATATTCAAACTAAAAAAAAAACTACCTCACGGAAATATTTATATACGATTAGAAAATTGTTAACATTGCAAGGAATAGCAAATGAGATCATGAAACACAACATTTCTTACATTTTTGTTTAAAACTTATTTTCATGTTTATACACACGCATACTCTTTACAAGTTTTTTCAATATTTATTCATTTCTAATATATGACTCTTTGGCATTGCGATTTATCATCCAAATGAAGCTCATTACTTAATTTCTTTACTGCATGTATATGCAGCACATGCCATACACCGATTTTCAACTTCGTTGGCTGTGGCAACGATACATCTTCAACTTCTACATATAAATTTCGCGTTCTGTACAAACCAACTTTTTCACGTCGAGTGAAATCTAAATCACGGGAATATGAAACAAATGTTAAAAATAACAATTTTCGTTGCAGCGATACTGAATATTTGAATAAGAGGGGAAGTACAACGAATATAAAGTCAACTTCAATTACCCGTATGCAATTCTTCTAAGACTTTTCCGTCGTCGCGTTAAAAACATTACTATTCATTCGTTTCTGCCATACAGGAGACGGCGAAAGATCAAATTCATGAATCCACGAGCTTTTGCCTTTGCCATTGTGATAACTCGCATAGGCTCGAAGTTAATTGGGGTCAAAATTTTGTTCATCATATGATGAGGTTTATTATATTCTTGGCGATAATCTTTATGGGAATGCAGCGCTTGCAAATTAATTGTTTACTATAGAAAGATATCCAAAAAATTGTCATATGTGCTGATATTATTATTCTGGTGGAGTTTTCTTGCAAACGTTTGAGAGGGCACAATTCTTGACCTACGTAGAAAACTCCATCACTCTAGCTTGTGTGGTTTGCGAGTAAACTTGGTGTGACGCACGTACGGACGGACAGAAAGACAAAATGGCAAATCGCGATTTTAATAGGGTATTGTAAAAATATTTTATAATCCCCTAAAATGGTCTGTTGTATAAATACTTACAAGTTAAGCCATTAAAAACGTTTCCATGAAAAATATTCATTACTTCCATTGCTAATAAAATAGCGAATTGCATTTACCTTCTGATTTTTGGTGGCCATCATTTTGGATGCATGCATTTTTTGGATTTTTTAAAATATTTCTATCTTATAGTCTCATCAGTCAATCTGCCAAATCTCATTCAAATCGTAGTTTCCCTCTAGACAGGGCAAAAGTATAAAGTTTTTAGGGAAAATGGCAGCTAAAAATTTTAGGTTTTAAATTTTCGACTTCTTTATTTTTCATCTGATTTTGATAATTTTTATCCATAATTTTAAGTTTCATCAAAATCCACTGGAAAATGTGGCCACTAGAGGGCCACAAAAATCTAAAAAAATCGCATATTTGACTCGCCATCATTTTGAAACTTGCGCATCTATGCGCACGAAAATAGCAACGCATTTAGATCTAATTGTTCTTTATCTCGAAAATAAATTTCATTAACATCGAAACAATATTGGGTCTTTGAGATGCCTTTGAAATTTCAAGCTTCAACTAGCCGCCATTTTGTCTTTGGAGACCTGATCTCTAGTCGTTTATATAGTTCTTTAGATACTTATAGTCTTTACGAAAATACCGAATTACATTAACATCGGTTGAAAAGGTTGCTCACAACTACAACATCCAATGTTTACAGGTTTTTCGACGTTTGAGCGGCCGCCATTTTATTTCAAACTGTTCGATTTTTGATTTTTTGTTGTAAAATTCATCGCACACCTCAATAAACCTCTGTACCAAATTTCATACAAATCGGAGCTATGGGGTCGTCAGAACAGGAATCACAACTTTTCGTCTAAAATGGCCGCCATTTTGTGTTCCCTCGACCGATTTAGCTGGTTAAGCAACTTGACTGAGATATTCACCCAATACACCTTTCCTAAAAAGAGAATTGGAGCGAAATTGTGATCTCTAGCATAGTCACGATTTTCGTTATATACTATATATTATATATATATATATATATATATATATATATATATATATATATATATATATATATATATATATATATGTATATATATATATATATATATATATATATATATATATATATATATATATATATATATAATTATGTATATATATACATATATATATATATATATATATATATATATATATATATATATATATATATATATATATATAATTATGTATATATATACATATATATATATATACATATATATAATTACGTATATATATACATATACATATATATATATATATATATATATATATATATATATATATATATATATATATATATATATATATATGTGTGTGGATTGAATAACTAGAGATCCTATATAAAGCCGAGTTGAATGAATGGGGGATATAGTACAACCGCGATAGTAAAACTGCGATAAAGTGGAGCGTGAAGTAAAGGCGATATTGATTAATAGTGAAGTGATTTTCGTGATATAGACAGTGGAAATATAAAGTTGATAGACAGTAAAACTTAGATTTTAATACGATTTGTAAAATAGTGAAATTCATGATTGTGCATTCTTTGTAATAGGGCTACCGGTTAATTCATACGGTTTTTTTCGAAAATTGAAGCTTTATTGTGAAAAACGATCGGAAATGGTTTGTTGAGCCATGCCAAATGATTTTGCATCTTTGGGATGGATCTTGGTCGAGCAATGTCTCCAATTCGTGATCTTCAAACTTTTTTGGCTGTCCGGGCCGTTCATCGTCCTCCAAGTCAAAATTGCCACTTTTAAACCGTGCAAACCACTTCTGGCACGTACGCTCAGCTAGAGCATGCGCACCATACACTTCCACCAAAATACGATGACTTTCGGCAGCCTTTTTTTTCAATGAAGAAGTACACTTTATGCGGCACAAAATTCGACATCTTCAGAGTAAAAAAAAAGTATTGTTGTTTAGGCTTCAGCCAAATGACACATACTGATTCTGGAACTATATAACAGTAGCTTTCCAACACATATTTGGAAAGGTGAATCTTTGGAATAAAAACCAAGTTACGCCATCTGTTAGAAAATCGCGCGAATTAACCGGTACCCCTATTAAATAAATTCTTTTAACTTAAATTAAAAGACAGTGCGTTTTCACTTTCCTGGAACATTAAAATTATCGGCCGCGAACCATAACACGCGACAGTGGTGTCAAGAAGTGAGGACAAAATTTTGAAAGTGAAAAAATTTTAACATTTTTAAAGTGCACAATAGTGAAATTTCACGTGGAAACTTGTGGAAAAATAGCGGAAACAATAAAAATCCCCGTTGGCAGCACCAGCCGGAAAGGTAAATTTCTCGTATGTAGCGTAAAGTTTCGAAAAAGAATTTGGCTTGCCTACTACTAAACTTCTTTCTGCAATTTTCGTAGTACCACATGGGTATTTATTAAAATAAAAAAAAATCTGGCCACGTTCGTTTTAGAGACCTTTTATCGGGGCGCAAATATTTTGCTAATTAAATTGAGTTGCACACGTATGGATTACATATTGAAAATCGGCGGATAATAAATTGTTGTTAACATACAAATACCGGTTTCGCCCTTCTCGCATTTGCTGTTTACACAGTTCACAGTGTTAACCACACAAAGGCTTAAATAGCTCGAATAGTTAATTTCAAAAGATTTCCATAAAAGTTTAATCAGCACTTGAGTTGCCATTAATATATACATTTTCAATTTTTTTCTGAACTATGAGGGCCGTCATTTCGATTTTTATTGAATTCGGCTGCTAAAAATATTAAGCTGTAAATTTTCGACCTTTTTATTTGTCATTCGATTTGCATAATTAAATTAAATTAACTTGCCTTAATAACTTATAATTTCAAGTTTCAACGGAATCTGTTGAGAATCTTGGCTGCTAGAGGGCTACAGAAATAAAAAAAATTGTATGCCACCCCTCTGTATGGGGAGACCCACCTGTATGGGGAGACCCCCCTTAAATACCTTAAAATTTCAAGAGGCACCACTTTTGACCTACGTAGAAAATTTCCTCATTCTAGCTCATGTGGTTTGCGAGAAAACTTGTTATGACGCACGAACAAACGGGCGGACGGACGGACAGACAGACAAGTCGTGATTTTATAATTTTTTAGGGTATTCTTAAAAATATTTTACAATATCTTAAAAATGATCTGGTTTATAAATTCTATCAAGGAAAGTCATTTAAAACGTTTCCATGAAAAATATTCATTATTTCAGTTGGCACGAAAATAGCGAATTGCGCTTGCCTTCAGACCTTTGGGGGCCGCCATTTTGAATGCATGCATTTGATTTTGGATTATTTTAAATCTTTGTATGCTTGGACCTCATCAATCAATGTACTATCTCGTTCAAATAGGAGTTTCACTCTAGACAGGGCAAAATAATTCAATTTTTAAAAATTTCCTGCAAAATACAAGAACATAGTACAGAGATCCATAATCTCAAGTTTCATCAAAATCCGTTGGAAAATGTGACCACTGGAGGGCCACAAAAACATGAAAAAACGCATATTTAAACGGCCGCCATTTTGAAATTAGCACATGCATGATCACCAAAATATCAAAGACTGTAGGTCTAAGTAATGTCTATCTTAAAACCAAGTTTCATGTATGTCGGATCAAAATTGCGACTTTTAAAAGCCTTTGAAATTTTGACTTTCAAATGGCCGCCATTTTGTTATAGTTTCTATCAAACTACCGAATTTCAAGAAAATCTGTTGAAAGCTTTGACCACTATTACAAAAACAAAATTTTGCACGTTTTTCGACCTTTGAGCGGCCGCCATTTTGTTTATGCCGTACTGACTTTGGATTTTTTATTGTAAGATTCATCACATTCATCAATGAACCTTTGTGCCAAATTTCATCCAAATCGGAGCTATACTTTGGTCACAACGGAAATCACGATTTTTCGTCTAAAATGGTCGCCATTTTGTTTTTGCCCGGCCGATATAGCTGGTTCACGAACTTAACCGAGATAATTACCCAATACGTGGTGAAAATAGAAGCAAAATTGCATATATATATATATATATATATATATATATATATATATATATATATATATATATATAAATATATATATATATATATATATATATATATATATATAAATATATATATATATATATATATATATATATATATATACTCGTACATATATATATATATATATATATATATATATATATATATATATATATATACTCGTACATATATATATATATATATATGTACGAGTATATATATATATATATATATATATATATATATATATATATATACATATATATATATATATATATACATATATATATATATATATATATATATATATATATATATATATATATATATATATATATATATATATATATATATATATATATATATATATATATATATATATATATATATATATATATATATATATATATATATATATATATGTATATCTATATATATATATATATATATATATATATATATATATATATATATATATATGTATATGTATATCTATATATATATATATATATATATATATATATATATGTATATGTATATCTATATATATATATATATATATATATATATATATATATATATATAATGCTCTCCGCAATAGGTAAATTTCTCTCGAGAAATTTACCTAAAAATGCCGGGAAACTTACATCTAAAAATTAATGAATTGACCATATCGGAGCTTAAGGAGGAGTTGGAACAGCGAAATCTGACTACACAAGGTACAAAGGCCATACTGATTGCACGCTTGCGTGACGCGATCGAGTCGGACGGCACGTATCTGGATTCTGGTGAGTCCTCAGATGCGGAAAAAGGCGGAGAAGCGGAAACACCAAATCAAAGGAACCCGAAAATGCGCTGATGCAAATGGTGATGCTGATGCAGCAGGAGCAGCGATAACAGTCTTTCAATTTAACTGCGAAGCTAAATGAACAATCAGCGAAGCTGGACCAACAAGCGATCGAAATCAAGGCAGACATCACACAGAAGCTGGAGAAACAGTGAACCGAAATAAAAGCAGAGCTCGGTAGTCTGAACAAACAAATTAAAGGCGTCAAGGAAAAGGTTGACCTGGTCGAGGAAAAGGTCAGTCAGGTTGAGGAGAGAAACAACCATGAGATGGAAAAATTGAAAAAGGAATTGGAAGCAGCAAAGGCAGTAGTAACCACCTCACCAGCCCCGCTTACAACCGCAGCGCAAAGCTCATCCAGAAATGTGAAACCACCGATATTCGACGGGCAAACGGTCTGGAGCATTTACAAAACACAGTTTGAAGCCGCCGCTAGGGCAAATCCTTGGAATGAGCAGGAGCGAGCAACTGCATTAATTCTTGCTCTAAGAGGCCCAGCTGCCGAGCTTTTGCAGACGATCCCTGTTGATTTGCACTCAAAACCGGCTGATATAATGAATGCGCTCGACATGCGATCATCTAAAGCAGATTTATCGGTCACAGCTACGGCATCGGATGCTGAAGTCTGGCGAAACCCTACAGCAGCTAGCCCAAGACACTGAGCGACTGGCACTTTTGGTTTACCCATCTTACGACCCAGAACATCGAGATACCGCAGCGACAGAAGCATTCATCAGCGCATTAAAGGACCAGGAATGGCAACATGCCGTGCGTTTAGCCCAAGAGCAAACGTTTAAGGATGCATTGGCTTATAGTCTGAACTTTGAGACAGCGAAAAATGTAACTCGTACCACCGCCCCAGTTCGCGAGGTAGTGGCAGACGAGTGCAGGTGTGAGCGCGTGGAAATTGAGCGAGACTCGCAGGTAAATGGTGCACCTAGATGCTGGAATTGCGGAGAGAAGGGGCATCTGCAAAGAGACTGCAAGAAGCGAAAAAAACCGAGCTATTGTCCAGGGTGTGCAGCTAGGAGAAGATGCAGACCGAGTCAGGAGCCCAGAATGGAAGCCCTTCAAACTGATGGTGATTCTGGAGACCACCGATCTTATCTGATAGAGCCAACGAAGACGTCCGCATTGCGCAGTTTGATTGTAGGACGAAGCCTTGTAAGATCTATAAGGAATTGATACGTGCCGGTTAGAGTTCTTAACACCGCAGACTCAACCACGAGCATCAAAGTGGGAGAAATCATCGACAGCTGCGAGCCTGTTTCCACCATCAGCTCTTTGAAAGTCACTTACAACCATCATTGGAAAAGGAGGCAAGACCCAGACAAAGCCCGGGAATTCAAGTCTGCAATATTGAAGCAGGTCAAATTGCCAGTGCAGCTATTCAAGCGAGCCTCTGATCTGGTCACCAAGTACAGTGACATCTTCTCAACAAGCCCGGATGCCCAAGGCCGAACGAGTATGGTAACTCACGTCATAGATACACAGGGAGCAAAGCCAATTCGACAATCACCGAGACGTCTTCCTATAGCCAAACAAGGAGAAAGGAGCGCACTGATCTCGGACATGGAAAAACAAGGTGTTTTCGAACCTTCTGTCAGTCCATGGGCCGCGCCAGTAGTTCTAGTAAAGAAAAAGGATGGTAGCACTCGTTTTTGTGTCGACTATAGGCAGCTTAACCTTCGGCATACAACGTGGGGTTATTTTAACCCCAAGACTTTTGAAATGCGTCAAATCTTATGTAAAACACAACCAAATGTATTGAATTTTACATTAGCTGGCGGTTGAATGTTGGTGCATCAATTGACAGTGCTAAATAAGTGCTGCTAGCAATGTTGCGGTGCAGGCACTCGCAACAATGAGGTTGTGGGTATTTTTGACCCCACGTTGTACGGTACGTGGCAAAAAAGTGTCATTAGAGTCGGATACTGAGGCAATTAAATTGCTTTGATTCTTGACCCTCGGTACATTTATTATCCTTTTTATATTGCTTTGTATTTTTCAAGAAGGTTTTTATGTATAAAGCAATGTGATTTCCTTTTTTTATTGCTTTATGAGGTTGTTTGTATCTCAAAGGTCCTGCAGGGATCTGTGCTAAAGGCTACACTAATTACTTTATAGTACCCAGGATTATAACAGATAAAGTATTTTGTAGTTTTTAATGTTTCTGAAGAAATGTTTAGGGGATAAGAAAAAGCCTACAATATAAAAAGTTATGGATCCTGTGAAATCATTCAGTAAGTCTTTGAGCTTGAGCAAAGCATTTCAAAGTATTATTTGAAAAACTTAGTTTTTGTTGAAATTCAAAATAATTTTAGTGAAAGGTATGTATGATTCGTATGTGTTTACCCGTTAGTTGCACTATTATCGTCATTTTTTTTGACATTACAGGTAGATTGTATTGAAAATGGCCACGAATTTATCGGATGGTCAAATTTTAGCGGCTTTGTTGGAGGAAACTGATTCTTTGTCAGATGAAGAACTGTTTCAAACAGGAAGTGATCGCGAATCAGACCACATTAGCGAGGCATCTGACGTATGCAGTGATACGGACGTGGAAGATGATGAAACATTTGCAGAACCATCTTTGCATAACGTGCCATCAACGTCTCGACCATTTTTTCTTGGCAAAGATGGGAAGACAAAATGGTTTGAGTCGCAACAAAGGACCAATGTACGCACAAGAAGGGAAAATATAATTACGCATTTGCCTGGATGTAGAAGCATTGCTCGAGATAAGAAAACCCAAGTGGAATGTTTCGAGATTTTTTTTACAGAAGAAATTGTGGATATGGTTTTGAAATATACAAACCAGAAGATTTCTTTTAGATTTGCTAACAATCCTTCCACTTCGTCATACAAGGAAACTGACAAGGAAGAATTGAAAGCCGTTTTTGGACTTTTGTTTTTGGCAGGCTTATTTAGGTCCGGCAGACAAAGTTTAATCGATTTGTGGAGTAACGATGGCACTGGAATCGAAATATTTAGACAAACGATGTCTAGACAAAGATTTTCATTCTTGGTCAACAGTTTGAGATTCGATGATGCACTAACTCGAACGGCAAGAGTTGCTATAGATCGCTTGACACCAATTCGAGATATTTTTGGCAAGTTCGTTAAAACCTGTCAGGATGCCTAAAAACCGTCTGGATATTTGACGTTAGATGAAGAACTAATAAGTTTTCGAGGAAAGTGCTCTTTTCGTCAATATATTCCTTCCAAACCGGCAAAATATGGATTAAAAATTTATGCTCTCGCAGATGCCAAAACGTTTTATACGTTGAATTTGGAAATTTACTGTGGGAAACAGCCTGACAATAGCCCATATGCGGTTAGTAATAAGCCGTTTGATGTAGTAGATCGTTTGGTGAGATGTGTATCAGGATCTGGAAGGAACATCACCATGGACAACTTCTTCATGAGCTACGAAGTTGCTAAAAACTTGCTCCAGAGCCACAAATTGACTGCTGTTGGTACACTAAGATCAAACAAAGCGTGCCTTCCACCTCAATTCAAAGCTAAACGTGAAGAAAATCTTCTCTTTTTGGATTTCAAAAAGATATTACCATTGTTTCTTACGTACCAAAGCCACGAAAGTGCGTAAATATGATGTCTTCCTTACATCATGATAACGAGGTGGATCCAGAAAGCGGTGACCAAAGAAAACCAGCTATTATAACCTTTTATAACTCGACAAAAAGTGGCGTTGATGTCGTCGATAAATTGGCTCGAACGTATGATGTTTCCCGTAACAGTAAACGCTGGCCTCTAACGGTGTTTTTCTCAATGTTAAACCATGCTGGTATAAACTCCTTCATCGTATATCAAATAAACAACGGTATTGAGCAGAATAAGACTAACCTTAGAAGGGAATTTATCAAGCGCTTGGGACTTTCATTGCTTGAAGACCATATCAGGAAAAGGAAAGACAATCCCCATATGCCACGTGATATAAGAAGACGCGTGCATGAAATTTTGAATGAAGAAGTCCCAGAACCAGCACCAAAGCAACCAAGAACATCACAAAGATGTTCATTCTGTCCAAGGAGCAAAGACAGGAAGACTGTCAATGGCTGCTTCAGCTGTAATGCTCCTATATGTAAAGAACATGCGAAACTGTTGTGCGATAATTGTATTGATTTAAGGAGCGAGTTGTCTTAGTTTTATTGACGTAAAGATCTGGTTGTACTTTTTTCAATAAAGCCAAATATGTGTAATTTTATTTAAAGAAATGAAAATAATATATTCTTACATAAAAAAAATATATTTGATTTTTCCGACACAAGAACATCAAGTTGATTTTTTGCAAGAGTTTTGAAAGTTTTGTATTTTTTTTCAATTAATGTTGATTAAAAGCATATTTTTGAGTATTTTTATTAGTTTATGAACACTGAGAACAAAAAAAACCATGGTTGATCACGTTCTATTCAATACATGCACAGAACAGAAACAATATTTTATGGGGTAAATCTAACCCCACGTTGTATGGGTGAGGAGTTTTTTTCACGTTGTATGCCGAAGGTTAAAGACGTCACTAAGAAAGATACTTACCCACTTCCACCCATCGATGACATCATGGACACTTTAACCGACGCAAAATGGTTTTCTACACTCGATCTCAAGAGTGGCTACTGGCAGGTAGAAATCGACGAGAAGGACCGAGGAAGACCGCATTTTGAGTTGGTACCGGATTGTGGCAATTCGTGGTGATGCCATTTGGGCTTTGCAATGCTCGAGCCACTTTCGAACGCCTGATGGAATACGTGCTACGAGGCCTAACCTGGAAAACCTGCTTGGTGTACCTAGATGACATCATTGTTATCGGGAGAACGTTCGAAGAGCATGTGCGGAACTTAGAAGAGGTTTTCTCCCGATTGCGACTAGCGAAGATTTGTCAAAGACTTTGCCAAAATAGCTAAGTGTCTCCATCAGCTAACCGAGAAAAATCGTCCGTAAGTCTGGAATGAACAATGCCACGTAGCCTTTGAGACTTTGAAGGAGAAGCTGTGTGAATCACCCGTGCTGGCATATCCGAAACCCGGAAAAATGTTTGTAGTTGACACCGATGCGAGCAACGGTGGTATTGGAGCTGTACTCTCCCAGCAGATCTCCCAAAAAATGAGAGGAACTACTGCGTGACCAGGAAGGATCTATTGGCTATAATATAGGCCACCAAGCAGTTCCACAATTACCTACGTATATGGCCAGAAATTTGTTCTTCGAATGGACCATACATCGCTGAGATGGCTACTTAACTTCAAAAAACCCGAGGGACAACTTGCGAGATGGATCGAAAGATTGCAGTCAATTGTTCATCGGAAGGGCGGAGTTCATGGAAATGCTGACGCCCTATCTCGTCGTCCAGCTAACTGCAAGCATTGCCAACGGATTGAGGAAAAGGAGCCGACCGTTGATCTGCAAGTGATAACGGCCGAATTCGATGAAGGTTGGTCATCGGAGGAGATTCGAAATGCCCAGTTAGGCGATGAAGACATCAGATCATTGCTCGTATGGAAGGAGACAACTGGGCGACCTGAGTGGAAAGACGTTTCAATGCATGTCGTCACCCTGAAAAGTTATTGGGCATAATGGAACTCCCTTCAGGTGGAGGGTGGCGTACTCAAGCGGAAACGGGAGGCGGCGGATGGCAGCTCCTATAGGATGCTAACTATATTTCCAGAAAGCCGAATCCACGATGTGGTTAAGGAAATGCTCGAAGGCTCCTCGGGAGGCCACCTTGGTGTTAACAAGACCTTAGCGAAATTGCGGGAAAGGTTCTACTGGCTCGACGCTCGAGAAGACGTAGAGGACTGGTGCCGCAGATGCACGATTTGCGCTTTCGTCAAAGGTCCAAAGCGACGACTGAGAGGAAAAATGCAAACCTACGACGTGGGGGTACCGTTTGAAAGGATTGCTGTTGACATCTCAGGACTCTTTCCTGAATCCAAATGGGGAAATCGATACACGCTTGTTGGGCCGATTATTTTAGCAATGGCCCGAGGTCTACCCCATTCCCAACCAGGAAGCAACTACAGCTAGTGTTAAATTGGGTCAGTAGGTACGGCGTACCTTGTGAACTACATTCGGATCAAGGCCGAAACATTGAGTCACCAGTTTTTGGCGAAATGTGCGAGCTGCTGGGAATACAGAAAACGAGGAGAACACCGCTGAATCCCCAATCCGATGGAATGGCTGAACATTTCAACGGCACACTCAATAAACACCTGGCCAAGATGGTTGACGAGAATCAAAGGCACTGGGACCGACACATCCCATTATTCTTGATGGCGTATAGAGCTGCCGAACATCATTGACGGGTGAAGCCCCAGCCAAAGTCATTTTTGGAAAGACTATTCGTCTGCCGGCTGATATAAAGTTCGGAACACCCCCTGAGAAGCCCCAACTGATCTCGGAGTACGCAAATAAGCTAAGGCAACGGTTGAACCAGATAAATCGGACAGTGCGAAAACACCTCGAATCGGCTACTGATCGCATAAATTCCAGGTATAATCTAAAGGCAAATTCTACTGGCTTCCAGCAAGATGACTTGGTGTGGCTATATAACCCACAACGGCAGAAGGGTAGGTCTCCAAAGTTGCAGCATAATTGGGAGGGACCATACCGAGTTACAAAGCGAATCAACGACGTCGTATATCGCATAAAGGAACACTGTAAGCCGAGAGCAAAAATGAAACTCGTCCACCTGGACCGTCTTGCCCCATATTACACCCAGGAAGACAACTAAAACTGGCGACACATCTTTTCGGGGCGAAAAGAACTGAGGTGGGGGCAATGTTAAATGTGCAAACAATTCTGCGAGCTACTGTCGCAATTGTTTTCGTAACTATTACAAACATCACGATAAACAAACGTATGTACTCGTAAGCACAGGAATCGCCCAAGCATGATCAACATCTGAAAGTTACGTCACTGCGCCATTCAGAATTGCTCGAATATTCCAGATAGTTCGCAAATGTACGAGAAATGGATTGAATGACTCGAGACCCTATATAAAGCCGAGCTGAGTGAATGGCGGATATAGTACGACCGCGATAGTATAACCGCGATAGTAAAACCGCGATAGTAGAACTGCGATAAAGTGGAGCGTGAAGTAAAGGCGATATTAATTAATAGTGAAGTGATTTTCGTGATAAAGACAGTTGAAATATAAAGTTGATAGACAGTAAAAATTAAATTTAAATACGATTTGTAAAATAGTGAAATTCATGATTGTGCATTCTTTGTAAATAAACTCTTTTAACTTAATTTAAAAGACAGTGCGTTTTCACTTTCCCGGAACATTAAAATTATTGGCCGCGAACCATAACACACGGCAATATATATACATGTATATATATAATACATATATACATACATATATTTATACATATAATATATATATATATATATATATATATATATATATATATATATATATATATAAACATATGTATATATATATATATATATATATATATATATATATATACATATGTATATATATATATATATATATATATATATATATATATATATATAAAGTATATACATATAATATATATATATATATATATATATATATATATATATATATATATATATATATATATATCTATATATCTATATATATATATATATATATACATATATATACATATACATATGTATATATATATATATACATATGTATATATATATATATATATATATATATATATATATATATATATATATATGTATATATATATATATATATATATATATATATATATATATATATGTATATATATATATATATATATATATATATATAAAGTACTCTACGTAACAAGTAAATTTCTCTTAAGAAATTCACCTAAAATTTAAAAAAAACCGACTCCAAAGTAAAAAAGATGAATTAAATTTTATGAAAGCGGTGCTAAATTAATATTACATGGTGATTTGATACCACTTCCATAAAATTCATTTCATTCTTTGTAGGGCACTTTGAAGTCGGCTTTCTTCCTTTTCCGGTAAATAAACAAATATTTTCAAATTAAACCGCCATGTTTCGAAAATATGTTTTAGAGGCCCCCAGATCACGTTGCACTGTGTTTAGATAAAAACACTTCGTACTGCAGTATTTTCCAATTTTCTAAATGAAATTTTATCGTGCCCACTTAGCTGATACTTTCCACGACTTCAAAACAACCCGATATTCAATATTCATGAACGTTCTTTAACGTTGGGCTCGACCGGTAATATTCAAAAATTCCCGCAATGACTCGCTGCAAACGCTTCAAATCAAAATGTTTACAAAAATAAATTTACTCTGGACAAAACGCAAACACGCAACCATAAAACGAATTGATTTAAAGTTAACTTGATTGAAACATCCACGAATTAAGTCCTTAATAAAAATATTTTCACCAATTTATTCGACATATGTCACTGTTCAAGGAACGGACATGAAACGTATTCCACTCGCGTAAATCATCAAACCTATCGACGAAACCACGAGTTTCACTTTTCTGTAATAAAATATCGCGTGGTTATGGACTAGCGTAAAAATCCACTTAAATTGATGTTTGGTTACACTTTACTCACATCAGCAAAGAAAAATACTGCACGTCAGTTCTTTTTTCCAACAAATAATGAAAATCTACACACTTCACTTTGTAATTCACTCGCGTTTACTTTCGTATGATAAGTTTTTCAGTAAAAATTTTTTAATTTTTCGATGCAAAATTCGTATTTTACGAAGGATATGGCAACTGACAGCTCCACGCCAGCTCATACTTTCGCTTCGAAAACATGGGTGTCCACGCAGTTTTATGGATCAAATACTTTTGAAAATATGGCGTGAAGCATGATTTAGTTGACATTTGTCGAAAAGGGTGGAGGTTTGCGAATGAAATAAGAAGTAATAACTTATGATGACATTTGAACGTGCTAATAAATGACTTGAATTTGCATTTCGAAATTAATTTCGACAATTGATAAATTTTACGCATCCCTTAAAATAGCATCAGCTGAAAATTGCAAAAGCTTTCGAAAATGAATGTGTACGTACACGGAACATTTGATTGTGTTAAGCGACTTCAACACTTTCCGTAGGAATTGAAAGCTCGCCGTCTCCTGTATGTACCTCTATGGTTTCTGCTAACACCCGTTTTATCGAAGCCGTCTTTGTTGACCGGAGCGTCGTTTCTAGCTCGATAATTCTCTTTCATCAAGCATACATTACGTTTGTATGCACATACTTTTCGAGCAATTTTAAAATTTCAATTGAATTAACTTGAAATATTTCTCGCCCCCCAAAACAGCGACGGTTTTTGCTGATCCAGGGGATAACGACAAAGGTCGCCGGCTAATTCACTAATCATAATTGCAACTGATACAATTCAAAAACTTGTCTATGATTCTACCGCATATACAGGTACGAGTACTTTCAAATGAAATCTGTTTTTATGTACTTATTAGCGTTTGCATCCAGCTATAAGTAGGCTACTTAATCAATCTTCACTATTATAGGTCTGTTGAGTTATTGAGTGCGTGAAATTTACTTCCTTTTATGTATTCTTTAGAAAATTTGAAGATATTAAACAATCCGAATGAATAGAAAGAATATTACCAATTCAGAAACACCACGTGGTTTTGAGCTGCCCCACATTGCAGGCCTCTGCTCTTTCGTTTCCAATGAGCCTTGACTTTTTGAATCCTCATTACTGGTCACTGTTAGATCACAAAACTCTAGCAGTATAGCCCGCGAATAGTATTTAGATGGAAGACACCATTACAATCTACTATTGGCATCTGTTAATATTATATTTACTCATGAAAACACACGAAAATTTGGGAGATTACGGTATCTCCTCACCACGTGACCGACGTCAAGTGGTGGTTCAGTGGCAGAGATTAAGGTGTTACTTAACTCACCAATTTGCCGACGTCAAGTGGCGGTTCAGTGGCAGAAATCTGTGATTCAGCATTTGGATGACCGATCTCTGTCGGGTATCGCTCCGCGGTATCGCCGTTTATTACAACTAAATAATGCTTTGCTTTGAAATCCCAGCCAAATTAGTCCGTCTTACTAAAATGACAATGACTTCGACGACCTTCCAAGCCCGCATCAATAACCAAGTCACCGATGCCTTTGACACAACTATCGGACTAAAGCAGGGAGATGGGCTGGCCCCATTGCTATTCAATTTGGCTCTGAAATACGTCATAAGAAAGCTACCTGTCCATATACGAGGTACATTACTATACAAGTCGAGCCAAGTAGTACCCAATGCGGATGAAATCAACATTTTGTTACGGGCATTAACAACTGCCAAAGAACTCTTCCTGAAACTCAATAGCGAAGCAAAACTAGTAGGGCTACAAATCAATAAAACAAGTTGAAGTAGCAAGAGAGTGCTCCTGGGAGAAGGGTATTGTAAAATAATAAGTAAATCAAACAATATATTCTGCATATCAAAACTTGACTAATATATAGATTCCATAAATTGAGTTCGAAAAATTATTATGGTTATTATGATTTTAAACTCGTCACCATTTTGTTTCAAGTGTTTTGACCCCGTTGCTTGATTAGTCATGATAACACATCAATATTACAAACCATTTCTAAAATTTTCATCAAAATTCCTACATATTTGTAGTGTCTAGGTCCGATGCAAACGTGTTTCTCCCTAGTAACACGTGTTAATGTTGTTGTAATTGTTAAATATTCAATCGGCTGTAACTTAGCTGTTTATTGTGAAATTTTCGGGACACATACTATTGCTTTTTAAAAACTTAAATTGTAGGTTTTGGGAAATTTAAGGGTCTCATCTTGATTTTATAGGCAAAAATGTAAAATTTATAAAATGTACTATTATTAACAAAGTTGATCGAATTTCGACTTCTGAGGTATTTGTTGCCCTTGCACTCTTAAAGTCACACCTTTGTCATTTTTTTCAGATTTTCCGAGTGGGGGGGGGGGGTACACAACATTTTCGTACATTTCCCCTTCCCCTGCACTCCTGAAAGCAAAACTTGTTGGTTTAAGACCTGTTTTGAAAAGTTCTCATTAAGGCCTTTCATTTGATACCCATATTGCCCACATGCCATGAAAACTTTTTTTCGGGGGCAACTCCCCTATATGGGGAGACCCCCCTCAAAGGCCTTATAAATTTCTTTTCGTGGTGAAACTTTGAAGAGGACGTCACTTCGCACCTACCTACAAAGTCTTATGTTTCTAGCTTATGTAGTTTGCAAGAAAAAGTGGTGTGACACACGGACGGATGGACGGACAGACAGGACGCGATTTTAGTAGGGTATTGTAAAATGATTTTAGAATACCCTAATAAAACAAACCTCATGACGCAGTCGAGAAAAAATACCTCAAATACACAAATTATTACACTTGGCGAATATAGTATCGAAAATGTTAGCGGATTCGTCAATTAGGCGCCTTAACGAAAACGGGCAATGAAAGAGACGAAATACTTCGAAGAATACAGCTCGCAAATAAAATATTTTATTTAGTTTTGACGATCCTGAAGACCAGCTGCATATACAAGAAAATAAAGCTCCAGCTATACAAATCGGTAATAAGACCTGTGTTATGCTATGGGTGTGAAACACGGACCCTAACCCAAGCATCCGCAAATATATTGAATGCCTTTGAGCGACGGACCCTGAGGCGAATAATCGGAGCGAAGCTAGACGAGGACCAATGGCGAATTCGATACAACCATGAGCTGTATGAAATTTTTGACGAGCCGGAGGTCTCAACGATCGTGACCGCGGAAGCTGCAATGGGTAAGCCACATGAATCGTATGGACGTACAAACGATACCCAAAAAGGTATTCGTTGGGAGAAGTGAAGGGCGGAGACCAGTGGGGAAACCGAGAAAACGCTCGTCTGACTTGGTCGACGAAGACAGTTCATCGCTGCTCGGATTTCGAAATTGGAGGACGTGGTTAATGGACCGACACAGTTGGAGGCGCTGTTTGCAGGAAGCGAAGGCCCGAGACGGCCGTATTGCTACGAAGAAGAAGAAGAAACGCCTCAAATAAAGCCTGTTACTCCGTGCTTTCCATTCTAAGGTCCAGAATTGTTCACAGGCAAGATAAACTCTATACTTACAAACCATTAATTAAACCTGGGCTGTTTTATAGAAATCAAACATGGACACTGAAGAGCGAATCCTAAAAGGCAGTAGACGTATTAGAATGCAAAGTGCTCCGAAAAATCTACAGCGCGGTGAAACAAGGAACAGAGTGGAGACTTCGTTACAACGATGAGTTGTATGCATTATTTGACGAACCACTTATATCAACTTGCATAAAGTTACCCAAATTGCAATCGGTGGGACATGTAAAAAGAATGGAAGAAAACCTGCTACCCAAAAGACCGTCCAAGGGCAGAGCACCAGGTAGATATCCAGCGGGAAGACCGACGACTCGATGGGAAGACACGATAGAAGCGGACAGCAGATCCTTGCTGGGAGCGAATGAGGTTGTAGAACCATGATGATTTGAGGAGATTAATCCTGGAGGCCAAGGCCCGACTTGAGTTGTCACATCATAGATGATGATATCAGTGGTTAAAAGGTCAAGGTATTTCGTAACTTCAAGAAAAGAAAGGACTCTTCGTGCCCTAAAAGCGATCGCTAAATCATCTTACTGCCTAATATCAGCAAGGTGTTTGGAAGTGATACTAAATGGAGCATTAAACGTCCACATTGAAGAATACGCCTTGGTGCCGAATTGCCGGTTTGGATTCCGAGCCAGGCATTCGACCATACATGCGATAAGGAAATTATCCTCAGATATCTGTTCGAAACTGAACAATAAGGAATGTGTTCGAGCGTTATTAAAAGATGTTCAAGTCCGTGAAGGACTGCAGCGTTTGACTGATAGCGCATCCAGCCAGATGGAAGTGCTTCGCTGGAAATGCCATTGCCTGAAGATGCGTACGCCTGCCTGCAGCCAGCTTTCGGCGGTATCGTGGGGCGGGTGCTTTTCCCTCCAGGACATACAAAACATTTATCAGACGTAAGATTGGTTTTGGTGGCAAACAATAAGGAAAAAGGGAAACTACAATACAGAAGAGCAAAAGCTCAAACACCTAATATTTTTACCTTGAGACGACCGAAGTGGCTCGTATCCACTTTTCTTTGCCAACATAGTAGTCTGCCACAGGAAAGATGGGGCTTCAGTTGGTGTTGGTGCTTGGTGTGAAGATAAGATAATCGGAATAATGCATCACATGCACTGAAGGCTTTTTTCAAGGATTATTTTGAAGATAGAAAGTAGATAAAACAATTGGAAAAACTTTTATCTACCACTCTCAAAATTAATCCTTTTTTTCGAAAACACTCTCTGGTTTGGATTTTTATTCTAATAGAAACTCATATTTCACAGTACGTAAACATGGTCCTTTTTGAATACATAAATATTTCATGGCTCTTTTCTAAACTTAGTTAAGTAGAGGCCATGATTCTAAAGATTTGGTTCAAGCATTCTTAAATCAACTATAAACTATTCTCCAAAAAACAAAAGATTTTTTTTTTTTTTTGAAAAGCTTAAATTTAATAATTTTAGTTTGAAGTATATTCAAATAACTCCAATTAAAATTTCAATCGCAAGAGTATCACTCACTAATCAACCGAAATCACATTCGGTAGTAATCCAGAAAGGATGTCGCGTTTAAAATATATGTATAAGTTCAGTTACAAAATTAAAGTAACAGAAAAAATAATGTTAATCATTTCCATTGACAACTACAGCAACAACCAAATTATCAAATTTCTGATTCTTCATGCAAACCACAAATTGGAGAGTAGCTCCCCTCAATTAAACGTTAATAGCGCTAACTTGCCCAGAACGTGTACCTCGGCGTCGAGTTCGTCCTGCAATTTGGTGTGGCCACGGATTTATTCCCGGATTCCCGCCTCAAGGCCAGACTTATCCATGAACTCAATTCTATGCCAGACAGGCACGAGCGAACCTCCAGCCAACACCTGTTACTGCTTCAAAAAGTAGCTTTATGTATTCGCAAAGCAGGGCTCACGATCAATATTCAGAAGAGCAAATTCGTTATGACCAGAGTCCGGTACTTATTGCACATCATCGGTCACGGTACCAAGACCGATCCGGACAAGACTCGAGCGATTAACGAATTCCCCTTCCCGAAAACTTTTTAGCAAATTGTCAAAACAGAATCAAAATTTCATGAAATTTTTGATAAGGGTTTGTTTATTTCCTTCGTCCCTAAAATAAAATATTGCGTTAAGTAAATTTAAGGGAGATACGGTTTATGTTATAAATACACAGATTTATTGTACAACGAATGAGAAATCGAACAAAATTTAGTCAATTTGAAAACTCAGTATCATTTTGAATGATTTGTTAGTTTTCCAGCTCCTTTTAAGGGATTTTAATTAATCATTTATATTTTTTTCTGTTTTTATCGCGGTTGCTCTACTAGAGAAATGCAAGATGCAAAAAGTTGCATAAATCTCCTTATTTTAAAATTAATTTGTAATGATTTTTACCTTTTTAGGTCCGAGCGCGGAACCGACCTCTCATCGGTTCTAGACGTTAAGTCTGAGTAGTGCCAACGGATGGTACCAACCGGTCAACCAATCCGTGCACCGTAACCCATTCACGCGGTGGCTGCTTGTCGGCCAGCTAGTTCGGAGAGGATTTCGGTCGCGGGTCTCCGAATGGGTTACGCTCATTTACATAATTCAGCCACCTATACACGCCCGTTTTCAAACGCGTTACAAACAAAACCATACGGAGAGGAAACCTATTCTACGTTACTCCGTATTTCTTCTCATGACCAGTCAAAAGAACAAAATCTAATTTTTATTTCGCGTTCCCGAATTCCCGACGCGGTACCGAAAAGTATACTACGTTAACTCATCCCGACGAAAGCTACTCTAATAAAATGACAAAACAACAAAGGTACCGCGTACCGCGCACGACGCGAAACCGACCTCAGCGGATTTTTCTAAACCCTACCCTCGCGACGGCATACCTACCCTGCACTTCCTTTCCTGCTGAAAAAAGAAGAACCACTGAAAAGGAAAGTCGTGGTTAAGTTTAGCAATTCATTTTAATTCATTCTAAGGCACATTCCAATAGTAAAAACCTTACAGATATTTTCTGATCGCTGATTACTAACTAAAATTTTATTCATAAATGAGAACCTTACCATTTATTTATAATTAACTATGGAGAATAGTAAAATCTACATGGTGATAAGTTACATATTAATAGATAGGAAATAATCATAATCAAGCCGAAATCATTTCCATAAATTTCTATTATTTTCTTTCTTTTTTTTGAACTAAAAATTATTTCATTCTCATGAGTACTTGCAACAAATAAGACGTGTTTGTATAATATAAATTTTCCTATCTATATATTTTTAATGCAATTTTAACGAGATCGCACACAATCTTGACGTAATTTACTTTGAATATTTAAATACAGGAAATTAATTATTCAACATTCAATAGATTCTTCCACAATTTATCCATTGTTAGAATAATTGAAAAGAAGATAATTTTAAGAGAATTTTTCTTTGTATATTAATTAATCTTGTAAAAGTACTATTGTTGAAACATATAAATTTTTTTGACTTGTTTAACGAGTTCTAATCTTCACTACTACTGTTACTGAATTACATAACCGGTTTAGTAATTATTGCCCTCGTTAGTTTTTTTTTTTTTTTTTTTTTTTTTTGTGATTCAAGTTATACATTCTTTGTGTGTTGATGCATATGGTATTAAGGACAATCAGTCGACAATTGCAAAAGCGTGTGTTCAAGGCTTGTTATTTGAATTCTGGTGCAACAAAGTCTAGTTTTAGATTAATACTCCAATTTGAAACACGAAAATCCTAACAAAAGATACATTGAATACTCTAGTAAACCTTTTAATTATGTTAATACCCCCACTATGAAAATTTGATCTAAGTGACAAGTACGGAATATTCCAATGCCGCAAGAAATCAGAATGTAAAAGACTGCAAGACTGATTTTTATGCTTTCTGAATTATTTGTTTTGAAAAATAAACACCATTATTATGACGTTCTAAGCTGATCGACAAACTTCAAAGTCTAAAACTACCGATGTATAGTTTCGAATTACAATACTGAGTTCAATTCGTAAACAAATATATTGAAACAGATTTGCGAGTATGAGCATTTTACCATTGTGGACTTTGCATTATAATGACATATGTTCTAGCTCTGAGAAAATGTAAATATGTATGCTAAAAGATGTAAAAATCTTGTTCTGTAATTACCAAAATTTTCCCTTAATGTCCAATAGATTAGCTCTAATCCTATAATATATCAACACTGGTAGTCAAAGGTTTAAAAAGGCATAAACAGTTAGTTTAATCAAGGCTTTTCGCCTTTTCTTCTAATTTGATCAAATGTTTCTGGTGAATAATCAAAAAAATAATTCCTCCAATAAACCAATGTTCTCCCCCTAAATCCAGCCTTGTGAAATATTACTATACTCGTTCAATGCAGAAGATGTAGAAAATCATTTCATGTACGTTCCTATACCTCAGATATAATGTTTCCGTTTCTCTTTTAAATATTACTTTGAATGTAAATTACGCGTAATGACACTTTCTTTTTGAAATGTATGTAAAGGAGGACCTAATTTGAAATTTTAAATGAGCCACTGGCTGGAAATCTTCAAATAGAAAAAGTTGAAACACACTACTTTATTTTGTAGTAGTTTAAAAAGAAAAGACGCGCAAAAATATTGAATTTGGTTTCCATCAATTTCTCAATTATTTTATTGAGGTTTTCGTCTTTACCTTCGGTGTAATATTTCTCTGTTTACTACATCTGAAGAAAAATTTTAAATATTTCTTTATTACGTTTTCTATTTTCTGTTTTGTGTTTATTTGATTTTTGTTTATTCTAGCATCTGTATTTCGAAAACTAATTCGGTTTGTTGCATCGCAAATACTGAATTGTTTTACAATTCTAATACCGTTTTATTTTATGTATATAGAAAAACATTTTAGAAAAGATTAACTCCGACTAGAAATTTCGCAAAGACAAAACAGGTAGAGGTAAACCAAGGGCCGATAAACGGTAAAGTGAACGAATGGTTGATAAACATAGAATCCCAGATACGGCTCACATACTCACTCCCAATTTCACTCAATCGCCCATACAATCTTTGTATTATCACAATCACGAATACAATGCACACACAGTTGATGGAAAGACAAGGGACCGAAACAGGGTTGAATTAATCAGCCGAGTTGAAAGGAAGCGGATTTTCCCGTCTCAAAATTGGATTTAGAGCATCTTAAAATAAAAGGAAGAGATATCCTTGTTGTTTTGATAAGAGACTTATTGTTTGTATTCTGCCTTGCCTTCTCGCTTTTACACACATCATTCAGTATAGATCTTTATAAACTTCCTGTTTATTTTCATTTTATTCAATCTGCTTTATTAAATTTTCTCTCCCTAGACTGCCTATCCTCATTTGTTTGTGTCTGACGTTGATCTTTAGTTTACGCTTAGTATCTCCTCGGGAAGAATTTCTGCTAGGAGTCTATTCAAACTATCGATCCCAGTCAAGAAATCACTGCCTGGCCCTTGGTGAACGGTTGTTACTGTAGCCGGTGCGATAAAGTCTGCACCATTCTTTGGCACAAATGTTGTATGCGCGAAATCTACCATATGAGCACCTACCTGTGATCAATCTTCATGGGAACTTTCTTTGTCTGCATGATCATTGCTACTTACGGCCGTGCTGCTCAACGCTCGTCTCCGGTTGCTCGTACTTCGTGAATCGGTTACGCTATGCTGCCGACTCAGTTGCGAAACAGATGAAGCAGACTGATGCTGGTTAAGACGGAAACTCCTGCTTTTGGGAGCCGTGTTTGCAGAAACTGCAGAAATATTCCTTAAAAGGGAATACGAAGTATGACCAAATTATTATTTAACAGGGGCGTTGTTGCGTTTGCACTTCCGACTGTGGGTAGGCACGATCGTGCTAGTAAGTGCTCTGTTGACTAACTTCCGTCGAATTTCCAGCAGTGGAGCGGATGACTCCACTAAAAATTCCGTCGGCCCACGAAGGAAGGTCGCTTCCGCCCTTAAAGCAAAAAAAATAATTAATTCAGATTCCCACTGCTTAAATAAAATTTACCGGCTCCCGTCTTGTGTTAGCCTGGCACCTTGAAGGTTATGTGACGAATGACACTTCCACCCAGTTTCCACGTTTCTATCTATTCGATGTGTTGATGGCAACTGTGGGGGGCATTGCCAGATAGATATGCTTCGAAATGTATCGGATGGTTAATTAATTATTATTTCTCAAATATTTATATCCACAGATAAAAATATTTGGAAAAGGAAAAAAAAATATATTTTCTGCGCAATCATATCCGCACGAAAGATGAAGTCTGCTTGCACTTCGAAGTCATACATATCTGGCCGGTTGCCAGGGTTCGGGATCGGAATCACTTCGATTCCCGGGCGTAGGCGTCACATTGCAAATTCTCCTGCGTTTTCTTCCTCGCATCATCACATGAAATTAATTTGAGATTTGGCATAAAATCAAAAAAAAGTTTATTGTTCTATTTCTTTTAAAAATTGATAATTTTAATAGTCAAACCAAAATTATACTAAAATTTAGAGGTACTTGTTTTCAGACCCCACCGTTTGGTAGTAAACTCAATTTTAAGCACCAACGATTTGTATTCCTATGCTTCATTTCTTCAGTAATTTATCCTATAACGAAGATTGCTGAGCATTTCCAGCGATGATTTTTTTAAGTTTCAACTCCACTGTGAACTAATTTCAAACAAGAGGAACAAGAATGAATTATTAAAAAAAGATAAACTTCGGTATTCTCTTGCGATCCTTCGATTTTAATATAAATATGTTCATTTAACGGAAAAGTTCATATTAATTGCTTTTCCATGAATTTTTCGTTTAAATGGGAAATAAATGGCCACGTCTACAGTGAATCTTGATTCGGATGGGGGTGCGAGGGGGCATCGCTTGCACCTGGATGCCCCACTCTTATTGGAGGTCGTAATAGTTCAGAGTAAAGACGAAATCGTCTCGCGTCCTGCGCGTGGTAATTGAGCTCTGTCAGTCGCGCTTTCTATAGTTCATTCCTTCTGTAGGTTACCTCGGCCTCGACATCGTCGGACCTATATATTATGTTCGAAAAATTTTTAAATGTGAAATTTTTTGTAGTTGGCCCTTGTGCTGGGGAAAAGAACCCACCCAACGACAAGGCAACGCTAGCCTGCAAGCTCATTCACGCGTCCTTAGACAAGGCCAATCCCGGCGAGCATAATATCCTCGTTCGCTGAGGCATCAGACCATTGCTGCAGTCCTTTACGGACGCTTAGAACATCAGAAATCACTGCAAATGGCGCCCAACGTGGGGCCCCAAAAGCCCGGCTGTATCAAGAGTCGAGAGCCTGAGACAGAGCGTCGTCTCTAGGTAACCCTGCTAGGCTAAGGCTAAACAAGCCCCGGCATCCCTAACAACTTACGGACTTTGTACTGTCTTTGGACATCAATATCGTTTGGACTTGCTTTTAACTTTTACACTGGTGGTTTACCACCATTATATGAATAGCAAGGCTGAAAGATATTAGAGACCCTTTATGTTTTTGAAAGTCGTTACCGAACATCATTTTGCGGCGGATTCTACTCTGCACCCCGAACCAAGCGGTACCTAAGTGTCTTTCAGTACATGGATCTTGATTTCACGTGATTGGCTGCATAGCTAATCCATGACTATCCATGATGAGACACACTCTGCTTTCGGATCGGAAGCAACCCTGGGCCCACAAACGATTCTTGGTTAATGCAAGCGAACAAGAGACCATTCCCGAACTCTAATATTTACGATGCCTCAAAACGAGTACACCCTGTCAACTTCTTGGAGGGAGCGAAGCCATTGGTGTCCCTGCCTGTGAGAAGTTTTAAAAATAGGAAGACCGAATTCTCATGATCTATATTTTATTGGGAGGTTCACGATTAGCTCGCTACTTTCAGCCACTATATTATTTTGAAATATTTTTTCTTATTTTTGAAATAGTCTTAAATAATAAAACATCCATATAATTCTTTCCTATATACAATTGAATAATCGAAATTATAATTAGATATATATATATATATATATATATATATATATATATATATATATATATATATATATATATATATATATATATATATAGTATATATATTTAGGAATAAATTTCTTTCTTTAGGAACAATGTCAACGTAACGGGTGCCGGACAAACGACGCTTATGGTCAGATGCGGGACTGACGCGCGTGATTTGCCAGCAGGCAAGAAATGATGGCACACCGGTGCGAACGCTACCGTGTGGCCATCAGTTCTATGAAACTTGCCTGGCTCAACACTTGCAGAACAACCCTACTTGTCCGCTTTGTCGACAATGGGTAACTTCTGCCGTCTAACCAACCGGATTTGACGAAACACCAGCCGCATAAGGGGCGGTGCACAAGCATAATGATCACAGAGTCCGAGGTTTGCCTGCTATCTGGCGACCTTGATGATATATAAGGAGCTGGAGCATTACCGTCTGCTGGTGGGCAGCAGACTAATGTGTTCGTAGATGCGACAGTCCTACAGGACATGATGGCAGTCCTTTCCGGATGCCTCCGTAAAGAAACAAAACGTCTGACGCAAATATTTCCCCTTACGGACGCTTAGGCCCCACGTTGGGCACCATTTGGAATGATTTTCGTTCCTGGTTGGTTTGTTCGTTCGAGATTTCCCTAGGGAAATCTAAACCGCCCTCTCATCGATCATAGACGTGGTCTTTGAATGTGTCAACGTACTATACTCAACAGGTCAACAAGTCCGGACACCCTCAGTCTACTTCGAGGTGGCTGCTGGCAGGCTATCTAGTTGAGAGAGGAATTTCGGTCGCAGGTCTTCCGCGAGCAGACTACGTCCGAATACAATTTGTCAGCCACCGACTCAAATTCTCAAAACAATTCTACTCTACGTTAATCTATTTCCATCTCCCTCAGGCCGTACGTACAGGCCAAAAGAGAGAAACGAGAAACATCATCAATCCAAATCCACGCATTCCCGATTATTCACCGACGCGGTGTCAGAAATAAACTACTCGAATTCAAAATCAAATCAATTTACTCTAACTGATAACGTAAAGCCAAGCTACAGCACCGCGTTCCGAACTGAATCACCGAACTGATCCGTCGCGGATTTTTAAAATTCTAGCTCCTCGGCGGCATACTCGCCTCCTTTTGTTCTTGTTCAGGAATTCATTTCTTTTTTCTTTCTTTCTGTATAATTATACTCAATTTAATATCTGGTATTTTTACAGAAATATAAAACTCTTAAAATTCAAATATCTTTTTAAATCTCTTATCCAATTCTGTATTCCTATTGGTTTAAACAAAATATTGAAAGCTAAATCAAATACTAACAGATATAATTTCCAAAACAAACCAAAAACAAATGTAGAATTTGTCTTCGTTAAAATTGTCAGCTGTATGATGTCGGCCAATTCAAAACTACGTTTGAATTTGCCAGAAAAAAATACCCAAGAAACAATACTTAAAAACTTTTGTCAGCAAATTATTTACATGGTTTGTTGATTAACTTATTTCAGAAATTATATTAGAATTATTTTAAACATTTCTTTAAATTATTTAAAATTCACACGAAAGCTTACATTTAAATGTTCTTTAGTATTTGCTATTTATTCTCTTTGAAATGTATTTTTTGTATTAGAATTTTAATGCTTTATTGTTGATTATACGTTTTCTGTTTGATTTAAATTTCAAGCGTTACCAAAAATCATTTTATATTAAGAGAAAACCCTCAAACGTTAGTCAAAGAAGACATTTTCACCTTGTTCTTTTTATTTATTGCTGTTCTGATTATTTCTTATATTATAGTCCTATATTGAAAAATTCTTGGTGTTATATATTCTTGTTTTTTAACTTTACTTATTATTTATTTTAAGTGTTCCTTGAGTTTGCAAATATATTGGACTACTATCTTAAGGGTGGTCTTGCTATGATCATTTTGGATCTAGTTGCTAACCCTATTTCTGTGATTTTTGGTATCTTCTTTTTTTAGAGAAGCTGAAATGTTATCTGAAGTCCATTGAATGATAATTTTAGCTGCAATTCAGGATAGGAATGGGCTAAGAGGAAGGTTAGGAGGAACAGGTTTCATGTGGTTAAGTTCTGCTTTGGCAGGTAATTCTGTAAGTTTGCCTTTCGTTTAATGAAGTTATATTTCGACCAGTGAATTATGGGTGAAAACAATAGTTATGTGGATGTAATAAATATCTGGTTTGAATAATGGTCAATGATTACCTTTGGGTATTAATAGGATTACTTTATAAACACAGTGTTATGCTGAATGACATTAGGGGTAAAATTAGTCATTCTAATTTCCAGTTAGAAATTAAAGTTTTAATTTAGTAATACGCCATAGAGGTCCTCTGCAAATTTTTAATCATTTGCAAAACAACCGAGACTCGGAATCCACCGTAAAGTGGTTATAAAAGGGACATAGGCCAATCTGTAAAAATATGGATATTTTAGATCCTAATTGATAATTTACGAGTGTATTGTTCGAAAAGTGAAGAATTTTTCTGCAAAATTTCATTTATTTCACCCCAAGCGCAATTTTATATATTTCAATTCTCTAAACCCGTAAGAACTTACAATTATCGTAGTACAAAACTATTTTTCCAAATAGCTACAATATAAAAAGAAACGGGGAACTATTAAATAAAATCAGCGAAATGTTAATCAGTATTCAAATTACGCTATAATATATACAATTAAATTAGGCAGTCAATCTCCATTTTGCCAGTTTTCTAGCAGCTAACTCTTATTTATAAATATCACTTTATTTGGCCCTAAGCAAGGGTATAAATAAATCACTGGTATATTCTCACTAATGTAGCCGACTACTTGAGCTTGAAGGACAATGCCTTTGGTTCTTCTCCTTCTTAGCACTACAGCCCCTTTCGGGCCTTCGCTTCCTGCAAACAGCGCCTCTAACTGTCTCGGTCCGTTGACCGCGTCTTCCAATTCCGAAATCCGAGCAGCGATGAACTCAACGTCTCGTGGCGGTTCCCAGACAGAGATTTGTCACCTGACACTTGTCAACTTCTGGCTGGGGCTGCCATAGTGACAAATGCCAGATCCCTCTGTAATGATTTTAATGTCTTGATCCGAACGAGGAACCGACCTCTCATCGGTTCTAGACGTTAAGTCTGAGTAGTGTCAATGGATGGTACCAACCGGTCAACCGATCCGTGCACCGTAATCCATTTTCGCGGCGGCTGCTTGTCGGCCAGCTAGATCGGTGAGGATTTCCGTCGCGGGTCTCCAAATGGATTACGCTCATCTACAATGTTCAGCCACCAATAAATGCCCGTTTCCAAACGCGTCACAAAACACAATCATACGGAGAGGAAACCTACTTTACGTTACACCGTATTTCTTCATTCAACCAGTCAAAGAAAAAAAATCTAATCTTTACTTCGCGTTCCCGAATTTTACCGACGCGGTATCGAAAAATATACTACGTTAACGTGAAACCGAAAAAAAACTACGCTAAAGAAAAACCAAAATCAACTAAGGTACCGCGTACCGCGCGCGACGCGAAACCGACCTCAGCGGATTTTCTCAAACCCTACCCTCGCGACGGCATACTTACCATGCACTCTACCTTCCGCTGAAAGAAAGGAACCACTGGAAAGGAAAGTCGTTATGGCTATTTAGCAATTCATGTTGTTATAATTTGCAGATATTTTTAGCAATCACATACGTTGTAAGAACGTAAAAAAAATACATAAAGCAAATTTACAATTGATTTCAAAATGTAAGCGAGGCCTATAAAATTTTCTAATTCGGGAATTTTCTAACATAATATCTTTTCATTTGCAAACTACTCTAATCAAAACATATATATGTCTTTATGCCTAGTTTTTGATCAATTACAATATGTATAAGTACAAGATCTCAAATTGAATTTTTTTTTGGTCCAACAAAATTAATATCAATGATAATGTGATCTTAGAATGAGAAATGAACTAATATAAAAGGCATTTGTCCATTAAATCAATTAATTTAACTAATTTACAGAATATACAAATTTAATAAATCTATATATAACACTTAATTCAACAATTTTGACATCATAATCATACTAATTTGTCGTTGGTAGACCAGTCGTGTCTCAAATTTATCTATCGGGTATTTAAAAGCAAAAACAATAGGTAAAGCACAAAACTTTATGAACAGCCACATGACTTAAAATTCAATTCAAAATGTGAACCAATACGAGCTTATCATAGACATTTGACTTAAAAATATCTCTGTCGCTCAAAATTAGAAGTACTTGGTGGACCCGCCCTGTATGGTGGGATAAAAATTCTAGAATACGATTCTCAGATTTGAAAACATGCAGTTGAACCCTAGTCATTAATTATACATGTATGTGAAATTTCATTTTTAATTTTTTACTAAATACTCTGCACGAAAATCGAATGCGAAAAATATGTGGATTCAATAATAGAAACGATAAACTTTCAATAACTAAATTGTACTTTTCCTTCACAAACACAACCGAGCTCATAATTGTGTACAGTAGCACTCAAAGAGAAAAATATATCGCCCGCCATACCAACTTTTTCTTACGTACTAAAGATCCGAATAAAAATCTCAAACTATCACTAAACTACTTCCTCCTAACCAACTTCTCACTAAAGCATGAACTCATACATGATTCTAAAAAATGTTCGGGAAATGAACAACTAAACTATTTCAAAAGGATTAAAGAAAAATCTTTCCTATACCTAATCAACGAAATATTAAGGGCCTCGGCTACTCTCAAAGCTTATTCTTTTGGTTCTCAGAACCTTTGGGAAGTGTATTGATATCCTGATCTTACCGATGACGCCAATATGAAAAATTTTCAAATACAACTATCGCCTGGATAATGTTCGTACTTTTAATATCTGGGCTGACTTTTCCTCGAGACAGGTAAACGTGTAGCTGCTACTACTCTTCCTTTTCTTAACACCATTCCTGTTTAACAGCTGTAATTGGTCGCTTGCAGACTTATCAAAGAAGTTTACATTCATACACGATTTACATCGATTGTAGGAGGAAACATGTACCAAAGGAGGCAAAGAGATTGGTAATGGGCAATGATAATTTTGAGCTGGTCTTTACAATTTATATCTCTAATTATTATAATTCTTTATTTTCAATCACATTTCCTTTACAATTGTCCCAACGTGCTGTAGCAACCACGGAAGTCACCGCAGTTGCAGATATTAAGAATTAGCAGAGAGGTGTGTAGCCCGGGGTGGCATACTGAGGCCGGCTAGCGCTCAGTCGTATCGTGGGTCTTCCGGGACACCCTCTGCTCGTGCTGAGCCACCTTACATAAAATAACTAGCACAAAGGGAAAAGGATGGGAAAGGGGGAGGTCATTTTGAGAAATGAAAGATGATGGGTTTAAACTGACATGGCCGTTTTATTTAATTCAAGAATTCTATTTACAACCAAAAACTTTGCAGGATAAAAAAAAATAATGCCAAAAACGAGTAAAAGGCCCTTTTGAGAGTTAAACAAAAGAATATAAAGGAAAATATAGCACAATAAAATAAGCTTCTAAAAAAATAATAAAATTTGGAAAATTTTAAAACAAAATACCAAATTGATACTTACTTCTTTCCTTGCAGAACTCCGAGCGCCCGGTGAAATACAAAAAAAGAAGCGTGGGGCCACTGAAAACAGATTTTTAAATTTAAGACTACAAAAAAACTAAAAATGCAACGGCCACTTTGAAGTCTCCAATCCGTCGTACCAGTGTACTCGCAGAAAAATTCACCTTAATGCACCTGGTCCTCTCCACAATCTAACAAAATTAGTTTTGTTTGTTTTTTTTTTTCTCTGAATAATGAATTAATTAATAATTAATCTCGAAGTTCAGCACAAATTCGCACTAATTTAATCTTTTCGCAAGAAGTTTATTTCCCACCACACTTCAATTACACGTCTTATTGCTCTAAGCAAATTGTTTTATTCCACTATTCACCATTCACAAGTGAATTTTTAAGTCAAACTCCGTTAGCTAGTGAATCACACTATCCAAATTTTTGCAATGTTCTGTGTCACACCACACACTATCGCAAAAGAAAAGCAAAATTCCTCCCCAAAATCAACACTGTTATTTGCCGAATTCAAACTCTCAAAAAAATAAATCATCTCGAAACCAGTCAAATACCAACCACCAAAAATCAATTTTATCCCACTCCGAAAACTTCCTCGTCTTTTCCAAATCAAAATCTGACTGCCCCAATCCTCACAACTTAATCCCGCATTTCACCTTTCCAAATCCGATTCCGCAATCCTTTTCCCAATTACCGCTGCCGCATCTGGGTAACGTAATCGAAGTTCATTACACTTCGATTCCGCTACCCACACATCTTTTGTTCCATATCGACAAACTCAATAGCATCCATTGTTTTACATATGGCACTTTGCCCAATCCAAGAAGCGCTTGGTTGAATTCAATGTGTCACATATACACATTTCGGAAGCTATTGGGTTTGCCGATACCCCAAAAAGAGTGCTTCCGTGCGCCCGGGAGAACTTGAACTCAGGGTTCCAGCAGACCCTCGATCGAGCACTCACGACGCAGCTAATGGTGCCATGGATTGTCGATCTCCCATTCATCTCATAAGCAACTTGAACGTTGCATTTGGGCATGGGATTGAATTTTGTTAGTAGGGGAACGTGAATTAATTTTTGGTTAGTATAAAAAATAAAATTTGTTAGTGGGAATAGAATTAGTTAGTATGAAGGAAAGGAATTATGTTTTGTTAGAAAAAGGGTATTGAATATAATTTTGTTAGTGGGAATTAATGAATGAAATGTTGTTAGTGGGAAAATTGAAATTATTAGTATGTATTATTTTTTTGTAGTTGGAAATAAGGGAAAGGGTAGGATTGTGATTATGGGGAAATAAAAATTAAAGGGAAAATGGAAAAATGTTAATAAAATAAATAAATTACTTTTTATGGAATTGTTTGCAGCTAGATATAAATGAGTTGCATATTTTGAATAATCATTTTTCTGAAAAATTATTAGAGAAGAAAAATGTAGAGCAAATTTGTCGTATAGATTTACATTAAATTGATGTGAAAAGGGTGAAATGATCCAATTAAAAAAAAAGTTTAGCTAATACAAGTACTTACAAGAGAAATTTACCTTGAATATAACTTGCAGATACAAAAACATATTGAGTTTGCATAAGTAGAAAAATTAAAAATTAACTCTCTCACCTCTGAGCATGGTGGTGGCCATCACCGGTGTGTATCTAAGTGTGATGGCCTGAGGAGAATTAGTGCACACGTCGAAACCACCTTCTTCTAACATTTTTCTTCTCTTAATAATTTTTCAGAAAAAATTATTCAAAATATGCAACTCATTTATATGTAGCTGCAAACAATTCCATAAAAAGTAATTTAAAAAGCTATCGGAGCCATCCGAAAGAGTGATCGATATCCGCGCGACGTTAGATAAAGCTTCAAATGTAGAGCAAATTTGTCGTATAGATTTACATTAAATTGATGTGAAAAGGGTGAAATGATCCAATTAAAAAGTTTAGCTAATACAAGTACTTACAAGAGAAATTTACCTTGAATATAACTTGCAGATACAAAAACATATTGAGTTTGCATAAGTAGAAAAATAAAAAATTAACTCCCTCACCTCTGAGCATGGTGGTCGCCATCACCGGTGTGTATCTAAGAGTGATGGCCTAAGGAGAATTAGTGCACACGTCGAAACCACCTTCTTCTAACATTTTTCTTCTCTAATAATTTTTCAGAAAAATTATTATTCAAAATATGCAACTCATTTATATGTAGCTGCAAACAATTCCATAAAAAGTAATTTAAAAAGCTATCGGAGCCATCCGAAAGAGTGATCGATATCCGCGCGACGTTAGATAAAGCTTCAAATGTAGAGCAAATTTGTCGTATAGATTTACATTAAATTGATGTGAAAAGGGTGAAATGATCCAATTAAAAAGTTTAGCTATTAAAATAAATAAATTTACAGAGGAAAAGGTAGAAGTGCCCAAAGGAAGGTGGAAATATTATGACGGCAATTTGAAGTTGCGAATGGGAGAAAGTCGGTACGCCGGAATTCGCAACAGTGCTTGCTTCCTTATACAATTGCATTTCTAATTTACAAATTTCAGTTTTTCGTTATTCATTCTATTTTAACTAATGCATTGTTGCATTAAAATATCTATTGATCACTTTTTTGGCGGGTTCGAGTAAAGGTTTCATTAAGATAAACATTGTTACAGCGAACATAAACTTTTAGCTGTGTCATCTGTGAGATTCTCTAATATCGGGCCTGGTTCTTTAGTCCATTCTGAATTACCCATGACATTCCAACCTATAAACACAATTTGTTACAAACGTTTTGTGACCACATGATAACATCATTTTCCTAATATATTTTGTAAACAGGGAAATTAAATATCTTGTCATCAATTTAATTGATTAGGTTTGATTATGTGAATCAATTGATTTTATATTTGTGATAATAGTTAGAACAGTTTCTATATTAAATCCATTGCGATTTTTTTCCGTTTTTTAACTTTATGTTTCCAAGAATTGCATTCTCATTTTCTATTTGTAACCTTAAAACAGAATCACATCAAAATTTGGCATCTAAAACACTGCGAAAACGATGAATGATCGCAGTCAAAGCCCTCAACTATGTAGATCGTGTTCATACTATGTGAAATGCCTTCAATTTAAATCAAAACTTAAACAATAACAAAGTGTTTATAACGAACAACTTTCATCCACACATGTTCGAAAAGTGGCAGAGTTATCTATTTTCTATTGCTTTAATTTAACCACAGTACGCCATTTGGACTCTTGCTCCTGAGCTTGCATTTCTAGATTTTTTTAATGCATTCTCTGTATTTATTACTATGCTTTTTAATTCAGCTACTTGCGCTCGTAATTGAGCATTCTCTAAAATAACATCATCACTACTTACATTATTTCTATGTTCTTGGTGATTATTTAATCCTCCTGTATGATTACTAGATGTATGATGATGATCATTAGGGTGTTTGCTAACGTGGTTGCGTTCTAATTGTTGTTTTAGTTGTTCGGTGTGCTTTTTCAGCTCAGCCTGATGCTTTTTCACAATTTCATTGATGTGTGTTGATATAACTTGCTCTACCCATGATCAGATGGTAATGATAAAGCTGATCCTGATGATGATGATACAGGTTCAGGGAATAAGCATGATAATAGATCTTTTAACCTAAAAACGTGTACTTACGTCTGACAAACAATTTCGCAACCAGAAATATGAGAATAAGAAACTCAATCCTTGCGCTTTCCTGATGCCATGCCATGCGTCGCTTTTCGGCACTTTCATCCACAAAACTAATTGCGCACACGCGAAATTACTGAACTTCGTCGACCGCTCTTGAGTGACGGCCACCACTTGCTGAATTCACTGCCATGTGGCTGTCAATTCACCTTGACATCCCACGACAAAATTGACGTGGGATGTGCGCCCGTCGCAACCAACATGAAATGACAAGCCACCTAGCAGCAAGGTGTGTTGGTAGTGGTCGCCAGCGGCGTCACATGATTCATTACACCTCTCCTGGATCAAGCCGCAAATTATAACGGCAGATCGGGAACGCGTTGGGAGTTATTCTCCCTTGATTTATTGGAAACCTAGGAAAGGCTTAAGTAGAGTAATGTCGCAATTTTTCATCGAAACATTTTTGAACGCGTTTTTAACGGGCAATTTGAATCGGTGGCTGAAAGAATGTATTCGAGCGTAGTTTAATCGCGTCAAGACGCTCGACAGAATTTTCTCTCCGAACTAGCTGACCGACAAGCAGTCACCTCGGAGTAGATTGTGAGCATCCGTACGTATAGGCCTTAAAAGGCACAGTTTGTTGATGCGCCTCAAGACTTCATGTCTTTAACCGATGGTAGGTCCATTTAGATTTCTTTCGGGAGATCGCGATGACGACTAAGGCAGTCATTACAGCTGATACGATTTGCCATGAAAAATCATATGCTGGCTGAACACGACAGAGTAAGGTGAGATACCTGTGGCAGAATGGTCAGAGGAACGTAGAGTGCAGCTGTTAGCCGACAGTTTGCAATCCCAATCCCTGTGATTTCGGTGGATGTAAACACGGATAGCTGCCAATAGGCTGCGGTTCAATCGCTCAAAATTGTTCGCTTTTGGTGAATGTATGACAGTTAGTTGATGTGTCGTGCCATATTTTAAGCAAGTCTTAGAACTGAACTGATCTAAACTGAACTCCGTTGTCGGAAACGATGCGTTCTGGTACATGTACTGGTAATACGTGAAAGACACGCTTGTCTAGGAAATCCATGATCGGTATTATATTGAGGTTGCGAGGGACTCTATAAAGGGAACAGTCGGTCCAGATTGTGGACAGCACCAACGTGTCTTGTGGTAGATCTCGGGTACACGCTTTCGGGTATGTCTAGTTTACCCATTCGAAGTCAAAGAACTGTATTCGGGCCTTTTTTTAAAACTTGCATGTCTCGAACGCATCTACATACTCCTTTATCTGCTGTCGCATTCTAGAAAGAAAGAAGTATATCCTCAGTTGTCTGATGTTCTGTCCATATCCGCCGGTCGTGCTCAAAGGGTGATCATGCATGAGCACAAACTATCAAACCTGTGGTTAATTTTTCCGGTACCTTCAACTTCCATTGTCCATCTTCCTGGAGGGGGTCTTCGTTTGGGTCCACTACCTTCAAGTTTGGAAGTCGAGCTTGCTGACCCTAGATATGGTGCCGCAACAGAGTGTTTTTGTCCGACTGAAAGGATGGGTGATTTAGGTCTATTAACATGAAGCTGCCCCAATCCGGAGAGGATATTTTGGATAACGTATCTGGAACGACATTTTGCGATCCCTTTCTATGCCGAATAGTAAACTGGAAGGCTTGCTATTTTAGAGGATATCAGGCCAGACGACCATGTGAATCTGATTGGCTCATCAGCCACTTCAATGAAGCATCGTCCGTGACTATCTCGAATTGGTGGCTCTCAACATATGCGCTGTCACTGCCATCACCGCTACCAAGCATACCTGTTCAGAGACAGTATAGTTTCGCTGGACGGTATAGTGGACGTCCTGGCACCGTGAAGGCAGTTTTCTCCTTCAACTTGAGATCCAAGGGAATTTACTAGAAGGTATCCTTTAGATCCAAGCTGGTGATATAGTGCACTTTAGGCAGTCCACTCAAAATACAAACGATCAAGGGAAGTGGGTATACGTCCTTAATCTTAAAAGCATTAACTCGCTGCGCGTCCAGGCACAAACAGATTTTATTCAGTTTTACCACCAGTGCTACTGAAGACATAGCAAAGTGCCTTTTATTGATAGGCCTAGCATCTGCCATATCAAAAATGTGAGATACTAGTGCGTTCTGCTAATATAGCCTCGTCTAATCATCGTTGTTGTAGCTGGTCTAGCTGGTGTTTGGCAGAATTCGACCCATCGCATTTCATTGCAAGGGTTTCAAGTAGCGTACAGGTGAATACTTTTGGTGCAAAGTTGAACTGGCGGACGAAACTCATCCCCAGGTAAAGATTTTGGGTAAGTTGCGGAATGACATGTTTATCCACACCTTTAAAGGTGACATTCGTAGTATCTTTCTAACAGTGGCGTGTTTCGTGCCGTCTACCGTCGAGAGGTAAAACTTGCTTGCTCCCGTGTCGTTCCACCGATGCATATCATCGGGCATCGTTCTTCGTAATCTCCTGTATCTGCTAGGTACTCCTTCAGACGGTCATTGTACGGTTTCTTATATTGTGGCGTGTTCGTCGGGCTCCCCCGACGGCGGTGCGGATTGTGTCAGATGCTGACCTTCAGGAACCGAGCGGTTAGCTAACTTGAAAAGTAGAGTCAAAGGTGTGTCTGAATTGCTAACTTTCGAAGTTGAGGGAGGGTCTGATGTTGGATCAGTGGTTAAGCGCTCTTGAAATGTGTAACATGTTGAATATAAACAATTTAATGAATTTCTTAAATCAGTGATTCATCAAGTGTTATTAATATATATATATATATATATATATATATATATATATATATATATATATATATATATATATATATATATACATATATATATATATATATATATATATATATATATATATATAGTATATATATATATATATATATATATATATATATATATATATATATATATGTACTCGTATATGTATGTGTGTATATATAATTGAAAATTGAAAACAAAACAAAAATACAAAAAAAATTTTGTTTTTTCATGCATATAACAATTATTTGTTCAGCATACACTCGTCACACAAATACTTGTTATGTATTTATGATACGATACAATTGACAGTTAAATAAAAGCAGGCAATTTAAAAGAAAATTGAAATGAAAATATATATATATATATATATATATATATATATATATATATATATATATATATATATATATATATATAGAATTGATATTTTTGAAATAAATAAATTTTTTTTTTGAGTAAAGAAAAAGGATTGAATTCTAACAAGCATAGAGAAGTGAAGTAAAATAGAAATTCTATAGCAACGAGTTTTTTTTCTTTAGAAAAAAAAACCTAAACACTGATTTGATACACAAATCAAAGGATAATTGTTTCCAAGAGGAAAGAAGAGCCAAGTGTTTTTAATTGAAGCGGAATCTGTGAATATCATTCGTTAAATGATATTGATTGCGAAGATACGCAAACGTCACTTTGAAAGTCCAAAATTCTTTTGAGTTCAAAAAACTTTTGATTTTATTCAATTTATGAAGCAGTAATAACAATTGCGATAAGTTCAAAAAAAATATTCTGAAGATAATCTACGGAAGCAGATTAACGTTTTGAAGACTAAAATAACAGGATTTGAAATAATATTAGTAAGGCAAGATATGAAGATTTAGTTCAAGAAAATAATAAATTGAAAAATCGCATAAGGAAATGAAACGATTTACGATATTAAATGGGCCGATATAGGATATGAAAATAGAGTAGTTAGAGAATTGGATAAAGTAGTTAGAGAATTGGATGGAGTAATTAGCATTATTCTTATAAAGAACTTATATTGTTTTTGGAGATTATATAAAGCGCTTGGAAGTTTGTCGCCGCTTGCTGACGCGATACGAGGTGGAGGGGGAAGGTGCGTCTTCACTACAGACGAGACATGTGGACACTTTTACACTCCTGAAAGCAAGGTGTCGTCTAAAGAGGGGAGGAGGAAGGAGGAAGGTGCCCCAATCAAAGTGAAGACAAACAGGTCCGCAGGTAAATTTATGTGTGCTGTGTTCTGGGACCGGCGGGGCGTGCTAACGTCGATTTTCTGCGCACCCAACGTTCCATCATTGCTGCATACTACTCTAACATTTGTTTTATTCGAGTAGTCGCACAATCAAACTGCTCGAAAACCTTTCTATCTCCTACTCGGAATTTTGTGGCAGATTTAAAAAAAAAATAATAATTAATTTTAATTGTAATCCTAATTTTGTAGAACAGTTCTTCTTATTATTTTTTTTTTAAGTGTCATTTCATACTAATTTTCCTGTATATTATAATTTAAATGTCTCCCGTTAATTTTATTCGTCATGAGATTTAACTTTTGTAACAATTTAAAATTTTCATTTCTTTACTATAGTTAAAATTTCTTTACTTCATTTAAATTTCTTCACTCCATTTAAATCTTTTGTACCTCATTTAAATTTCTTTACTACATTTCTAATTTTCTCTACTGTAATTAAATTTTGTTTTAAAAATTTCAAATCTGCATGTAAAATTCCGTGTTTGGGGAACGCTGATCTAATACTCCTCAACGGTGTATAACATCACGGAAGAGAAATGAACTGGGCTGATGGAGTCAGCTGAGGCGATTCACCGTATGCACGGGATGGAATTAACAGAAGACAAGGCTTTGGAACGGCTCGAGAGATCGAGTTGGAGCACGATACGGAATGACGCGGAGAACGGCGGCGAAGAGGAAAAATAAGAAATTATTTTAATATGTGAAACTTTAGTGGCATTGGCGTGTTTTTTCGAGTTTTGATTAATACGATTAATACCTGATGTGTGACGTTACGTTGTGAATTCGAGTGTTAGAAAGAAAAGTTTTCTCGTCGTGCTGAAACCATTCGAGGGTATAGTACAGGAACTCATCTCGGACAATGTTCTTCACTTTTAAAATGCTGTTGCTTACTTTCTGCGTATGTGTAAATAGATGTATGTATAAAGCCTTGATTTGATGAAGAACGTGCGATATAATCAGATTTAAGTTTAATCAAGAAAAATGCTATGACTGATTTGTTTAACCGTTTGGAATGTGTTTTAACGGGAGTTATTTAAGTATATGATTAAACGTCTAGGAATAAGAATCAAGATTCAATTGAATATCATCGATGACAAGTGCTATAATCTACGATTATGTTAAAAAAGAAAGGTAATTAAGTTTAATTATTGTAGTTTACTTAAATTTGAAGTATAAATCTTTTTCAATGATTTTCAGTCAATGCATGATATATGTTGCATAAAAGAAGCATAACCTTAGATATTAATACAAAACAAATAGAATATTCAAGAAAAAAGGACACAGACGGGACAGAAACGGACAATTGAAAAATTAGAAAACAAAAAATGAAACCAGTTTGATTTGCAAACGGAAAAAACTAGTTAAAAACAGATAGTTTATCATTGAGACTTATTTTCTTTATATTTTGAGCGGCAAGGAATTCGCGGAAGTAAAAACATATTTATCTTCTTTTTTTTGCATCGATTGATGTATTTTGTTTTGTTTTTATGCAACTGTCGCGATTATTGCTATCTAAATGAGAATAAATGGAATAGAATGTTATCATTATATATTTTGCTAGAGTACGCGATCTTCTATTAATAAAACAATGAATTGCTAAACAACAACGGCTCGGTCTTTCTATTTCGTGCGACCAGACCGGGTTAGGTCCGCATCGATGGCAGGCCTTTCTCTGACATGGGCTAGCCATCGGGCGCGCTCCAACATTTTGTCGCTTACTAGGGGCTCTTGCCGGATAGAGTGGCCTTCCGCTGTGATTCGATCACATAATTCTATAACCTAAATTGGTCTCGTCTATATTTCTCTTTTGATGGGAAAGCTCATGCAAATTATATTTGTATGAGTTTTCCACTCAAAAGGGAAATATATGGCCACGTCTACGTTTGGAATTTGATCCGGTTGGGAGGGTGCGAGGGGGCACCACCTCCATCCGAATGCCCCATTCTTATTCGTGGGCCATAAGAATCGTCAGGGAACGACGAAACTCCCTAAGTCCGCTCGTCTTCCCTAGGTCCAGTTTGTCCTTTTTTTTCATCTGCAATCTTCAACCCTTAGTTGGTTGCCTCCTTTTTTTTCTTTGTGACCCAGGAATTCGTGAATGCGAAATTCTTTTGTAGTGGGTCCTTGTCCTGGGGGAAAAAACCCGCCCCATGACACCGCAACGCTAGCCTGGCAGCGTATTCACGCGTCCCCAGGCAAGGCCAATCTCGGCGGATATCACCATCCTCTTCCGCCGAGGCAGCAGACCACCGCTGCAGTCCCGAACAGACATTTACTTATACCTTTCACTACAAAATGGCGCCCAACGTGGGGCTCGAAATACCCGGCTGTATCACCAGTCGTGAGTACGAGACAGTCTATCGTCTCCAGGTGCCCCTACAAGGTGTCCAGATTTATGGCGGGTAGGTAACCACTAAGGAATATTGCACTAACCGTGCCCCAGCAATTTAATAACTTCCAGACGTGTGTTGTCCTTGACATCAATATCAAATAGAGGAAGGGATCCACTGAATCACAGGCTTTAAGGAAATCCGTAAAAATAACGTCACCTTCTTGTTGCTGATTGAGGGCAGCTGCAATATGATGGGTAAAAGAAAGTGAGTTTGTAAGGGCAGATCTGCCTCTGATAAAACCATACTGTTGATCAGCTAAAGGTGGAAGTATAAGCGGGTATAGCACATCAAAAACTCTTTTTTCAAAGATTTTACCAAAACAAGGAAGGAGGGAAATATGACGATAGTTTTAGATGATATTACGGTCACCAGATTTGAAGATAAGAAAACTGTGGGCAATTTTCCATTGGGAGGGGAAAACTCCACAGGGTAAACTCAAATTAAAAATAGAAGAAGACAACGATTTTGCTAGAAAATTCGGAATGCCATCAAGGCCCCCACTGGTACTGTTGTCAAGATTATTTAGGAACAGCTCAACCTGCAAGGGGTTTTTACGAAAAGTAATAGAGGAAAAGGAGCAAGAAGATTGATTGAAGGAAAGGAAATGCTTAGCCCTGCTGCAAAAGAAAGAAAAATAAGAAGCGAAGAGTTCACAAGATTCTTAAGTAGACGATGTCACACCGCTCTTTGAATTCAGCGAGGTCAATTGGAAGACCACTGGATAAGAATTTTCTGCGGACAGCATCTTTTGCTTTAATTGCAATGGCAACATCTGAATTAAACGAAGGAGCATCTTTAGGCTTTCTTGATGGAAACAGGAGAAAATTGTGAGATTAAGGACAAAAGAAACATATAGAGCTTATCAACACAATCTTCAATGTGAAGGTTGCTAAAGAAAGAATACCAATTCAGGGCATTAAGGCTAGCTTCCATGCTCGATAAATCAGCTTTTAATAAATTAAAGTGGGATGGTGAGGAGTTCCTCAAAGAACGAGAAGATGTGATAGCAAGCTCAATGGAGAGTGGTGGATGGTAGGGATCAGGTCTGACAAAGGATGAGAGTGCCGCCGATGCGGACAGTGCAGAAGGTAACAAGTTGAAAAGAACAAGACCAAATATTTTGTTATTGGCATTAGGAACAGTGTTGAATTGGGTGAAATAACAGAGGGAAATAAAAGAGAAAAGAGCAAAAGACACACTGCCACCAGAAACTATGCAGACATACATATCATTCCAAACGATAAAAGGCAAATTGAAGTCACCACAGAACAATATAGGGGTAGAAGGGAAACGAGTATTAATGTAGCTCGAGAATTTTGCAAAGAAACGTTCGTAAACAAAAGCAGGACTGTTACAATGGATATACACAGATAATACGAGGAGGGAAGGAGATTAGTAGGTGTAAAATACCGACTCTAAATCAAATTTTCAGTACAAATTAACCTGTAGCGACCTCCGGAGTTCACCACCGAGTTACTACTGGCGCCACCGTCGCTTAGAAGACACCTTATGCATCTTGTCATTCTCGATCTCTGTCTGTGACAAGCCGCCAAGCCATCGACAACGAAACTCAGACGCGCTCATCATAAATTCGAAATTATACGATATTGTATTTATGTGTTGATTAAACAAGTTTGTCCATTAACTGTTGGCGTTGTTATTTCCACATCCCAACAACTGGTGACCCCTAAATCAAACGGACAAGCAAGCAGCAAGTTAATTACGCAGAAACAAAATCAACGCTTGGAAAATGGCGGAAGAAGAAAACTTTGCCGACGCCGTCGATAGCACGCACGCGCAAGTAAGTTCCGTTTTATCTTTTAAAATTCCCGTTTTTTGGAGGAATCGACCAGCGGTCTGGTTTGCCAGACTCGAGGCCCAATTTCGTAATCACCGCATTACGAAGGACGACCAGAAATTCGACAAAGTCATAGAAGAGCTGGATTCGGAGATTTTAGAGCAAGTCGCCGACATTGTTGAAAAACCCCCGGCGGAAAACAAATACGAAACGTTTAAACAAAGAATACTTAGCACGTTCGCAATGTCCGAAGAGGCGCAAAATAGGGAACTACTGGCTGGCCTCGAACTGGGTGACCGGACGCCGTCCCAACTCCTTCGGGTGATGCGCATCAGGGCAGCCGACCGAATTCCCGACAGTTTTCTGAAAACAATGTGGCTCCAACGACTTCCCGTAAATGTGCAACAGATTGTGAGCATAACTGAAACGTCTGAGCTGACCAAACTTTCCGAAATGGCAGACAAAATTCTAATGATGCACGAGCCACGAAACATCACAGCCGTTTCTTTGCCATTCACGCAAATTGGCGTGGGAAAGGAGCTAGCTTTTATAACAAAATCGTTGAAAAAAATTCAACGATGTCGATCGCAGACTCGAAACTCTGCACCATTCCGAACCCGTTCCCCTTCGCAGAAAAAGGAGAATCCGTCTTGGTGTTATTACCACAACACCTACGGCGAAAAGGCGCGACGATGCCGCGACCCATGCACTTGGCACGCAGATCGACAAGCAAAAACTGAGTGCGCTACAGTCAAATACGGCGGTTGACAGTAGAAGCGCACCACTAAGCCGACTACACGTTTTCGACAATGCCACGGGATTAAATTTCCTCATCGACACAGGCGCAGATGTCTCTGTTGTCCCTCGACAAAACAACCAACACAAGTGCAAACCGACGCCATTCAAGCTTTACGCCGCGAATGGAACGACCATCAATACATATGGCCTTAAAACGCTGACATTAAACCTGAACCTGCGACGAGCGTTTACCTGGAAGTTTTGGATTGCTGATACTACACGACCGATCATTGGTGCTGATTTTTTGAGACACCACGCATTATTGGTGGATATTGAAAACCGCTGTATACGAGACCCCGAGACTGAAAGAACGTCGAAAGGAACTATCAGTGAATATAAGTACTCGGGAATCGCATTAATTGCAAACACATCGTGTTATGAGAGTCTATTAAAAGAATTCCCTAACATTCTCAATCCAGTGCAGCAAACAGCTATAAAAAACGAAGTTCGCCACTACATCGAAACGACTGGCCCGCCTGTAGCGGAAAAACCTCGACGCCTCACACCCCGAAAAATTAGCTATTGCGAAAACAGAATTTGCATTTATGATGGAAAAAGGGTTCTGTCGCCCTTCAAAAAGTTCTTGGGCAAGTCCCTTGCACCTCGTTCCGAAACAAGATGGTTCATGGAGACCATGCGGAGATTACAGACGATTGAATGCAATTACGAAGCCCGACCGCTATCCGATGCCCCACATACAAGATATTACCGCCGGATTGGAAGGAAAAAAAAATCTTTTCGAAAATCGACCTGTTAAGAGCGTATCACCAAATCCGGGTAGCTGAACAAGACATCCCAAAAACGGCGGTGATTACGCCTTTCGGGTTATTTGAATTCACAGTAATGACCTTCGGATTACGAAACGCTGCCCAATCCTTTCAAAGGTTTATGAACGAGGTACTCCGAGGACTGGACTGTTGCACTTGCTATATTGACGACATTTTGGTGGCATCGGAAAATAAGGAGCAACATTTACAGCACCTCCGATTATTATTTGAGCGTCTCGACAAATTCGGCGTGGTGGTCAACGTGGCTAAATGCGTATTTGGAACCAGCGAAATAGAGTATCTGGGTTACAGCATAAATCAATTCGGAATAACGCCACCGGTTTCACGGGTGGAAGCCATTAAAAACTATAGACGACCCGACACCGTGAAAGAGCTACGAAGATTTTTGAGAACGCTAAACTATTACCGTCGTTTTATCCCAAAAGCAGCGGACTTACAAGCGCCGTTAAACAACTTACTATCAAACGTAAAAACCAAAGACATTAACTGGTCAAAAGAAGCCGACGAAGCATTTAACAAATGCAGGGATTCTATCGCGAGCGCAACATTGCTCGTTCACATTCGAACAAACGCACCCATAGCACTGGTAACAGCGTAGCAGTCGGTGCTGTGCTGGAACAAAAACACGGTGACAACTGGGTACCCATAGCATACTTTCAACGAAAACTTTCAAACGCAGAAAAACGATACAGCACATACGACCGGGAACTGTTAGCTGTCTACGCCAGTATTCGACATTTCCGACACATCCTTGAAGGTTCGGATTTTGTGGTGAAAACCGATCATAAACCATTAGTTTATGCCTTTCATCAGAGAACTGACAAAGCGTCACCGACACAAAGCAGACAGTTATCATTCATCTCACAATTCACAACCAGAATTGAGCATATCACTGGCGAAGCTAATATAGTGGCAGACGCTCTATCTAGATTGGAGGCGATCTCGATGCCATCAAGGATTGACATAAGACTCTTAGCGGAAGAGCAAGCTAAAGATAGCGAGCTACAACAATGGATTTCACCAAACCAGACATCATTGCAATTAGTTCCAGTATTACTGGACAACCATTCGATATACTGCGACACTTCTACGAAAGTAGGCAGACCATTCATTCCTGAACCATTGTGGAAGACGATCTTCGACACTTATCATCGCTGTGCCCACTCCAGCAGCCGAGCAACTCTCAAAGCTATTAAAAGGAAACTAATTTGGCCCAACAAGAACCGAGAGATACGACAATGGTCACGCACCTGCATTAATTGCCAACGGTCAAAAGTCGGTAGACACGTGAAAAACGAATTTCAACCATTCAGGGTACCGGACGAACGCTTCAAACATGTCCACCTAGACATCGTAGGACCTTTAGCGCTGTCAAAAGGTTACAGATACTGTTTGACCATGTTGGATCGCTTCTCGCGCTGGCCCGAAGCGATACCCATCTCGGACCAAACAGCTGAGACGATCGCAAACACATTTTATTCAAATTGGATCTCACGCTACGGAACACCTCTGGTAATTACCACTGACCAAGGAACGCAATTCGAATCATCTTTATTCAACGCTCTTGGAAAACTACTTGAGTGCCAGCGAACTCGCACTACTCCGTACCATCCAGTATCAAACGGTGCAATCGAACGGTGGCACCGCTCACTAAAGGCAGCAATTATGTGCCACGAAGACAATCCTCAGTGGACCGACGTCCTTCCCACCGCCTTAATAGGATTACGCAACAGTTTTAAGGAAGACCTCAATTCTTCCTCAGCCGAATTGGTCTACGGTACGAACCTACGATTACCAGGAGAGTGGTTTGCCGATTTCAACACTGAAAAATGTGAGCCGCACATATTCGTTAGAAAAATCCGACAACATATGAAGGAGCTACGACCAAGGCCTATAGAGCATCGCACAAACAGGACCACGTTTATACATAAAGACCTTCACTCCTGCTCTCATGTGTTTGTTAGGGTAGATTCTGTAAAGAAATCACTAACACAACCATACACAGGACCGCATCGAATCATCGAACGACTATCAGCATCCGTTTATTCAATAGACCTAAATGGCAGGAAAGTCAATATTTCCATTGAGAGACTGAAACCAGCATATCTCACGACTGACACAGAGAACCCAGTAACATCGACATCATTAAGTTCCCGATCGACGACAATACCAGTTTCACAACCTCAAACGTCTCTAGCATCGTCATCAACGACAAGCAGCATCGAGCCCAATTAATACACCGATCAATCCACGTCCATCGCATATACGAAAAACTTATTTGCCGCATTCATCGAAACGCTTAAGTCAACCAATCATAAATAATGGTTGAACGTCATCAACAGTTTCCCGACGACAGCCCCATTCAGGAGGGAGTATTGTAGCGACCTCCGGAGTTCACCACCGAGTAACTACTGGCGCCACCGTCGCTTAGAAGACACCTTATGCATCTTGTCATTCTCGATCTCTGTCTGTGACAAGCCGCCAAGCCATCGACAACGAAACTCAGACGCGCTCATCATAAATTCGAAATTATACGATATTGTATTTATGTGTTAATTAAACAAGTTTGTCCATTAACTGTTGGCGTTGTTATTTCCACATCCCAACAAACCTGATTTTGCGCGCCACCTGGTGGTGGAAATTGGAACTAATGGCGCTTGTAGCTGCCGACAATGGAACTAATGGTTTGTGTCTTGGGTAGGTGGGTGTGTGTCTTGGGTGTGTAGGTGCTTGTATTAGGGTGGTATAGGTAGGTGTCTGAGATAAGAAGATATACGGTCGTGCGTATGAAATAATACTCCGCGTTAATTGACGGTAAATCAAAGATGGCCGGTGCCATTCGTATTAGATGTTGCGGAGCGCGCTAGGCACATTCGGATACGATCAACTCCTGTTGAAGAGTGATGGCTTGACGGCGATTCTGTAACACCACTGCTGTCATCGGCGACATCTGATTGTCGTCTGTCGTGACCGCCACAAAGGTATGAGTCCGGAATAGATGTGGATGTCATGGATGGTTGCGGCGAGGGTGTGTATCTAGATTATGGGGATATGTGTATCAGATTAGTGTAGGTGTGGGCCTTAGGTATGTGGGTATGTATATAAGATTGGTATAGGTGGGTGCATACATACATCTGTGTCTTGTAAGTGCTCCGGGTCTTAGTAGCCTCTAGCGGTTAGTAGAAGTAGTCTTGATGGTTGTGTTCTAGAATAGATATATATCTTTAGATTACAGGTGCGCATCTTTAGCCTGAGTAGCCTCTAATGGTAAATAGCGAAACTAGAAAATTCATCACAGTCTAGGGTAGTCCCATATTTCCAATTGATAGATTCAATACCTAGATTTCTCAGCGTGTGTTTATATAGGGTTTACATATATGTTTAAAATTAATAGGAACTAGCTTTTGACGCTTTTAGCGGTAGGTAATTATACTATCCATAGTTATTTCTCTATAGCGAAAGGATTTCTCATATATTCGTTGCTTATAGTCTTCGCTTGGTTTTGTTATTCATCTTTAGTGGGAATGTTTCTCGGGTCTTATATGCTACTAGCGGTATACAGTTTTTTATCCATTGTCATTTTAATGTATAGTAGATTCGTGTATAGGATTGATAGCTTGAAGTATGAGTGTTGCTGATCTATTAGGGAAGATCTGTGGATAGGAGGCGCTTCAGGCAGTTGACTTGCTGAGTTCCTTTAGCGTGTGTCACTTATTGAAGGCGTTTGGGTCGAGCAATTTACTTAATCACATTAGGCGTGCTGGACGTCTTTTATGATGCGAGTGGCTACATGGTGACGGCGGGCGCTTGTATAGACGGGTGACTGCGTTATTGACGGGTGATGGGCGACGGGTTTACCTTTTGACGGGTGTTCTAAGGCGTATGAATTTGCTTCATGAGCGCTCAGTTAAGGTGCGCATTGCTCCTCGATTGATGTCTTTGGCTAAGAATGGACGGCAGCGTATGGAAATGAACGATTTGCTTGATCATGTTAGGCGTGCGGGAAGTTTTTATGGCGCGAGTGGTTGCGTGGTGACGGAGTACTCTGCTATAGACGGGTGACGTTGCATTATGGATGGGCGACGGGTTTGCCTTTCGACGGATGTTCTAAGGCGTGAGAATTTACTTAATGGATGCTTGCTTAAAGGGCACCACAGATTTTGAAACCTCGTCCATGACAAGGTCTCATTTCAGGTATTTTTTGTGAAGTTCTACTGTGTGTAGCGATGTTTGGTCCGAAAGTTGATCCGCGAGTAGGTCCTTCCGCTGGTCGCATTGCTTGGTCCATGACAAGATCTCAAACATGATGTTTTGATGATGAATTTTCACCGTCTGTAGCGATGTTTGGTCCGTGAGCAGTGAAATCAAAATCTTTTGATTTTTATGCGTGGCGCTACAATATATGTATGCTAGTTTTCAATGTATGCTAGGTGTGGTGTGAGTGTAGGCTAGATGTGTGGCAAATTGGTACACACTGCCACTGGCAGTATTTGATGATAATGATTTGGAAATAATCTTTTGTAAACAAGAAGCAAAAGATTATTTCTGCGAGTTGGGGTTTTAAAACCCATTTGAAAACTTTTATTGTTTCAGAAATTTTGCGGTCGGTTTTCTAGTTTTCTAGGGTTTTTAAATTAATTTTTAGGGTTTTGTACTTTTTGTTACAAAACCCTATTGAAATCGATTTTGTCTGTCCGTCCGTCTGTGTGTCACAGCTGTTTTTCTCCGAAACTATAACAGTTACAGACACCAAACTTAATAGGCATATCAGAAGTGATTGCTTTTTGAAAGTTGAGGTATCAGAAAAATTTTAAAAAAGTTTTAAAGAGGGGTCCCCCCATACCGGAAGCGGACCAATAAAAATTTTTTTTACCAAAGGTAGGCATGTGGTGTGTCAAAAGAAAGGTCTTGATTAGAACTTTCGAAAATAGATCTTAAAACAGTGTTACCGGCTCTTCGAAATGCAGGGGCAGGGGAAATGCACGAAAAATTTGTGCCCCCCCCCCCCCCTTGATCCGAAAAATCTGAAAAAAACACGCACGTAGATATTTATGAATATAACAACGACAAATACCTTAGAAGTCGAAATTCACTCAACTTTAGTAAAAATAGCATTATTTATAAATATTACATTTTCCTCAATAAAATCGCAATGGAACCTTTAAATTTAGTGAAACTCGATTTTACGGTAGCGTTTTGCAAGATTCTCATATTCTGTAGATTTCATAAAAATCGATTAATATTTACGGAAGTTATAGCCATTTGAAATTTCTCCTATTACAGCAACAAATACATGAGATTTTTCGACCGCATGGGCTTGCTATCGACCCAGACACTACAGTTTAGTTTGGATGTTCTCAAAATTTTCAGAAAAGATGTATAAAATAAACGTCATTATAGTCTCATTCAACCAATGATTTTAGTACTACGGCAATAGAATGGTGGCCGCTTGAAATTAAGTAATAGTCGTTTTTCTTGTAAACCAATTATTTGATGTGCGTGTCATTGAAGCATTTCTTGAGGTTGTCCATTATTGGTGACTGTATATCATCTTTTGAGTACAAAACCCTTCAAACACGAACGTAGGTCTGTCTACCCGACTTGTTTTTAATTACTTTGAATTTAATTTTCCAAATACTACTCAAATCTGTCCATTCGTCCATCACAGCAAGCTTTCTCGTAAAATTTTAAATTTTAATTTTAATTGCATCCAAAGTTAATCGTTCCAACAAATCAACAGGATCAGAGATTTCATTCATAAATACAAAATACTGCCGCTATTTTGTTTTGTCTTACAAAAATTTGCAGAATTCTTGGCAATTTTGAGAAACCAAAACATTTCTTCAAAATTTCCATAAAAATCTAAAGGAAATTGTGATATCCAGGTCGATGACGTGAACACGTGTTTTTGTTGTTGGGATTCCCAAAAATTCAAATGACTATATCTCGCTTGGTTATGATTCAATTTCTATTTATTAAGGTACATAACTGGAAAATCCAAGAAACTTAAGGGTGTGTAACGATACTTGGACCATGAGTTGGTCTGTGACTAGGTCGGTCGTTTGATCGCAGTGAAATCAATAAATTTTTATTTTTGTAGGTAGATTTGCACGGTGCATGTATGGATTGTGGTAATTTTTCTTAATTTTCATTTGACGATAAAATCTCGTGAAGTGTAGACAATTAGTGAAAATGTGTTCAATCCTGAATACCGCCGCGTGGGCAAATTTTTTTGAAAAATTTAAAGAACTTCCGGAACTGTGGAAAGTTAAAAGTGATTGTTATAAAAATAAACAAAAAAAAAAATATAGCCTGGCAATCGTTGCTGGAACTATATAAAGAAATTGAACCTGGTGCTAACTTGGATACGGTAAAAAAACGCATAATTAACATCAAAGCGTGTTTCCGTCGGGAAATGAAAAAAATAGACAAATCCCAACGATCTGGTGCTGCAGCAGAAGACGTTTACATACCAAATTTATGGTATTTTGATTGCCTCGAGTTTTTGCGGGACCAGGAAATTCAATTAGCTGGGATATCAAGTATAGATATTGACGACGAAAGTGACGTAGAAGTAGCTGAAGTAAGTACCGTTTTGTATTAGTATTACCTTCAAATAGAATATATATGTCTACATTTATATATTGTGTATGTATATATATATATATATATATATATATATATATATATATATATATATATATATATATATATATATATATATACATATATATATATATATATATATATATATATATATATATATATATATATATGTACATATATATATATATATATATATATATATATATATATATATATATCATATGTTTATCTACAAGAATATATGCATATTGTGAAATACCCTTGCACGTGAAGCATACAGCGAAAATATGTCAGGCTTTGGATTTTGTTCAAAGTTGGGTGAATTGTACTTCTAGAGCACCTGAATTAACGTAAATCATTATTTTGTTCTCTTTAACATTGCTGCCAATTTATGGGACTTTAAAATTTTAAAAATTTTAGGAACAATTTTTTCGAAAGTTGTTAATGCAGTTAATCAAATGGGTTGAATAATAAGTAAATAGTGTGTTTTTAAGAAAATCGAATGTTTTTTTAGGAATTTATTCCAATTTGAAATTGGAATTTTTTCGTACATGAAACCGGAAGTTGAAATTAAAAATTCGATTTTTTCATACTTCGCCTATATTAGTATTTTTTTATTTTTAAGTTCAATATATAGCCTCAAGGATAGAAATATTATGTACAAAACTTTTAAAATGGTATCTCAATTGGTTCAGAAGATATGAGCTAAAATACGAAGGCATCGCATAGCGCACCATGCTGCATCTTCGTCTTTTAGTTCATATCTTCGTAACCAATTGAGATACCATTCTACAATTTTGAGCACAATAGTTCTATACCACAAGCTATATTTTGAGCTAAAAATAAAAAAAAATATTAAAATAGGCGAAGGGTAAAAAAATCGAATTTTTAATTTCAACAACCGATTTTTTTACAAACACGATTTACTTATTATTCAACCCATTTGATTAACTGCATTAACAACTTTCGAAAAAATTGTTCCTCAGTTTTTTTAAATTTTAAAGTCGCATAAATTGGCAACAAGGCTAAAGAAAACAAAATAATGATTTACATTAATTCAGGTGCTCTAGAAGTAGAATTCACCCAACTTTGAACAAAATCCAAAACCTGGCATTTTTTTCCATTGTCCGCTTCACGTGAAATGCCCGTAAGTGTGAGCTTCAGTTTGGAAATTACTAATAAACCTTATTATTGCAAGTTAATTAAACAATTCTCCGGAATATGTGCCTTTCCCCGGTAATAAGTGATAGAAAATAACAAGTAATAACATTGAAAATTGTTACATTATAAAATCTGAATAGTTCCTTGAATATTTGCTAAGTAGCTACGAAATTTATTAATGCCATTGCCAGAAATTCCTACAACAGCGAACATCTTTTTATGGATTGGTTTATAACGTAGAAGGTGTAATTACGGTAAAATGTATTGAATCTATTTGTGAAGGATGCATGAATGGAAAAACCCAATCATTATGTAATCCTCATTCGGTACGGCATTCAACCCATGTTATATTATCTGTTACTGGCTACTAGAAAAAGGCACATGTCCCGAAACCTCATTAATTAACAAACAGGTAAACTCTTTACGATAGTCGTGTTTACATGCATCAATTGAAATGGGTTTAAGATTTGAAAATGAACCGGAATGGAAAAACCGAAAGGAAAAACATTTAGAAAAAAAGAAAACCGACTTCAAAATGCCCTAAACTTTGAGGAATACCGACTGTATTTTGATTCGTGAAAAGCTGATTGCAGCTCAAATAATTCTGTATTTTACTTTCGGGTCATTTTACCGATTACCGATTCTTAAATTTTAAACCCATTTCAATTGATGCATGTAAACACGACTAATATGCCCATCAAACTTAAATGAACAACTCATTTTCTTTAAATAATGAATCAACACTTATCATTTTCCGTTCATTCTCTTCCAGGAAGCAAGTGAAGCTGTCCCGAAAACAAATAAAAAAAGAAAAACAGTTTCTCAACAGTTGGCCGAAAAAAACTCCTACTTGAAAGACGCATTAGAGCATATACAGTCTTCAAACAGGAGGGAGAAAAAAGACGAAGCTGAAATTTATGCAGAATCTTGGGCAGTGTGTTTCAGGAAATTGACGCCAACACAAAAAATTTATGCTAAGCGTGCCATCGATGAAGTATTGATTTTAGGGCAGCTGGAACAGTTGACGCTAAATACTGTTAATGCGACACCAATGCCATCGAGAACGTCAACACCGCTCCATTCACATTCATCGTCACCAGGCGAAAGCAACTTTTTCCTTCCATCCGATATGCGCAGAAGGAACTCATCAATAGAGGTGACACCAATTGTGGAGATACCTGTGGAAAATGCAGTTGTATCGAACAATACTCTGCAAAATTACAACAGTTTTGATGATTTGTTTAAAGATACAGAGTATCAGTAATATTTAAAAACATTATTTTTTGATATAATATATTTTATTCATTTCAATAAATTTTTTCTTCTTAAAACTTAATGACTTTTATTTCAAATTTGAAGATTGCCAAGGAACAGATCCAACTCCGTTGAAATAATTTTTAAGTTTGTTCCTGACTTCCTTCGCAGCATCTTTAGCGTTACGTGCTTTTGTTGGTTGTAAAGGAATCATAGAACGTTGTTCAGCTCGCCATGCTCCTTCAGTTATACTTCCAGTAAAGATATTTTCAACATCGACGCTGTCGCGTAAGTATAATGCAGAATTTGTCTTCCTTAAATAATTATGTAGGTAGCAGGATGCTAAGGTTACAATAGCTGCCTTTTGAGGACTCAAGTTTATTTTATTTAAAAGAATTCTAAACCGTGATGACAGAATTCCAAAGGCATTTTCTACTATTCTTCTTGCACAAGACAGCCTATAATTGAATATTTGCTCTTCCTTCCCAATGTCGTCGCCTCCATATGGTTTCATTATATTAGTCTCGAGAGAAAATGCTTCATCACCAACAAACACAAAAGGAACTTTCGTGAGACTATTCGGAAGTACACTCATGTCTGGAACTGCCAGCGTATTCTCTGATAATTTTTCATTAAATTTGCTGTTCGAGAATACTCCTCCATCAGACACCCGTCCATTCGCACCAACTTCCACCATAATAAATTCGTATTCTGCATTAACCACCGCAAGCAAAACAATGCTGAATGTCTTCTTGTAGTTGAAGTAATACGAACCGGTGTTATAGGGCTTCCGGATTTCCACATGCTTTCCGTCTATCGCACCAATACAGTTCGGGAAATTCCACCTTTTTGAAAAACCATCGGCTATATTCATCCACTTTTCTTCAGTTTTCGGTATCTGGAAAAATAAAATTACTATTACCCAACATCTAAAAATTGTTGAATTTTTAAATTACCTCTATGTATCCTTTCAAAGCCTTAATGAGAGCAGAGCATGTTTCCATAACAATAACCCCAAGGCTTTGAGGAGAAATTGCTGTGAGAAATTTCAAATCCTCAAAACTTTGTCCACAAGCAAGGAACCGCAGGGTCGCTGATAATCTTTCATTCGCAGAAATCGCGTCTCGCATAAAAGTATCCTTTTTCTCTATCAGGGGTCTCACTGCACTTAACAAATTTTCGTACGTGATGTGGTCCATCGCAAAAAGTTTTTTAAATCCGCGGGCGCACTTACGATTAGTTCGTTCATTAAATTTACGTGCGAGAATGTTTGCCGTTTCCTATACCAATTTTTGCTCCATAGTCTCCTCTTTTTTTCACTTGAATGTCATCTTCAAGGCATTCGTTCACAACGAGCAAAGCCAGCGCTAACTCCTTACTCATTTTCGACTTAACTGACGGACAGATAATATAACACTGGGATGAATATATCTCAAGATCGACATGCCGCGAAATGATGTTTACGTGGATGTTTACAAAAATGTTTCAATGTCTGTGGGTTTCGTGTCTGGTACCTTGTCATGGACGAGGTCTCTCATGTCTGTGGGGCCCTTAAGATACGTTTTGCTCTTTGATTGGTGCCTGTGGTTAAGGACGGACGGCATTGTAGATGTGATGCGCGTCGCTTGTTTGAGTATGCAATTTGAGGTACAGGTTTCCGTGGCGGCAGATATTGTGAGCCATAGAAATTTGTCTCGTGAGCGCTTTATTAAATTTCCACGTTGCTCATCAAAGGGTGCCTGTCTTTAAGTATGGATGGCCTTGTCGGCGATTAGGAATGATGCGCGTTGCTTGTTGGAGGATGGTGATTGGGGTGTAGAATTTCCTCGGCGGTGAATACTGTTAGGCATGGAAATTTACGTCGGGGACGCGTGGCATATCCAAGTGACTTTGCTTGTTAAGAGTAGTATTCCGTGCACGTAGACTTGCCTGTCGCCGGGAGTTTTAGGGCATCGGAATCTACATCACGGAACAGAAGTGGCATGGGGTATATTGCATTGTAAGATGGCTTTGATTGTTTGCGGCGGGCATGTTTACTTGTAAAAGATAGCGTATGCATTGCGCGTTGCTTGGCGATGGGAATTTTTAGAAGTACTAAAGTTTTTGTAGTGCCCATGAACTGCGGATAACGTGATGCGTAGGATTGAGACGTGTTTTCAATAATGTCCATTCACAGATACGCCTGCTCTAATTATTCGAATATTGCTTACATTGATCTTATTCGGTTTCTTTTTGCTTACGTATGTCGTTTCTTTGTTTTGAGACACATTGCTTTTACATATTATTGCTTTTTCGGTTTCATGTCTATAGTACTTTAAGAATCGTCTACAATGTATTTTGTTCGGTTAGACTACTATACTGATTGTTCAAATCTATGGATGCAGTGAAATAGATTTTAAAGTTTGTTGTCATACGTTCTTGATATTTAGTCTCATCATCATCACTTATTTCTTAAAACAGTTTCTATTCTTCATTCTCTGATTTTAATATTATGATAGAAGTATCACATTATATTCATTCATTTTTTCTTTACTATAGGATGCTCATTGGTTTTGTTCAAAAATTCAATAATTTCTTCCAAGACGAGTTATTTTTTCAAATGAATGATCTTGTAGTGCATGAGATGGTGATAATTTTGTTCGTACATCGTATCGTTTGCGTATGATTTTTCCCTTTTGATAAGTGCTTGGTTCTATTTTTTAGATCACTAAGTTGACATGTATGTTTTGGGTATCTATTCTGAATTTGAAATTATTTATGGATGTTCTCTAGGAAAGATTTTACGATTTATGGCTTCTGGATTCTACTTTTTTATGGAGTTTATGTATGATGGATGTAGGAATCATCGGTGTGATTCTAATGAGTGCGAGTATTTACGCAATTTCATTGATAAATCTTTTATTACTTACTGAAAGAATGAATAATATAGAAAAAAGTGGTAAGTGTCAAGTCATTGACATTAGGGGTTTGTTGATATTATATTATTATTCTTTGTTTATGCCCAGAATGCATGAAAAATATTTTTAGTCCTATATGGTGGCGTTATATGCATGCACTAGATTGAATGAATTTTTAAATTTGCTTGAAACTAGGTGTTGTTATTGTGGGTCTGTATTATTTACTTTAGCTAGTTTCAAGAGTATCAGTGTAATATCGAGTAAAACTATTATTGTATGCTTGTCTCATATTCTTCACATCATGCTTTCTAGTATTGAAAAATTATTTATGTATGGATTGCTCTAGTATGATTTTGGTCATTTCCGAATTTCTTTGACCATATCTTCAATAGGAAGTTATTGATGTTTGAATATGAGAATTTATTATCCCCCTAAGAAAATGATGCATGCTTGGATGATGTCACTATTTAATGCTTTTCGGGTGCATGTTATCGCTTTTAGTGCCTACGTGATTGCATAAGAATTTATAAACCTCATGCTTTGTATGCTTGTATTAAGCGTAAAGCCATTGCTGCTATATTGGTATACATATTCAATACTTGAGAATTAAATAAAATACGTATTTAATACATTTTAAATATGCTAGATTTATCATCATAGGTATTTTCGGGTATGTTCATTGACATATTCAAGTATTATTTCCACATAAGTAAAATATATTCTTGTTGAGTTTTTTCTTATCAGAATTTTTTTCTGCTGGATGCTTGGTTGATTTTTTATAGGTTTGAAGAAGGTCTAATTAGTTTTCAACATATGGGATATATTTTGCGTTAGCACACTGCTACTATCGATCACTTAGGGTAATGATTATATAAGTGATGTCGGTATTGAGAACAATGTACGGTAGCGTATGAGTTTATGGTAGGCTACCGATCTTATCGTAACATGTATGTATAGGCAAGTAGCATATGTTATAGAGTGTTCTTGATAAGATGACGATTGATAAGACTTTGAGGAAGTGTTTGTCTGCAAGTAATTAAATAAACAGATGTAAATTTGAGTTGAATGAACTCATGAAGGATTTTTTGTCCATCGTTAGATATTTATGAATGGTAGAGTTAAGTGTTTGATGTTTGAAAGTTAGGATATGCTAGGAATGCTTAGATCATTATGCTTGGTTGTTTGAGGTATTCATTTATTTGAACAGTTGTAGAACAGTTGATAAAATTAAAAAACTGTATTTTTTTTCTGGTAAAAATAATTTATTGAGTAATACTATTTTTTGACAAACATAAATAAATGTTGATAAAATCTTTAACAGAACATCTGATAAATAGCTTTATATATTTATTAATTCTACAGCATATTGAACAATTTTCAAGTTTACTTAACTTAGATTTATTCAGCTGCACTTTTTCTACCGTAGGCCCGTACTGATGTTTTATTAGTCCTCTCACGTCTCCTTTAATGTATACTATGCAATTCGTACCCAATCTCCTTGGCATGTCAATGTAGCTTCTGTCTCCTTCACTCTAGTGCAAACTGTTGATGATTCAATTCCAATATCATTTGGGTTGTGTGTTTTTGTAGAAAGGCTTAATATGATAAAGGATTGCGTTAGAGATCCATATAGAAGAATTGTAAGTTCCTTGACGAATCAATGATGAGCATTTCCCGATACAAATTGAATATCGATGATAAACGTTTTCAATCTTATAGCGCTGGGTAGTAGTTGGTTCTAGTTTTGTTTGAACTATTTATACTACCCGGTGCTATGAATTATCACTTTGTCTTATATATTCGAGACTGCAGGAGTATGTACTGCTTTATTAATGTGAAAATATTTCTTGTATCTCTATTATATGAATGTCAAATGCATGATTCAGTGCCTGATGTCGTATTAGAGTTGGACCATTTACATATTTGGTAGTGTTATCCATGTTTATTATATACTTTTACACCCATATTACCATATTTAAGCATATAATTCTCGATTCGTTTTCGGTGTTCAGGAAAAATATCACGAAAGTCTTCCATGAAGTATTGGATGACCATTGTAATAGATCTTATCGCGTTGAAAGTGTATTGACCCCTGTCTTGTTAGTTTTCTTGACGTCGTTTACCAGAATTTTTGGGTTTTGAATGGATGTACTTAGGACTAGTGGTTTGCTGAATTTTAAAAACCTCATACTAATCCGTAGAATCATATGTAGTCTAGTGATAGAAAAAACGACGTGCTGCCTTTAAGTTAACATACATTCATGTTCTAGTTTGTACAGTGTAGCTAAGATGACGCTCTGTTTCTCAATATTAAACTTCAGTATTTTATAGACTAAAGTGATTATACTTGATTTCAAAGCCTTTCACAATAGTTTGTAGTTTACCAAGTCTCAATGTACAATTTCCTAATAAATAATTCCTTTTAGCGAAGTAAAACATTGTTATAGCGTTTGTAGTATTTTATTTCATCACATGGAAAATTAGATCAGTACAAAGTACTGGTATTTCATAAAAAAGTCTAGAGTAGTTTATGTTTACAAATGATGTTTGAGTTGGAGTGAAGAAGTCGTTGATATCCAGTTTAAGTACGCTTTTTTCTCTGCATCTGGCACAATATTGTTCATAGTATTCCTTCACACAATCGGGTCATATCCAAGTAGCTTTTATGGAAACCATCATCAAGATAGTATGTATAGTTCAGCAGGAGGTTTTTCTCATAGATTTGCTGTTTCTATCGATTGTGTAGATTCTTCTCTTTCTTGTTCACTTTTCTGGCTGAAATAGCCTTATCAGTCTGGCTTGCCTTTTTCTGCTTCTGACTAGCTGACGAATTTACTGGATCTGCTCCAATCATTTTAAATGACTGCTTCTAGTATTAAAACTAAAGATGTATATTTATTACACCAGCATATATATTCACTTCTCTGAATTTATGGATGGAGAGGGAGTCAAGTTCAATATATGTTGATAATTCTATTGCATAAGTAAGCATGTTTAGCCTTAGCCTATTGTTTACTCTCATGATTTAAATTGAAAGATAAGAAAGTGCTATGGAGGTAAGACTTGAACCACCAAGCTAACAGGAGTAGGAGTCAGTAACAGGAAATAACACTTTGCTCCGTATTTTCTTTAGAATTTTTTGGAGTACTGCTGGGCTACTGATTTTTTATTTGTTAAAATTATCGATTTAGCGGTCGCTTTTGCTGATGAGCTGTCTATCTTATGTGTAATGCTTTCTGTTGAGCTGTCTTTTTAGCTGATATCCTGTCTGTTTGGCCGATATGCTATCTCTCGAGCTATCTGCTATCTTTAATTGATAAGTTGAGCATTTGACCTAACGCGCTATCTTTCAATCGATAAATGTATTTGGTGTTTGGTAAGTATTTATTTATAAGAAAATTCTTATTACTTTCCCTACAGTTATAGCCAGTATTTTTACACCTAACTTGAAAATTTCTGTGCTCGTTACGATTTAATGTAAGCCTATTGGTTGTCAAGACTGCATGTTCATTATCTTCTAAGAAATTGTAGGCATACATGGGTCAGACAAGAATATACACGTTTAGGTTGCTGTTCTGGTGAACAAATCTTAATTAAGAGGAAGCCATGGTTATTTGATCGAGAATCAACTGATCTTATTTCACACTGATATATTCTTCACAAGATTGAGTCAATACACTCTTCCTTTTTCATGTGCATCAGTCTTTCTCTTGACCCCTGCCTATTTAATCTATAGGATCCCCTATCTACAGCAATTCGATTTCATTTTTTCAGTTTTTTCGTATCTTCATAGGACTTGCAGTCCGTCATTGTTTTTGAAGTTGATAATGGTTGAGACTCTTACCGCCTACTATGATGTTCCATTGCATTGAAATCATGCTACTACACTTATGCACTCATTCAAAATGCTCGGCAATCGTATGATCATCAGTCCAGGCGCACTACAAAAACCCGAGTACTTCTAAAAATTCCCATCTCCAGCAACGCGCAATGCATACGCTATCTTTTACAAGCAAACATGCCCGCCGCAAACAATCAAAGCCATTTTAAAATGCAATATACGCCATGCCACTTCTGTTCCGTGATGTAGATTCCGATGCCCTAAAACTCCCGGCGACAGGCAAGTCTACGTGCACGAAACACTACTCTTAACAAGCAAAGTCACTTGCATATGCCACGCATCCCCGACGTAAATTTCCATGCCTAACAGTATTCACCGCCGAGGAAATTCTACACCCCAATCACCATCCTCCAACAAGCAACGCGCATCATTCCTAATCGCCGACAAGGCCATCCATACTTAAAGACAGGCACCCTTTGATGAGCAACGTGGAAATTTAATAAAGCACTCACGAGACAAATTTCTATGGCTCACAATATTTGCCGCCACGGAAACCTGTACCTCAAATTACATACTCAAACAAGCGACGCGCATCACATCTACAATGCCGTCCGTCCTTAACCACAGACACCAATCAAAGAGCAAAACGTATCTTAAGCAAGCATACATTAAGTAAATTCTCACGCCGTCACCATGTAGCCACTCGCATCATAAAAGACGTCCAGCACGCCTAATGTGATTAAGTAAATTGCTCGACCCAAACGCCTTCAATAAGTGACACACGCTAAAGGAACTCAGCAAGCCAACTGCCTGAAGCGCCTCCTATCCACAGAGCTTCCCTAATGGATCAGCAACACTAATACTTCAAGCTATCAATCCTATACACGAATCTACTATACATTAAAATGACAATGGATAAAAAACTGTATACCGCTAGTAGCATATAAGACCCGAGAAACATTCCCACTAAAGATGAATAACAAAACCAAGCGAAGACTATAAGCAACGAATATATGAGAAATCCTTTCGCTATAGAGAAATAACTATGGATAGTATAATTACCTACCGCTAAAAGCGTCAAAGGCTAGTTCCTATTAATTTTAAACATATATGTAAACCCTATATAAACACACGCTGAGAAATCTAGGTATTGAATCTATTAATTGGAAATATGGGACCACCCTAGACTTTGATGAATTTTCTAGTTTCACTATTTACCATTAGAGGCTACTCAGGCTAAAGATGCGTACCTGTAATCTATAGACATATATCTATTCTAGAACACAACCATCAAGACTACTTCTACTAACCACTAGAGGCTACTAAGACCCGGAGCACTTACAAGACACAGATGTGTATTTACCTAAGACCCATACCTTCTCATCCCTGGCACCCACCTATACCAATCTTATATGCATACCCACATACCTAAGGCCCACACCTACACTAATCTGATACACATATCCCCATACCCTAGACACACACCCTCGCCGCAACCATCCATGAGATCCACACCTATTCCGGACGCATACCTTCTTATCTCAGGCATGTTACGGGGCCGCAGTCCAAATATTGTTCGGTTCGTGTTCCGTCGTTCCTCTCTGTGTACTGTAAACGACAACATACATATACGAAAAGCTGCGAATTGTAATCAAAGCACCTGTGGTCGCGGCTTCGTATCATGGATTAGCAGAAGTGGGTGTATATTCATACTCGTATTAAGTATCAAACATATACACACAAGACTTCGCAATCGGACGTACCGCCCAGTGGAACAAATTATTACACGCATTGCAAATCGAGCAAAAGGTTTAGCTTTGTGGTTGCACCAGTCACAGAGAGATGGCATTAAACAAAAACATAACAGTTGAGCTTTGATCTTTCAAAATGTTAAATTGTCTTATTTTAGTTGGTAAGCAATTATGTCAGCATAATTAAAGTATAAAAAAAAATTATAGAAGCAAGAAAATCGAGAAATATTTCTCCATTCGCTGGCTCAAGGCGTGTGCCCGAGCTTATTCTATCCCAAGGCGCTTAGCCCGGAATAAGCGAATTTAGGATACGTTCAACTGCGTACTCAAGGCATCCGCCCGAGTATAAGCGCCCCAAGGCAGTTATGTGTAGTAATCTAGGAGCTATGGCTCTAAAAGCAGCGCTGACACAGGCACACAGCACCAACTCAATTTAACAAGGAGTAACCATTCAGTCACCTTCCTCATCGCGACACTCGTTTTTTTTTTCGCATGAAAAATAATTAAAGGGAAAAATTTCTTTTGTACTTAACACCCGGGAAACAAAATTCTAAAACTGTTTTAATGTGTAGTGATTTTATTTCAATATCTTTTGAACATAATTTAACTAATTGCGGTGTAATGCGGTATGCAAATGCTTAGAACGAAACGGTTAACCCCTTAAATTATAGGAACGATAAAATCATTGTATCATTTAAACCCCACAAAATTTGTCAAATTTTACCCATTCCAACCATAATATTAATTAAAAATTGTTTTGTTTGTTGGTAATTAACGAGTGCCTGTCCTATTCTTTCGATTTATTTCCCCCTTAATTACGCCTAATAATTATAAACATAAATTGCTTTCAATTGAAAACTTAATCGAATCTACACAAAAAAATAAACAATTTCGAATTTTAAAAATAACCGAAATGAGTGTGCATTATCACCACCGCATGTTCACACATAGATGGCACTTCTATTTCCATATGGTACGAGCGAGGTTATTGCGTTTGCCTCGAACATGTTTTCAGGGATCAGTTTCCCATAAACCGCTCCGTGCACAAGACGGAGAAGATCAAGTGAGGTGAAGTGATGTGAATGTTTGGCGAGGGAGACGTGCTAAGAAAACCGTGAGTAAATTATTATTAGTTTCTCTAAGGACTATATTTTTTTTTTTTTTTGAATAAGTGTAAAAGTTTAAGGAACCGTCGCCTATTCAAAAGGCGGCTATACCAATTGCTTTAAGTGGTAAAGATATATTAGCACGAGCGAAAAACGGTACTGGGAAAACCGGTACTTATTGCATTCCCGTAATCGAGCAAATCGACCCATCTCGTGATGTTATCCAAGCTCGTGTCATCGTATCATCGAGAGTGTGACTTCTGCTTGCGGGACTCAGCAGGCGGAAATCGGACACGTTAGAACGTGGAGTGTAGTTTAGGACGAACGGGGGCAGTGTAAGTGGCAGTCAGCTAAACTGTGTTTTGTCTCATTTTCTTCGACGCTCTTTGTATCACCTGTCCTGCTTTCGTTGACTGCAAGAAAGTTCCTTTTCGAACTAAAAAGAAAAGGGACTGTTTGGTGGATTGTTATTGATATGAAGTTCTGTGGAAAAATCTTTTGTTCATGTAAGCTTCAAGCCAGAGACAAAAACGCAATTTAGCAAAGACTCGAGGCAAAAGTTGGATAATTGGAGCTGTGCGAGTGTATAGGACAGTTAATGGTTGTTTTGTGCGTGTCCAGAGATTGCTCGGGTCAGTTAATGAATTTACGCGTGCGAATCCGCCAGCGACACAAATTATGTTTCGTATGCGATTCGAAGGGACGACGAAGACAGGAAAGTGTGCAACATAGAGCAAATGGAAGCAGTGAAGACTTTGTGCATTTAGTATGGGTTTTACTACGTTGAAAGGGGAGTATCGCTATTCGTTAGTGGTTATTGGATTTATTAGAAACGCCAAGGTGATGCTCGTCGTAAGCCGCGACAATAAAGCGTGTATTACTGTTGTTTATCCCGATCTGCTACGCCGATCTCGAACTGAATTAATGAAAACATTGAATCGAACTTCCTAAACGTGCTTAAAATAAATTTGAGCTTAACCGACAGTTTATCGGCTTTCTTTATATTGTTTCTTCATGAAATGTTAGTAATAGTATTTCCTGTGAAACTTTAGCCAGACTTAATTTGTGGAAAATAGACATTTATCAATCCACAATGGTTATTTCCGCTGAATCTTTTCGCAACTATGAACCGTTCTGAAAAATCTTCTGGCTGGGGGAATTGCTGGGATGTGTTCTAAAACTGCTGTAGCGCCATTAGATAGGATAAAAATCTTACTTCAAGCACATTCCTCTCATTACGAACATTTAGGGGTGTTTAGTGGTCTCAGGCACATAATATTGAAGGAATCATTTTGGCATTGTATAAAGGCAATGGAGCACAGATGATTAGGATATTTCCGTACGCAGCCACGCAGTTCACATCCTTTGAAATGTACAAGAAGTACTTATCGCAGTTTGAACTACATTTAAAAGTTTGTAGTACACGCGGATAAATTTATAGCAGGAGCTTGTGCAGGACTGACGGCTGTTACATTGGCATATCCGCTAGATACAATTCGGGCTCGTTTAGCATTTCAAGTAATGGGAGAACACAAATACACTGAAATTTTGCAGCGTGCTTCTGAAATGTTCCGCAATGAAGGCGGAATACGTGCACTTTACAGAGGTTTTTTTTTTCTACTTTAACAGGCATGGTCCCGTATGCCGGGCTGTCATTCTACTGTTTTGAGATGTTTAAATTTTTTTTGCATGAAGTATTTGCCAAAGTACGCATGCAATAAATTGCGAAAGGAATACTGGTGGCCTTGTATTACATATACCTGTAAAACTGGTATGTGGTGGCTTAGCTGGAGCTGTTGCGCAATCAATTTCATATCCCTTGGATGTTACTAGAAGAAGAATGCAACTCGCAATGATGAGCCCAGATACAACAAAATTTGGGATGGGAATGATGCAAACATTAACGTTAATTTGCCGTGAAAACGGTATCGTTCGAGGATTATATCGAGGAATGTCAATTAACTATTTAAGAGCAACACCCATGGTAGCTGTTTCATTTTCCACATACGAAATACTTAAACAAGCTCTAAAATTGGATACAGGGATGAAAATTTAATTTTATATTGGCCTAAAACATTTCAATCATCAAAAGTTCATACATTTGAAGCAAAAAGTGCATCGTCTTCATGCGTTATTCTCTAAGTTGCAAATAAGCCAATCGATAATATTTTGCAATTCAACGCGACGTGTGGAATTGCTGGCTAAGAAGATCACGGAACTTGGTTATTGTTGTTACTATATCCATGCCAACATGGCGCAGGCGCATAGAAATCGTGTTTTCCATGAGTTTCGACAGGGGCTATGCAGAAATCTAGTCTGCGCTGATCTTTTTTACACGTGGTATTGATGTATAGGCTGTGAATGTTGCTAGTAATTGCGATTTTTCACGTATGGCTGAGACTTACTCACATCGTATTGGCCGTTCAGGGCGTTTCGTACCTTCGGGTATTGCCATCAATCTAATCGCATATGAGGTTCGTTTCGATTTGCATCGCATTGAAAAGGAATTAGTCCTGAGATTAAACCAATTCCAAAAGTGGTCGATCTTTCGCTTATGTTGCCAACTCGTTACCAAGTTTGCAAAGCGGTAACGGAAACGACATGAGCAATTCATCAATCAATGAAGAAGGGAACGTGAGCAAGTGGAAGAACGTGGGGAAGAACGATGTCTGTGAAATAGTTAAATGCTATAAGTGTGTTAGTCCGTGCGGGAATGCGCGAGTGCCTGATTTATGTGTGAATGTATTCGCGTTTTGGATTTATAGTACTTTATGAATGAACAAATTGTGAATGAAACGGCGTGAATGAAAATTTTGAATTTTAATACTTATGCGAGTCGAATGATAAATTATGAAAGGGATTGTAGGGGATTGATTACCAAAGTGTTTTTAAGAGTATTGGGAGGAGAAAAGAAAATTAACATCATGAAAAGAGCTAAAGTTGGTCGCGTTAGCTTTAATGAGGAATAGAGGAAGGAGTTAGATGAATCTGTAAATAGTGCAGAACAGTTTGGCCCAATATATGGGGCCTAGAATGATTTGGCAAAACGAACTCAGGCTCTGATTTCTAGAGTCCAAATAGTAATAAAATTGAATTTAATAGGGATAAAGAAAGAGCGCACTTGGATAAAATGGTGTAAATAATAGACGAGTGGGAGCAGACGAGACCAAAATGTATGAAATAGGCAAATGCAAATGCACAGAATACTTTTTTTTTTTTTAAATGAACGTTTGCATGCAATCCAGTATGGATGAAAATAAGCTCATTTCGCGTCCATTACTTTATAGGTCTTTGTTCGATACTTCAAGTTCAATATGCGTTATTTCAGGTTTGTGGCAGAGACAACTTCTACCATCCTGTGGATGCACAGCGGAAAAAAAAGAAGAAAAAAAAAAAAAAAAGGAAAAACTTCACATATTGCTACTTTTTCTACGACAGTGCCTGTAAAAAAAATGATAGCAGCTGCCAATATCGCCATGAGCCATCAGCATTAGGTCCCGAAGTGTGGTGCAACAGGTGGTTGGAAGGCCGAGGTGAAGATCTTCATTGTACGGAGCGGCACATGTTGATTGGGAAACGGCGGGACCGTACTCCCTGTTTCTGGGAAAACACACCGTTTGGATGCAAAAAGGCGCATGGTGTATTCAAACATAGTTCAACAAAAAGTGATAAATCAGCTGAAAAGTTAGATCCGGAAGAATTAGTCAAATCACTCAATCCATATATTGACCAACGGATTGCATATAAAGGAGTATTAAACATTAAAAGCCGTAGAATAAGTAGCAGCGAGCATTACCACGTTCGAAGTCTATACGGTTGTGATATTCAGAGAGGTCTACCTGTATTCGCCCTTTGATAGCTAAATTTTTATAGGATTGTATACACACTTAGGATATATTCTATGCCCTCATACTCGTGTACTAATATTTGGTATACGAATGCGAATCTACGCTACCAAAAGAATGAAGTCGTGACTCATAAGTTACAACCGGTACACTAATACGATTAAAAAAAAAATAATTCCAGGACTTGCTTACCTCCAAATCGTCAACGAGCGCTCGTCGTCGAGGGAAAGGTATTGTAAGTACCCCTTTTACTTATATCTTTTTATTATATATATTAATTATTTACCTATTTATTGAAAAAATACATATAGATTCCTTATTTACGGAAATTATTTAATATCAGTATAATATTATATATTTATTAATATTTATAAATAAAAAAAAAATATATATATATATATATATATATATATATATATATATATATATATATATATATATATATATATATATATATATATATATATATATAATAGAGAATTGTGAGAGTTTCAGCTACACATGAATTAACTCCTGAACACTTAAATGTTCTAAATTTCAATTCAGATTGAGCTAAAATTTTTCAAGTAACGTTCTCCGAATCCTTTGCCTTTGTTATAAGTCAAATTGATTTGTTCCCCGTTCATGAATACTTTTGCTGCATATTGTGCCATCGGGTAGTAATGACAGATCAATTACAGTGTAGCTTACAAACTTCTCAACACTCAATTGGAATCGTACTCTCGCATTCGCATATATCAATCCCAAGCTTGACTCTGTTCGCTTCGAACAATTCGTGGAATCAAATGAATTTTGTTTTTTTTCTCAAAGCATAAAGCATTACCATAACGAATAATTGAATAAGTCGATGTTTTTGTCTATGCTTTATAATTCTGTTAAATTGTGGGAGATATCCTCCTTAGTTGCCAAAATTGATGCTGAATTGTGAAAACGCGGTTCTCTGTAAAATGTCAATTTGAATAAGTTGGAAACTTAGCATGGTATAAAAAGTAAGATAGCAGTAACATCTACACAATATATAATAAAAAAAAAATGAATTGTTAAACTAAAAATTGGTCTTTTCCCTTCCGGTCTTTTCCAATCGGGTATAGGACCCGGTACGGTGGCAGGCTTCCACCCCAAAATATGAGCCAGCCGCCGGGTACAGAGTAATTTCTTCTTTTGTTTCAGGAGACTTCATGGGTTGAGTGGCCCAAGCCAAGTGCCTTTTTATGGCATCGAGTTATGCAATTCAATTGTATAATTCTATGACATAAATTGGTCACCGGGGTACTCCCCTTCTGATGGGAAAGTTCATATAATTCAAGTTGTATGAGTTTTCCACTCAGAAGAGGAATACCTGGCCACTTCAACAGTTTAACATTGGATTTATTCCGGTTGGGTGGGCATGAAGGGGCTCCACCACCACCCGGTTGCCCCTCTTTCATTTGTGGGCCCTGAATGTATTTGGGTAAGGACGAGGTCACCCCCAAATTAGTCTTTCTTGTCAGGTTGCACTTGTTCTCGCAACAAGTCGTAATTCCTTCGTGGAGGTTATCTACAGATTTGCGACTTCGGTCGTCCTCTTGATCTCTGCAAGCAATTCGTGAATGCGAAATGTTTTGTAGTGAGTCCTCGTGCCGGGGAAACGAACCCGCCCCACGACACCGCAATGCTAGCCTGCCAGCGCATTCACGCGTCTCCGGACGAGGGCATTCTCGGCAGGAATCAACACCTTCCTCTGCCGAGGCAGCAGAACATCGCTGCGGTCCTTCACGGACTTATTGAACATTCCTTATTCACTACAAATGGCGCCCAACGTGGGGCCCGAAAAGCCCGGCTGTATCATCAGTCGTGAGCAAGAGACAGTCCATCGTCTCTAGGCGTCCCCACTAGGTGTTAGAATTATTGGCGGGTAGATAACTCCCGAGGGTTTTTGCACTGATCGTGCCCCAGCAGCCTAATAACTTTCGAACGTGTGTTGTCTATGGACATCAATATCGTTTGGTCCTTCTTTTGATTTATACTTTGGTGGCTTACCCCATTGTATAACTAGTAAGGCCAAATGATATTAGAGTCCCTTTTTGTGTTCGGAGGTTATTATCCCAACATCTTTTTGCGGAGGATTCTGATCCGCTCCCCAAACCAGCGGTGCCTAAGTGTCTTAAATTACATGGATTTTGATTTCATGTGCTTGGCTGATTAGCTAATCCATGACTATCCATGACAAGACACGCGCTGCTTGTGGATTAGAATCCCACCCTGGGCTGACAAGCTGTAACTTGAGAAGTTTGCTAATGAGGGATCACTTCTGAACCCTGATTTTCATGGTGCCACAAGAGAGTGTCCCTGAAACGTTTTGGAAGGATTGTGCCATGGTGTCCATACTTGGGAGGAAGGTCGGAAGGGAAAGACCATTCATATATTTTTGTTATATAACTTAATCAAAATTTTTTTTGTGAGGTTCTGAGATAGTTCGCCACTGACGGCCACATAAGAATTTTAGTAACTTTTTCTCACCTTTTCTTCATTATTGTCATTATTCATATAGCTAATCTTATATACCCATATTCTTCATTATTTATTTATCTAGGTATTTAATTAGGAAAACCATTTGGATTTAAAATGCCTACAAAAAGAACTCCCGAAAGGAGAAAGTTGCGGTCGGATGCCGGACCAGCTCTATTGTGTTCCATCTGTCACGAGGACATGGACGAAACTACAAGCCAGAGGTTGCAGTGCGGACACAGGCTACATCAGCTGTGTTTGGCACAACTGCGGCAAACCTCATCCACGTGCCCGCTCTGTCGTCAGCCTTTGGAAATCGCACAGCCAGCAACAGAACGACCTCAGTCCTCCAGTACAAGTGGAGCTGTCCCCAAAAGCGGACCCCTTCCATCCACTACAAGGAGTGCACGAGACGATGACTACAGGGCTGAAGCAGTTCCGCCTGCAGAAGAAGCGAGTCCACCGGTGGCTGTGGAAACCACAGTTCTAAGAGATCTAATGGCGCTCGTACAGGACATGTCCACCCGGCTAGCCTCTCTAGAGAGCCAGAGAGAGAACCCCGCACCACCCCGGCCAAGAACTCCTCCTATGTGGGATTCGGACCCAAATCCGTGGGATTTCCCAGTAGACTCGCGGCGTGATCCCGAACGGATCCGGCCAGGTACAGCAATGAACCCGTTGGCTCCAGTTTACCGGCCCCGATTGAGCCAAGCACCGCCACCTAATCAAGCTCCCGTGATTCCGCCGGAACAACGCTTCCATCCACACGACATGTATCGGCTGAAGCCGACACAGATCCCCAGCATCATCCAGGGATGGAATCTACATTTCAGTGGGGAACCCAATACGATAACGGTAGAGGTTTTCATAAGTCGGGTGGAGTCACTGATTGAGCAGATGCTATCAGGAGACCGCACAGCGCTCGCAGGGTACTTGCCTATGCTGCTTAGGGGAGCAGCACTGGAGACATATTGGAGAATACATTCAGCTCCACCATCCATACGCTGGTCACGACTGAAGGAGGTACTCCGCATGGAATACCCTACGGTCGACATGGACGAATTAGTCCTGGATAAGATGAATGCTAGATGGCAGCGTCCGGACGAGTCCTTCCATAAATATCGAGCCGATATCCTTCGGTTGAATGACCAGCTGTCAGAGCCATTGTCTTCTACCCAAATTCTTCGCCTGCTAAAGCGCAATCTAAGACCGGAGATTCGTCGGCACATCGTGAACTCCGATCCACAGAGTATGGAGGCCCTGCTGAGAAATGTGCGTTGCATAGAAGGGTTTGAGGAAGACCTACGGGACCGGCCATACTTACTAACCAGGACGGGTCCTCGACGAGGAATCGCGGAATTGGCCCCAGATTATACCACCCTAGATCTGGAGGATGATTTGGACCCAGACCATCTTGCTGTAGCAGCAGTGGGAAGTCTTACGACCTGCTGGAATTGCCACCAAACCGGACACCGGTTCATTTCATGCCGAGCAGAACGTAAGGTTTTCTGCTACGGTTGCGGCAAGCCGGACACTTACTTCCCGGACTGTTCTGAATGTGCCGCGCGAAAAAACGGCCAAAAGAGTACCCGACCACCTCAGCGGTACTCGAAACCCCAGCAGTAGCTCCTCAGTCAGCGGCTCACCCCAACAAACCTGACGTCAACCCACCAGCCATGACCATTACGACTGCGGATGTTCACTCTCTTCCGGAGACCTCACCAACGACCATATTAAAACGACCATCGCAGTCACTGCCAGAAGAACCGCGGCAGCCTCAATTACGCACTCTAAAACCTTATCATGTGCGACTGCAGGAATATCGGGTGGCTCGAGAGCGAATATTTGCTTCCGAAGTAGTCACTTCCCGCCCGCGCACGACAAAATGGTCAACCCGTCGTTGGCGGAATTTCCGCAAGAGAGTGCGCACCTGCCGTCGAACCTTACACTCTTGTAACATCTCGGAGGTTGCTGAGAATGAGATCAGACCTTATCATCCAATTAAAGTGTTGGGCGAGACCGTGTTTGCTTTGATCGACACGGGTGCCAGTATCAGTTGTCTTGCCTCGAGCTTTGGCTCGAAGGTGCTCCAAGACTATCCGAACTTGATTAAATCCTGGCGCACTGAAATCAGTACAGCTGATTGCACCAAACACCCTATACGAGGTAAATTAACCACACCCGTGACGTTCAGGGGTCAGACGAAGGATATTACCTTCTACATTATCCCGTCTTTGACTCAGAATGTATACCTTGGTGTCGATTTCGTCCTTCGCTTTGGACTGGCCTCCGATTTATTCACCGATTTGTCTTTAAAAACCAGAAATGTCAACGAAATCACTTCTACTCCCGATAGGCATGACCTGACGCCTAACCAACGACAACGCCTGGAAGCATCCATTGCTGCTTTCCCATCGTACGCTACCCAAGGCCTTGGCCGCACCACCCTAGTCTCACACGCCATCGACGTTGGCGATAGTAAACCGATTAAACAGAGACACTACGCCATCTCGCCGGCCATGGAGAAATTGGTGTATGCGGAACTAGATAGGATGCTCGAGTTAGGGGTCATAGAGGAGTCCCAAAGTGCCTGGTCCTCACCGGTAACCTTGGTTGTAAAGCCAGGTAAAGTCCGCCTCTGTCTTGATGCCTGTAAGGTAAACGCGGTTACCATCAAGGACGCGTACCCTCTTCCACTCATCGATGGAATACTAGGGAGACTGCCGAAAGCCAATTATATCACCAGTCTCGACCTAAAAGACGCCTTCTGGCAAATTCCACTCGATGAGGGGTCAAGGGACAAGACCGCCTTCACAGTGCCTGGACGACCATTATATCAGTTCGTCACAATGCCCTTTGGCCTGTGTAACGCGCCGCAAACGATGACTCGGCTGATGGACAAGGTCATCCCACCTCACCTCAAACACCAAGTGTTCGTGTACCTTGATGATCTGTTACTCATCACGGAAACGTTCGATCAACACCTCCTACTTCTACAAGAAGTAGCCCTGCACATCAGTAAGGCGGGACTCACCATCAACGTACAGAAAAGTAAGTTTGTCATGAAAGAAGTCCGATACCTAGGACATGTCATAGGACATGGCACTATCAAAACGGACCCAGACAAAACTCGTGCGATTGATGAGTTCCCCTTACCAAAAACTGTGAAGCAGCTACGACGTTTCCTTGGTGTGTGCGGTTGGTACCGAAGGTTTGTTCGGAATTATGCAACAGTCTCAGCGCCCCTGTCAGACATGTTGGACCGAACTCAGCCGAAAGGCATTTGAAGAGCTTAAACAAGCCCTCACATCAGCTCCTGTCTTGCACAGCCCCGACTTCACGAAGCCCTTCTCCATTCATTGTGACGCAAGTCAACATGGAGTAGGAGCCGTGCTGGTGCAATTGACCGACGAAGGAGAGGAAGCTCCCATCGCCTTCATGTCCAATAAGCTAAATTCGGCCCAAAGAAACTATACTGTTTCCGAGCAAGAATGTTTGGCAGCGGTAATGGCTGTGAAGAAATTCCGAGCGTATATCGAGGGCCACCAATTCGAGATCATCACGGACCACGCGTCACTACAATGGTTGATGAACCAGGCAGATTTAAGTGGACGCCTAGCCAGATGGGCTCTTAAACTGCAAGGGTTCAAGTTCTCCATCAAACATCGGAAAGGAACCCAGAACATCGTACCCGACACTCTCTCACGGATGTTTTCCCCAGAGGGAGCCGAATTAACAATAACTGACGAGGACCCCATCGAAATAGATTTGGACAGCCCACATTTCGAATCAGATAGCTACAAAGAGTTGAGGCAAACCATAGCGACACAACAAACACAGCTGCCTGATTTGAAGGTAATAGACGGCTATGTGTATAGACGAAATGAATACGCCACTGGTGATCCATGGCAGGAAGAAGAGTCTTGGAAACTCTGGGTACCGGAGGAAATGACACAACATCTGATCTTCCGCGCACATGACCATCCTTTAAGTGCCCACGGAGGTTACGGTCGGACACTACGGCGACTCAAGAAATACTTCTTTTGGCCTAAAATGGCATCCCAGGTCAAAGACTACGTGAGCGCCTGTGAGACCTGTAAAGGCACCAAAGCGCCCAACCAGCCTCTTCGACCTCCTATGGGTCAACTCAACGTTCCAGAACGCGTGTTCCAGCGTCTATACATCGATCTACTCGGTCCATATCCTCGGTCTTCAATGGGACACATCGGAGCTATAGTCGTTCTAGATCAGCTCTCAAAATTCCCAATGGTGGAACCTATCCTTAAGTTTACATCTCCATCGATCGTGAAATTCTTAGAGAACCGGGTATTTCATGTGTTCGGTGTTCCAGAGAGTGTGTACTCAGATAATGGAGTACAGTTCCGGTCTCGGCAGTTTAAGAGCCTACTGGAGCAGTATGGCGTTGAACACCAACTGACGCCCATATACTCTCCTCAGTCCAACGCATCAGAACGTTTGAACCGCACCCTATTGGCTGCGATCCGTTCCTACGTTCACCCATCTCAAAAGGATTGGGATCGTCGATTGTCTGCCATCACATGCGCCCTGCGATCCTCGTATCATTCTGTCACCGGTGTCGCCCCTTACTTTGCCGCCTTTGGACAGCACATGATTTGCCACGGTCAATCATACCGACTGTTACGGCAATTAAAGTGTTTGGGAGACCCCGTTGTTGCGCTGGAGCCCCACGAACGTCTAGGAGACCTCCGCCGACAAATCGGACGGAAGATTAAGGCCGCAGGTAGTGCAAATGAAGCGCAGTACAATCTCCGGTCACGATCTGCTAATTTCAAAGAAGGAGATGAAGTTTTCCGGCGAAACTTCCGCCAAAGTGACGCCGCGGGGCATTACAACGCCAAGCTGGACAGGCGATTCCTAAAAAGCCGCATAAAGAAGGTAATGGGACCTAACCGTTACTTGATAACGGATCCATCGGGAAAAGAAGTGGGGATGTACCACGCGAAAGACCTGCGTCGATAGATAATTAGTCACGTCTGTTTGTCCGTCCGCATATATTTTCAAAAAACGCACAAGGGTTGTATATCTCCGGGCAAACATCAACATAAGTCAGTCCGTCCGTCTGTCAATTGTGTTTTTCTTTTATTGTCCGTCATCTCTAGTCCCGACGCCGAAGCCAACCCATGATGCACAGAAATATCCTTCAGCTCCTTTTTCGCAATCCGCATTGCCTTGGGATCACGAGAAAATTAGCTGCCCTGTAGTAATCTAGGAGCTAGGGCTCTAAAAGCAGCGCTGACACAGGCACACAGCACCAACTCAATTTAACAAGGAGTAACCATTCAGTCACCTTCCTCATCGCGACACTCGTTTTTTTTTTTCGCATGAAAAATAATTAAAGGGAAAAATTTCTTTTGTACTTAACACCCGGGAAACAAAATTCTAAAACTGTTTTAATGTGTAGTGATTTTATTTCAATATCTTTTGAACATAATTTAACTAATTGCGGTGTAATGCGGTATGCAAATGCTTAGAACGAAACGGTTAACCCCTTAAATTATAGGAACGATAAAATCATTGTATCATTTAAACCCCACAAAATTTGTCAAATTTTACCCATTCCAACCATAATATTAATTAAAAATTGTTTTGTTTGTTGGTAATTAACGCGTGCCTGTCCTATTCTTTCGATTTATTTCCCCCTTAATTACGCCTAATAATTATAAACATAAATTGCTTTCAATTGAAAACTTAATCGAATCTACACAAAAAAATAAACAATTTCGAATTTTAAAAATAACCGAAATGAGTGTGCATTATCACCACCGCATGTTCACACATAGATGGCACTTCTATTTCCATATGGTACGAGCGAGGTTATTGCGTTTGCCTCGAACATGTTTTCAGGGATCAGTTTCCCATAAACCGCTCCGTGCACAAGACGGAGAAGATCAAGTGAGGTGAAGTGATGTGAATGTTTGGCGAGGGAGACGTGCTAAGAAAACCGTGAGTAAATTATTATTAGTTTCTCTAAGGACTATATTTTTTTTTTTTTTGAATAAGTGTAAAAGTTTAAGGAACCGTCGCCTATTCAAAAGGCGGCTATACCAATTGCTTTAAGTGGTAAAGATATATTAGCACGAGCGAAAAACGGTACTGGGAAAACCGGTACTTATTGCATTCCCGTAATCGAGCAAATCGACCCATCTCGTGATGTTATCCAAGCTCGTGTCATCGTATCATCGAGAGTGTGACTTCTGCTTGCGGGACTCAGCAGGCGGAAATCGGACACGTTAGAACGTGGAGTGTAGTTTAGGACGAACGGGGGCAGTGTAAGTGGCAGTCAGCTAAACTGTGTTTTGTCTCATTTTCTTCGACGCTCTTTGTATCACCTGTCCTGCTTTCGTTGACTGCAAGAAAGTTCCTTTTCGAACTAAAAAGAAAAGGGACTGTTTGGTGGATTGTTATTGATATGAAGTTCTGTGGAAAAATCTTTTGTTCATGTAAGCTTCAAGCCAGAGACAAAAACGCAATTTAGCAAAGACTCGAGGCAAAAGTTGGATAATTGGAGCTGTGCGAGTGTATAGGACAGTTAATGGTTGTTTTGTGCGTGTCCAGAGATTGCTCGGGTCAGTTAATGAATCTACGCGTGCGAATCCGCCAGCGACACAAATTATGTTTCGTAAGCGATTCGAAGGGACGACGAAGACAGGAAAGTGTGCAACATAGAGCAAATGGAAGCAGTGAAGACTTTGTGCATTTAGTATGGGTTTTACTACGTTGAAAGGGGAGTATCGCTATTCGTTAGTGGTTATTGGATTTATTAGAAACGCCAAGGTGATGCTCGTCGTAAGCCGCGACAATAAAGCGTGTATTACTGTTGTTTATCCCGATCTGCTACGCCGATCTCGAACTGAATTAATGAAAACATTGAATCGAACTTCCTAAACGTGCTTAAAATAAATTTGAGCTTAACCGACAGTTTATCGGCTTTCTTTATATTGTTTCTTCATGAAATGTTAGTAATAGTATTTCCTGTGAAACTTTAGCCAGACTTAATTTGTGGAAAATAGACATTTATCAATCCACAATGGTTATTTCCGCTGAATCTTTTCGCAACTATGAACCGTTCTGAAAAATCTTCTGGCTGGGGGAATTGCTGGGATGTGTTCTAAAACTGCTGTAGCGCCATTAGATAGGATAAAAATCTTACTTCAAGCACATTCCTCTCATTACGAACATTTAGGGGTGTTTAGTGGTCTCAGGCACATAATATTGAAGGAATCATTTTGGCATTGTATAAAGGCAATGGAGCACAGATGGTTAGGATATTTCCGTACGCAGCCACGCAGTTCACATCCTTTGAAATGTACAAGAAGTACTTATCGCAGTTTGAACTACATTTAAAAGTTTGTAGTACACGCGGATAAATTTATAGCAGGAGCTTGTGCAGGACTGACGGCTGTTACATTGGCATATCCGCTAGATACAATTCGGGCTCGTTTAGCATTTCAAGTAATGGGAGAACACAAATACACTGAAATTTTGCAGCGTGCTTCTGAAATGTTCCGCAATGAAGGCGGAATACGTGCACTTTACAGAGGTTTTTTTTTCTACTTTAACAGGCATGGTCCCGTATGCCGGGCTGTCATTCTACTGTTTTGAGATGTTTAAATTTTTTTTGCATGAAGTATTTGCCAAAGTACGCATGCAATAAATTGCGAAAGGAATACTGGTGGCCTTGTATTACATATACCTGTAAAACTGGTATGTGGTGGCTTAGCTGGAGCTGTTGCGCAATCAATTTCATATCCCTTGGATGTTACTAGAAGAAGAATGCAACTCGCAATGATGAGCCCAGATACAACAAAATTTGGGATGGGAATGATGCAAACATTAACGTTAATTTACCGTGAAAACGGTATCGTTCGAGGATTATATCGAGGAATGTCAATTAACTATTTAAGAGCAACACCCATGGTAGCTGTTTCATTTTCCACATACGAAATACTTAAACAAGCTCTAAAATTGGATACAGGGATGAAAATTTAATTTTATATTGGCCTAAAACATTTCAATCATCAAAAGTTCATACATTTGAAGCAAAAAGTGCATCGTCTTCATGCGTTATTCTCTAAGTTGCAAATAAGCCAATCGATAATATTTTGCAATTCAACGCGACGTGTGGAATTGCTGGCTAAGAAGATCACGGAACTTGGTTATTGTTGTTACTATATCCATGCCAACATGGCGCAGGCGCATAGAAATCGTGTTTTCCATGAGTTTCGACAGGGGCTATGCAGAAATCTAGTCTGCGCTGATCTTTTTTACACGTGGTATTGATGTATAGGCTGTGAATGTTGCTAGTAATTGCGATTTTTCACGTATGGCTGAGACTTACTCACATCGTATTGGCCGTTCAGGGCGTTTCGTACCTTCGGGTATTGCCATCAATCTAATCGCATATGAGGTTCGTTTCGATTTGCATCGCATTGAAAAGGAATTAGTCCTGAGATTAAACCAATTCCAAAAGTGGTCGATCTTTCGCTTATGTTGCCAACTCGTTACCAAGTTTGCAAAGCGGTAACGGAAACGACATGAGCAATTCATCAATCAATGAAGAAGGGAACGTGAGCAAGTGGAAGAACGTGGGGAAGAACGATGTCTGTGAAATAGTTAAATGCTACAAGTGTGTTAGTCCGTGCGGGAATGCGCGAGTGCCTGATTTATGTGTGAATGTATTCGCGTTTTGGATTTATAGTACTTTATGAATGAACAAATTGTGAATGAAACAGCGTGAATGAAAATTTTGAATTTTAATACTTATGCGAGTCGAATGATAAATTATGAAAGGGATTGTAGGGGATTGATTACCAAAGTGTTTTTAAGAGTATTGGGAGGAGAAAAGAAAATTAACATCATGAAAAGAGCTAAAGTTGGTCGCGTTAGCTTTAATGAGGAATAGAGGAAGGAGTTAGATGAATCTGTAAATAGTGCAGAACAGTTTGGCCCAATATATGGGGCCTAGAATGATTTGGCAAAACGAACTCAGGCTCTGATTTCTAGAGTCCAAATAGTAATAAAATTGAATTTAATAGGGATAAAGAAAGAGCGCACTTGGATAAAATGGTGTAAATAATAGACGAGTGGGAGCAGACGAGACCAAAATGTATGAAATAGGCAAATGCAAATGCACAGAATACTTTTTTTTTTTTTTAAATGAACGTTTGCATGCAATCCAGTATGGATGAAAATAAGCTCATTTCGCGTCCATTACTTTATAGGTCTTTGTTCGATACTTCAAGTTCAATATGCGTTATTTCAGGTTTGTGGCAGAGACAACTTCTACCATCCTGTGGATGCACAGCGGAAAAAAAAGAAGAAAAAAAAAAAAAAAAAGGAAAAACTTCACATATTGCTACTTTTTCTACGACAGTGCCTGTAAAAAAAATGATAGCAGCTGCCAATATCGCCATGAGCCATCAGCATTAGGTCCCGAAGTGTGGTGCAACAGGTGGTTGGAAGGCCGAGGTGAAGATCTTCATTGTACGGAGCGGCACATGTTGATTGGGAAACGGCGGGACCGTACTCCCTGTTTCTGGGAAAACACACCGTTTGGATGCAAAAAGGCGCATGGTGTATTCAAACATAGTTCAACAAAAAGTGATAAATCAGCTGAAAAGTTAGATCCGGAAGAATTAGTCAAAACACTCAATCCATATATTGACCAACGGATTGCATATAAAGGAGTATTAAACATTAAAAGCCGTAGAATAAGTAGCAGCGAGCATTACCACGTTCGAAGTCTATACGGTTGTGATATTCAGAGAGGTCTACCTGTATTCGCCCTTTGATAGCTAAATTTTTATAGGATTGTATACACACTTAGGATATATTCTATGCCCTCATACTCGTGTACTAATATTTGGTATACGAATGCGAATCTACGCTACCAAAAGAATGAATCGTGACTCATAAGTTACAACCGGTACACTAATACGATTAAAAAAAAAATAATTCCAGGACTTGCTTACCTCCAAATCGTCAACGAGCGCTCGTCGTCGAGGGAAAGGTATTGTAAGTACCCCTTTTACTTATATCTTTTTATTATATATATTAATTATTTACCTATTTATTGAAAAAATACATATAGATTCCTTATTTACGGAAATTATTTAATATCAGTATAATATTATATATTTATTAATATTTATAAATAAAAAAAATATATATATATATATATATATATATATATATATATATATATATATATATAATAGAGAATTGTGAGAGTTTCAGCTACACATGAATTAACTCCTGAACACTTAAATGTTCTAAATTTCAATTCAGATTGAGCTAAAATTTTTCAAGTAACGTTCTCCGAATCCTTTGCCTTTGTTATAAGTCAAATTGATTTGTTCCCCGTTCATGAATACTTTTGCTGCATATTGTGCCATCGGGTAGTAATGACAGATCAATTACAGTGTAGCTTACAAACTTCTCAACACTCCTTACAAATCAATTGGAATCGTACTCTCGCATTCGCATATATCAATCCCAAGCTTGACTCTGTTCGCTTCGAACAATTCGTGGAATCAAATGAATTTTGTTTTTTTTCTCAAAGCACAAAGCATTACCATAACGAATAATTGAATAAGTCGATGTTTTTGTCTATGCTTTATAATTCTGTTAAATTGTGGGAGATATCCTCCTTAGTTGCCAAAATTGATGCTGAATTGTGAAAACGCGGTTCTCTGTAAAATGTCAATTTGAATAAGTTGGAAACTTAGCATGGTATAAAAAGTAAGATAGCAGTAACATCTACACGACAATATATAATAAAAAAAAATGAATTGTTAAACTAAAAATTGGTCTTTTCCCTTCCGGTCTTTTCCAATCGGGTATAGGACCCGGTACGGTGGCAGGCTTCCACCCCAAAATATGAGCCAGCCGCCGGGTACAGAGTAATTTCTTCTTTTGTTTCAGGAGACTTCATGGGTTGAGTGGCCCAAGCCAAGTGCCTTTTTATGGCATCGAGTTATGCAATTCAATTGTATAATTCTATGACATAAATTGGTCACCGGGGTACTCCCCTTCTGATGGGAAAGTTCATATAATTCAAGTTGTATGAGTTTTCCACTCAGAAGAGGAATACCTGGCCACTTCAACAGTTTAACATTGGATTTATTCCGGTTGGGTGGGCATGAAGGGGCTCCACCACCACCCGGTTGCCCCTCTTTCATTTGTGGGCCCTGAATGTATTTGGGTAAGGACGAGGTCACCCCCAAATTAGTCTTTCTTGTCAGGTTGCACTTGTTCTCGCAACAAGTCGTAATTCCTTCGTGGAGGTTATCTACAGATTTGCGACTTCGGTCGTCCTCTTGATCTCTGCAAGCAATTCGTGAATGCGAAATGTTTTGTAGTGAGTCCTCGTGCCGGGGAAACGAACCCGCCCCACGACACCGCAATGCTAGCCTGCCAGCGCATTCACGCGTCTCCGGACGAGGGCATTCTCGGCAGGAATCAACACCTTCCTCTGCCGAGGCAGCAGAACATCGCTGCGGTCCTTCACGGACTTATTGAACATTCCTTATTCACTACATATGCCCGGGGCCTGCAGTTGAACTAATAATTGATTGATGTATTAATCTGACTGCGTACTCAAGGCGTTAGTCCGAGCATTAGCGTCCCAAGGCTTTGTGCCCGAGGCTAGCAGTTGGATTATTAATCAATTGATTCGTTAATGTAACTGAGTGCTCAAGGCGTCAGCCCGAGCAACAGTTAAAGCTTAAATAAATAGATTGGTTTCTTCGAATTTCCTTTTCCCTCTGAATAACTAACAAATATAATTAAAGTAAATATAAATGGCAAAAATTTTACTAGCTCCATTAATGCTCGAACTTAATACGTCTCTGTAATAAATTAATTATTAAAAGAATTCAATAGCAAAATATGTTATTAATATTAATATAGTCAACTGAACGTGTAATTATATAACCAAGCAAAGTGACTACAAACTCGTTTGTTGTACTTTGAATACTGAATTTTATTTTAATACAAGTGACTTTATATACATAATTTATGCTTACATAGCTAATTTAGACTTATCGTGGGAACGTACAAGAATGTATGAAATGTGGTGAGAACCAACATTGTTTTGGCTAGACTATCGTGTGACATTAATTTTACGTTAGGAATTTATGAGAACACGAAGATGTACGTTTTATGTTACAGTTATGAGTTCTATGAGGTAAATTGGAAGTAGAATAATAAAGCTAGGATTTTAATTACAGATATGGAATGTGGGAAACTTGAAATGCAATTTGAATAGTAAACACTCCCGCGCCTTGAAATTTATCAAGTTTCAACATTTGTAGATCGCTTAAGTCTAAAATTTGCTCTTCTAGGAGCGGGTTCTGGCGCACATCTTTCCTTATTAATTAGTTTTCGTATTGCATATATTAAAACAAAAGTTATCACTAAGGCTATAGCTAAGTAACTAACTGTATAGTGGTGGATGCTTTCGTTTACATTAAATGGAACAATTTCATCATTTTTACGCTTTTGTAGTGATACATTTAGATTCTTAATGTCGTCTAAGTTTTGCTTAATAATAATGTTTTGCGTTGCTCTAATCTGTTGGGTTTTGAGTAGGTGGCCCTCAATGTCGGTTATGTTCATTGTTGTGGAAGCCGTAAAAGAAGCATTGCGATTATTAGAAATGTGAGCATGCGCAGAGATGATCGTTGCGTCTTATCTAATCAGGCATTTTGATTTAAATCGTATTAAACCGACCCCTTTTAGTACATTCTGTATAGATTGGAAACCACAGACGATGTTTATTGTTACGCCAGCCTCAAAATTGTAGAGCCATATATTGGGATCATGAAGTTGAGTCCAATTATTTGGTTGTGGAATTGGCTCTAAGTGACAGTTAGATGGAAGTTTCCCGGGTTGGTTCATAATATTTAGCTCACACATTGCGGGTCCAACTGTTTTGTGGTATAACTTGTGCCTCTTATCGCAAATATGATCTGTACCATCCACTGTCATACAGAGCCGTAGCTCGTCGTTAACAAATGGATAGTAATAATCTCGATGAAGACTTACTGCAATGAGGTCATAAGATGTGGCTATCCTTATGTCTTTGTGTTGAACTCGAATAGGCGCTTGTACTTTATTGAAGATTTGAAATAAGTCTTTACTTACTAGGGGTAAATAAATACAGAAGAGGAGATAGCTAGTAGTTAGTCTAGCCTTGATGGTCATCATATTGTATAATTGTAAGAGATCTGTATGGCTATTTCCACCAGGAATTGAAAGCGATGAATCGAGATGTTCTCTGATAATGGAAAGCTCAGACCGCAATTGTGTTGGGGAAAGTAAGAGAGGATTTACCTTTTTATTATGGCACTCTGTGAGAACGTGGACTATATTTGATTGAGTTTGTTCGTAATTGGTTAGCATTAAAGAGAAGTGTAGTGAGAGAGTTGTGAATACTTGAATTATTTTTTCTTCATCAACTATTTTGTTAGTTGCTGCAAGAGATTCAAGAATCAGTTTTAAATTGTTGTTAATGCTGAAAGACTGTTTCTCAAAGGTTTCCCTGTCATGCTTGATGACATTTAAAGTTGCATCTATTATTGATGTTTGGTTTTTAATGAGTTGTAACAAATGGTTCTCGTTGCCTTTTACATGTTCTATTGTCTCTGCCATTCCATTTGCATATTCCTGGTCCAGTATTCCGAATAGTTTGTTGGAAATGGTACCAATGATGTCAAAAGGTGATCGGCGAACTCGAGCATGACTGCCGTTTCTGCTGCGCAATATTTCATTATTGGCATATATTGATGCCATACGCCTTTCAAATTGTTTTAGGATAGGAGTACAATATTCGGTTTTATTGATTGTGGTAGCCTTCTTGCACCATTCTTTTAATTGAGCTGTATACGCTGTCATAATATTTATTTCCTCCCAGTAACTTTGGAGGTCAAAATATATTATAATTGTCCATTTATCTACTGCCATTGTCATACGACCGACTTCTTCGAAGTACAGTAATGGCTGAGAATCCCATGGAGTAATTTCCACCTTATCTTGTAAGGTGAATGAGTGAGCGGGAGGGAAAATTGTAATAAATACAATTAAAAGTGTACTTAAAAGTGTGTTACCACAGTACGTGTGTCGCGTTTGACGCTTGGTCATTGGTTGGGACACTTCGTTGTTGGTCCCGTTGAGGAGTGAATGCTGCTGAAACTGTTGCAAAGAAGTGCATGGTTTAAAGGGGACATCTTTCCAGTGAGGACCTATTGGAAGAAATCGGGTTCCTTTTCGTTTTTTTGTTATGCGGGTTGTTGGTTTGAGAGATGGATTATGGCTGCGGAGAGTTGGGGTAAACGTTGTCTTGATTTTGTTTGATGTTTCATGTGGGTTTGGTGCAGTATTCTGGAGATTTGTTGGTAATGTGCTAAGAAGAGATGCAGTAGAAGAGAGCTGGTTCTGCTTTGTGATGTTAGAAGAATCAGGAGCAGATGCCTCCTTGTTTTCATCTACTGTAGTGGTCTCTACCGGCAATGGTGCTAGGTTATGGATGGCTCGATCAGTTATACCCCTTTCGGTGATGATTTGCACTACCCTTACCATGCCGTCTCTATCTTTTGTTGCACTTACGACCTTGCCTAATGGCCACTTAAGTGGCGCTGTAGATTCATCTTTCAATAGAACAAGACTACCTGGCTTTAAGCCCTCGATTTATTTCTTTGTTGTAACTCGTGAAGAAACTCCTTGCTCCACTTTCTCCAAAACTTAAGTTGTTTTTGGGTAACGAGCTCCCATCTTTGGCAAAGTTTTATGTCCTTCTCCTTCATTAGAGGGTTAGGTAGGGCTGTTAACTGTTCGCCAATTAGGAAATGAGATGGAGTTAGTGCCTGAATGTCATTAGGGTTGCTGGAAAGCTTTGTAAGAGGTCGAGAGTTAAGTATTGCTTCAATTTCGGTGATGAGAGTGTTGAGTTCCACATACGTCAGTGAAGCACTACCTATAGTTCTTCGCAGATGATATTTAGCTGACTTAACAGCCGCCTCCCAAAGACCCCCAAAGTGTGGAGTTCTTGGAGGTATAAAATGCCACTCTATCATTTGATCTGCGCAGTGCTGTATCAATTCATCATGGAAATCCGATTTGAAAAACAAATCATAAATTTCTTTGAGTTCATTTTTTGCCCCCACAAAATTAGTGCCATTGTCGCAATGAATGTGAGTGGGCCTTCCTCGTCTTGCGATGAAGCGTTTTAATGCTCCAATAAAGGCGTCTTTTGTGAGGTCAGATGCAAGTTCTAAATGAACTGCCTTAGTTGCGAAATATATAAATACGGCTATATACGCCTTAGTAGGTTTCTTGCCATGAACTTTGTAATGAATATGAATTGGGACACAGAAATCTATTCCAACATTTGTAAATGGCCGAGAGGGTTGCACTCGTGCGGGTGGCAAAGTTGCCATGATTTGGTTGATTGTCTTTGGTTGAAATCTCGCACATCGAACACACTTGTGTACAATAGATTGTGCGAGTTTTCTCCCATTCAGAGGCCAAAATCTTTGCCTAGCTGCTGCCAAAAGGGCTTGTGGTCCCGCGTGAAGATTGGTACTATGTAGTTCTTTCATTAAAATATATACATATTCATCTTTTTCAGGAAGAACCATCGGATGCTTGCTATCATAAGACAGTTTGGCTTCCTTTAACCTTCCTCCCACCCTTATAAGTCCTATTTCGTCTAAAAATGGGGATAAGGGTGATAGCTTGCTCCTGGGGGATAGTAGTTTTCCCTTCTTTAGCTCTTTAATTTCTTCTGTGAAATGCTCTTCTTGAATGGTTTTTACTACCCAGAGTAAAGCCTCATGAATTTCAATGGAACACAGAATTACAGTATTAGGAGGTTTCTCATTTGGACCATATCTTTTGCAAATTCGCCTGATGTAAGCTATAACATGTAGTAGTGTCTTAAACGAGTTCCGATGATTTATAGTCTTTAACATATTATAGCTTGGTTTAATCGAGTCGACCGAACAGGGTAGTGCAACGGGACTTTCTGGGCTTGTGTCTATTGTAGGTGGTGTGGCAGTTGGCCAATTTATTGGATCAGATCGCAGAAATTGAGGGCCGTTAAACCACAAATTCGAAGTTAATAACTGGGTTGCACTCAGGCCTCTAGAGATCAAGTCTGCCGGATTTTCTTTGGAAGGGACATGTAGCCATTGTTTTTTCTCAGAATTTTGTTGAATATATGACACCCGGTTAGCAATGAATTTACTTTGCGCAGACGATTCAGAAGTAATCCAAGCTAGGGCAATAGTAGAGTCACTCCATAGGAATGCTGCGTCTGGCCTTGGAGCTAGCACTGTCTTGACTCGGCATACTAATTTTGTTAGTATGTAAGCCGCTGAAAGCTCGAGTCGTGGGAGCGTTGTTTCTTTGAGAGGAGCCACCTTTGATTTTGCACAGAGAAGCCGTACTATTGGATGAGCAACGCAAAACGTGTTCTTATATATAAATATATATATCTGAGAAAATTAAATCTAATAATAATTAGTTCAATAACTTGCGTGTGAAACCGTTGTTAAACTTCCTGTTGTTCGTCGACGGGAAGATGCTGATCCCTTGTGGTGTTGAAGAGAGTTGTAGATATCGTTGGCTTCCTTCCTGGTGCTCACCTGAGCGTCGTCGGAAGGTGCAATCCCTCGTGGCGCTGAAGCGAGTTGCAGATATCGTTGGCTTCCTTCCTGTGGCTCACCTGAGCGAGTTGAAGATATCGTTGGCTTCCTTCCTGTGGCTCACCTGAGCGTCGTTGGAAGGTACAATCCCTCGTGGCGTTGAAACGAGATGCAGATATCGTTGGCTTCCTTCTTGGTGCTCACCTGAGCGTCGTTGGAAGGTGCAATCCCTCGTGGCGCTGAAGCGAGTTGCAGATATCGTTGGCTTCCTTCCTGGTGCTCGCCTGAGCGTCGTTGGAAGGTGCAATCCCTCGTGGCCTTGAAACGAGATGCAGATATCGTTGGCTTCCTTCCTGGTGCTCACCTGAGCGTCGTCGGAAGGTGCAATCCCTCGTGGCGCTGAAGCGAGTTGCAAATATCGTTGGCTTCCTGGTGATATCGTTGGCTTCCTGGTGATATCGTTGGCTTCCTTCCTGGTGCTCACCTGAGCGTCATCGGAAGGTGCAATTCCTCGTGGCGCTGAAGCGAGATGCAGATATCGTTGGCTTCCTTCCTGGTGCTCACCTGAGCGTCGTCGGAACGTGCAATCCCTCGTATCGCTGAAGCGAGTTGCAGATATCGTTGGCTTCCTTCCTGGTGCTCACCTGAGCGTCGTCGGAAGGTGCAATCCCTCGTGGCGTTGAAACGAGATGCAGATATCGTTGGCTTCCTTCCTGGTGCTCACCTGAGCGTCGTTGGAAGGTGCAATCCCTCGTGGCGCTGAAGCGAGATGCAGATATCGACCAACTCAAAGTTCACCCTGCGGACTTGAGCTCGACTATTACAACGCTAGGATAATAGAGCACCCTAGTGCAGCCTCACACTAGGTCCTGATTATGGCTTGGAAATGCTCTTGGGTCGGGGTCACCAAAATGAGTACAAACTCGTTTGTTGTACTTTGAATACTGAATTTTATTTTAATACAAGTGATTTTATATACATAATTTATGCTTACATAGCTAATTTAGACTAATCGTGGGAACGTACAAGAATGTATGAAATGTGGTGAGAACCAACATTGTTTTGGCTAGACTATCGTGTGACATTAATTTTACGTTAGGAATTTATGAGAACATGAAGCTGTACGTTTTATGTTACAGTTATGAGTTCTATGAGGTAAATTGGAAGTAGAATAATAAAGCTAGGATTTTAATTAGAGATATGGAATGTGGGAAACTTGAAATGCAATTTGAATTGTAAACACAAAGAATAAAATAAAAATTAAATCATTAACACGCATATAGTTGCAGGTAAGTATTATACGGGAATGTCTCTCTCCCCCGAGATACACATCATATCAAGCTCCCAGCGCATGCCAGTATACATAAGGTGTACTGGTATTGCGCAACGCGATTACGGTGCACGGATTGGTTGACCGGTTGGTACCATCCGTTGCATTACTCAGACTTAACGTCTAGAACCGATGAGAGGTCGTTTCCTCGTTCGGACTTAGACATAAAATCATTACAACATCGAAGCCAATAAAACATCTAAACGTGTTGTGAAAGAAGCAAAACATTTGTATTACTCCAAAAGACTAGATGCAGCGGCCGCATGAAATATGCGCATGAAATATGGGACATAATAAATGAAGTTAAAAGAAACTCACCGCGTAACTCTACCACCCAGGATTTCACCATAGAGAACTCATCTTCAGCAAATGCATTTGAAGCTGCAAGTAACCTCAATATCTTTTTTTCAACTATAGGTGAAAAAATTGCCAATGGAATCCAGCCAGCGCCAACAAGCAATTTTACTTCTACAATTACGTCGCCCAAATCTTCCTTTCACATGCATCTAACTAACAGAGTTGAAGTAATAAAAATTATTGATAAATTGAAGCAAAATACAGCACCAGGTATAGACAATATCACCATGGATGAAATAAAACGTATAGAGAAAGAGATAGCAGAATGTGTTGCAAATTGTCTAAACAAACATATTAGGAAGGGAACGTTTCCTGAGGAAGGAAAACTAGCAAAAATAGTCCCAATCTTCAAGTGAGGAGACCGTATGGATCCAAATAATTACCACCCGATCGCGCTTTTAACAGGATTTAGTAAAATATTCGAAAAATTAATAAACATCCGTCTATCATCATTCATTAAGGAAAATGCAATTTTAAATTTACAACAGTTTGGTTTCTAGAAAAATAAAGGAACTTTTGATGCTCTTCTCTCAGTCACGCGTTTCATAAATACAGGACTTGACAAGTGTGACTATGTTGCTGCCATTTTTGTGGATCTGAAAAAAGCGTTTGATACGGTGGATCATGAGCATTTACTTCGTAAACTCGAATTATATGGCATTCACGGGAAACCAAATCAACTTTTTAGGAATTACTTAAAAGGAAGATTGCAGAAAACAGTATTCAATAATGTATTGAGCGACTTGGCACCTATGAAGTCAGGCGTTCCCCAAGGCTCCATACTTGGCCCTACATTATTCTTGTTATACACTAACAATTTAAATACATGTGGACTAAAGGGACACTATGCACTATATGCTGATGACACAGTTCTACTTTACTCGGGATGCAAAAAAGATTACTTAGAGAATACCATTAATGAGGATCTAAGTACATATCATTCGTGGTTAAGTAATAATAAGCTAGCGCTAAATACTTCTAAGACCAAATACAATATTTTCAAACAGAACAAGGAAGACATTAACATTGATATAAGAATTAATAGCGAAAAACTGGAGAGAGTACCGGAATTCAAATATCTTGGACTCATCATCGACCAACGATTAACATTGCTGTCGCATATAAACAACTTAAGACAATTAGCTCCTGTTATTGGATTACTGAGAAGATATGAAGGATTTCCAAGCAATAACAAGCAGATGGTGCTAAATGCATTCGTTCTGTCGAAACTACATTACGGAGTAGTAATCTGGAGCCAGTCATCAAAGCAACACCTTAATATCATCTCCAGGTTGCTTACCAAGGCTTATATATGCTAAATCTACCAATACGTACATCAACCAGATTTGTGTTCCGATCAGCGAAAGCATTAACATTTACTCAAATCGTTGAAGCAGAGAAAGCCAAGTTTATTTTTAAATGCTTGAATTAAAATTCGTCGTCACATATTCAATTTATGAAAGTATCGCAGAAAAATCACTACAATGCTAGGAACGCAAATCAATTCATAATACCTTTTGCAAGAACGAATCGTCTAAAGAATGATGCCTTGCGTATATACAACAATCTCCCAGATTCAGTTAAGGATGCAAACTCACTTATAGTTTTTAAAAAAAGGCTTAAAGAATATTTATTTAACAACGATTGAATCTCAGTGCAATAAATTTCTACATCGCATCTTAGGGCCTTTCTTGACCCTATCGTCGAGATTGTATAGCAGAAAGATATTATTATGGAGAATCTCAGTCCAATAAACTTCAACATAGCATCTAAGGGCACTTTAAACCCTATCGTCGAGATGCTTGAAAAGACAGCTAACTTTATAACTCAGAGTTTTTTTTCCAACGGCGTATTACAAAGTTTTTTTTTTTATCTCTGAGAGCTGATCACGAAATGGACAAGATGAGATTAATAGGATAAATTCACATAATTTGTGTGCCCCCTTATACGGATGGTCTAATCATTGTCTGGGTGGCACACCTGAAGAAACGACGAAATGTGAAGTGCAGGTCGCACCAGCGTTGTGCGACGAAGAAGGTGTGATGGAGAGAGTGGAAGGGAATCGAGGTATTGAAAAAAAAGTGGTTAGGGTGTAATTCTACCGGCTGCGCCAATTGTTATAAATCTGTTTTCGTTACTACTATCAGAAATCGCTCCTTACCTATGAAACACCTGCAACCTTGAGTCCAGAGAAAGGAAACATTTAGCGTATTACAACTTAATCTACAAATATTACAACAATTATTCAGGTAATGCTAACAGGTCGCTCCAACGTAGACAGATTGATATAGGGGTGGGCTGCTGGAATGGGCTCCCTTTGTCTGTGGTTGTAACCGGTGCTTGTGGCTTGGGTGCGTGGCGTTGCCAACGATGTTGTGCACGTCCGATTCAACCGCAACCACTACGCCACCGCTCCCTATAACATGGACCTGTAAACTACTAGCCGCAACAAACTTCCCCGAGAACTTACTCCCTATAACATGGACCTGTAAACTACTAGCCGCAACACACTTCCCCGAGAACTTACCTTTAGACTGTTAGTCATCAGTTCACCATGCGCCCAGGATGATTGGCCTTCAACTAAGAACTGGAACCACCCGTCCTTCAGTCTCCTCATGCCTGTCTGCCATCGTGGACACTGCTCTGTAATAACCGTTGATCCCGCAGAGCGATACCCCGCAGAGATTTGTCATCCCTATACAATTTCCCAACCAGTTGATAAGGTTGGATGACATACCTCTGCCACTGAACCGACACTTGATGTCGGTCGTGTGTAACTTTTGTGCGTCGTGAACTCATGAATGTAACCATACGCTCTGCTACAATGGCTGTCAAAATCCGAACAGTTAACCTTTCGTGACTCCGATAACCGTACGCTGCGATTTTGTGGGAAAGTTTTGTGTTCAAGTCATCGGCTATGATACCTGGAATGGAGTTGTTGCGCTGATGAGTTGACTGGTTTTTTGTATATTTTATAATATAATCGTGTTTGTTCGCGTGGACCTAACCGTGAAACGCGAACAAACACGATTAGATTACAAAATAAACAGAAAACCAAACACAAATGAACATTCCATACACGAAATATCGAACCACCCCGCACAACATAAACTAGCAGCGCACAGATCAATGGTGCAATGACTCCACTCCATCCCAATGACTCCTACTAACTACTACAACGAATTAAACAACATTTACAGAAAAGCTAGTAATAATGGATACAAACAACGTGACATTGACAAACTTATTAAACAGTACAAACATAAACAGGAACGCCAACTAACTGAAACTCATAAGAATGACTAACAGTGGATTTTGTTAATATACGTAGGCAAAGAGACTTACAAACTATCAAACTTCCTTCGAAAATATAAGCTGCAAACTGTATTCAAAACTAACAACAACATCGGAAACAAAACTGTATGACACATCAATATACGAGAACAATGGCATATACAAACTAACATGCAAGGACCGCGAAATGATATACATAGAAAGGACAACACGGAAACTAACGACAAGATACAAAGAGCAATTACAATCTTTCTTACACAACAAGGCAGACTCCAATTATGCGACGCACCTACAAAATCACGCACACGAGCCTGACGCTATGACAAACTCTATGACATTGCTACACAAACAAAGCAAAGGACCGAGACTTGACATCCTATAAAGGCTTGAAATATATAAACATAGAAAAACAGATGGTGACATTATCACCGAACAACTTATTACAAATTCCGACGCAATTATCTCAGTACTAGACCACACTCTTCGACGAAAACGGAAACGAGATGAAATAGAAGAAACGGACATCCAGCAATCTAAAAAACAAATCCCTCTACCTGACCTGATGGGTACAGTCCATTGGCACGTTCCCAGACTTCACGGCTAAAATTATTGAATATTGTTCAGTATAATTTCCAAAAACACAACACAGTCCAACAGACCCCAGAATGGAATACCTACTCCACGATCCAAGGAAACATAAATAACCAAAACATGGAATAACATTCTATTTAATTTAAAATTGCCTCTAAGTCGTTTAGACAAAAGACAGAAGAAAGGATTAGAGGACTTAATAATTTAGTTGTATGAGAACAACTCAAAGAGTTAAAAGATAAAATAATCTTCAAAATAATACTGAGTTACGAGGAGGTCCTCATTGTTTGCCCAAAGCCGTTTAGGAGTAACAAACTATTTATCAATGAAGAAGCCTCGTTGGGCGCCATATTTGTTATCATGGATTTAGCCATCATGCTTGTAAATCAAGCTCCATCAGTACCAATTGGTGATATATGATAATCAAATTATTCTCAGGGAAGGGTTAATAGTATTGAAGGTAGAAACAGGAAAGAGAGTCACAAAACTATTAAATTGTTAATCGTTTAAATTTTAAATATTAGATGATAACAAATTAGAATCTAATAGAAAATATAAGCGAAGGGAAAAAAATTATGTTTGTGTGATTCAGATCCTGAAAATTTCACTCGCTGTGAAATCATATTATATAAAAAAATTCACCAATAGTAAAATTTAATATAATTTTAATAATTCAATAATCCAGTATTTATATACAGGGTGCGTACGGTATTTGAGGACAACATGAGAGTAAAACTAATTAGCTTGTAGTTTTAACAAAATTTAATGAAATTTCAGGAATTTTTTGTACAACGTTAAATTAATATATGGCTATAAAGTTATTCAATAAAATCGCCATTAGCAGCAATAACCTCTTCGATCCGGGTCCGGAAACAATTACATGCCCGAATCAAATGCTCCTTGTTCATACTGACCATAACGGCATTAATAGCAGTCTTCCGCGAAGAAGTGGTATTATGAGGACGCTTATTGGTCTCACGCTCAACTACGCCCCATACGGAATAATCCAAAGGATTAAGGTCTGGGGAGCTAGGTGGCCATAGTTTCGGTGTTATGTGGTCATGCAAATTTTCGGCCAGCCAAACTTGTTTCGCCATCGCTTTATGTGAAGGAGTAGAGTCTTGTTGAAAAATGTATGGTCTGCCTCCGCTTACATTGTCTATCCAGGGTTTCACTACCGTCTCCAAAACGTCGGTGTATGCAGCAGAGTTCACTCGAAGTCCTTGAGTAAAAAAGTGTGGTGGTATATAATGTCCTTCGTTGCTGACAACACCTAAAACCATAGCAGTGGCTGGACATTTTGTGTGCATAACAACAGGAACCTCCGTATGATTTGAACATAGCCATCTGTCATTTCTGCGATTGGTCTTTTGATCTTGGTCTAAATTTTTTTCGTCGTAAAAAAAAACCATAACAGGGTATTTGATTTTGTTTAAAAGACGTTTTGATCGGAGAACTCTCTGTTCCCGTGTTCGTTCCGACATGAACTGTCCTCTGCGCATCACGTAAGACTTATACCGAAGGTCTTTGTCGACAACTCTACCAATAAGGCGCTCAGAAACATGAAGCTCACTCGCAAGGACCCTCACAGCAGCCGGGGGCGTTGGAGCTGGGGAATCGCTTGTCTGGCACTTCCTCTTCCCCTCTCCCCTCCCGCTAGGAAATGGATCCCCCAGCTTGAAGGCGCCTCACGCCATAACAAAACGAGACCTGGCCTGAAGTAATGTGTCAAACGGTTCCAGGCTAGGTTCTCAGGTTGACCGGGGAGGTGTTTAGTGGGTAGTCCAGTCGCCTTCTTTCGAGCATGGGAGTCCCACACTCTGTGCATAAATGGATTTACCACACTCTGTGCATAAATGGCATTCACCTACATACCAAAAATAAAAAACAGACCCTCATTGATTTTGAAGGGTCCTCGTCTATGATCGCTTGCACTTTCTCTAAAAATTCTGCAGATCGGACAGTGTCAGAACGTTGCTCGTGCTTTTTGCGTTTTGCAACCGATTCTGTATCGCCTCCTGATGCTTCCAATTCACGGCGAACCTTATGCACGAATGAACGGGCGCAATTAAGAAAATTAGAGATCTCTAAATCTGTATGGTTCGCACATATAGCGGCGATGACAGCATGTCTCTTCATTTCTTGAGTGATGTTGTAGTCCGCCATTTCTTATCTGAAAAGGAAAAAAAAAAAAAATCGCGAAGTTATAGTCACATTTATGCATGTCCTCAAATACCATACGCACCCAGTATATTATCCACAGGTTAATAAAATATACGAATACTCGATGAAGGAAAATATTAGTAAGTTAAAATTTGACGATTTTTGTTTTTTAGGCCTGAAATTAATGGTTTGTCATATATATATATATATATATATATATATATATATATATATATATATATATATATATATATATATATATGTATATATATATATATATATATATATATATATATATATATATATATATATATATATATATATATATATATACAGGGTGCGGCAGCATAACTTCCTTTTTTGAAATGCCCGCCCTTAAAGTGCTAACTGTTATAGCGCGGCGCTAGTAGTCTCATTCGAGAGAGGTGATTTTAAAGTTTTGCTCATCCCTTGGTTAGTCGCTATCATGCGTTGGAACAGTGCGGAGCGTGCATTTACCGTTGAAGCGTACTTTTCGAACGGAAAGTCGGTGATTGAAACCCAGCGTGCCTTTAGACGTCAATTCAACGTCGCTCCGTTAGGCCGTGTCCCGGACCGAAAATCAATTCTGTACTGGGTTAAATCCTTTCGGAATACCGAAAATGTGACGCGAAGAAGAAATGAAGTCCCACGGCCCGTCAGATCACGTGAGAACATCGAGGCAGTAAGAGCTTCAATGTTGCGATCTCCGCGGCGTTCTGCGCGGAAGCATGCGTCTGCCCTTGGGATATCTGATCGTTCTTTACGGCGAATTCTTCACAATGACCTTCATTTCCATCCCTACAAGTTAGCAACTGCGCAGGAACTCTCCGAACGCGACTTCGATTCTCGAAGAAATGCATGTGAAGCGCTTCTCGAAAACGTCCCTGAAGACGCGATTGTGTTTTACAGTGATGAAGCTCATTTTCACTTGAATGGATACGTTAACAAACAAAACATGCGCTATTGGGCTGCCAACAATCCTCGAGAACTCCATCAGAGGCCTCTGCATTCGCCAAAAGTGACTGTTTGGTGTGCCATTTCATTAGTTGGGATTGTTGGTCCATGGTTTTTCGAAGAAAATCAGTTGACAGTAACAGTCAATTCCAATCGTTATGTGAGCATGCTCCAGGATTTTTTTTTGCCACGACTTGATGAAATGGACTTAGGGGACATGTGGTTCCAACAAGACGGAGCAACAGCTCACACTTCAAGGGCATCAATGGCCGTTTTGAGGGACCACTTCCCAGAGCGACTCATCTCCCTCAGGGGTGATTTGCAGTGGCCAGCGCGCTCCCCAGATTTGAGCCCATGCGACTTTTTTTGTGGGGTTTTTTGAAATCCCGCGTTTACACCAATCGCCCAAGGACCCTGGAAGACCTGAAGGCCAACATTCAGGAAGAAACGGCCAACATACCCATCGCTATGCTCGAAAAAGTGATGAGAAACGCCAGAATTCGGTTTGCTCAGTGTATAGACAATGGAGGACGCCACCTTTCAGATATGATATTTAAAACCGTGTGAGATAAAACTTTACATGTCAAACAACAGTATAAAAAAAAAATAAAAAACAAGTACCGCTGAAAATTTGTTTTGTTGAATTTAGAAAAAAGGAAGTTATGCTGCCGCACCCTATATATATATATATATATATATATATATATATATATATATATATATATATATATATATATATATATATATGTATATATATAAGATGTAGTAGTGTTTAGAATAAATGATGTAGTTTTTTAAATGAAAGATGTTGTGCTTATTTAAAATTTCACTAAATACAATTGATTAGATGTGAATATCCTATTACAAATTTAAAACCCAAACTACCCTATCTAATCTGGCTATATACAGAACTTAAATTATTGAGATGTATTCGTGTTTCAAAAATTTTTTGTTTAAAAAAATAACAAAAAAAAACTTACTTGGGGTCCCTTGTTTGAACCATTCGGATCTTCTTTTCGATATTCTTGACAAATCTTACTCCAAAAGAATTTTCGTTTTAAGTTTTTTTATTACTTTTAAACAATTAAGATTCATGTTTCGCACATTTTTAAACATTATCTTTATTTACTTTTTACACAGCTTAATCTGGAGCTAATCTTTGGCGTATGGAATGGAGAAAATAAGGGGGGAATATTAGGGAAGGATTGATGATAGAGGTAATAATGTTGCTAATTATCTCGTTGCTTTCCCACCACTTGGAATGCCATATGCGTTCTTTCTAACAATTGGCAAAATAATAAATCACTCTCACTCGTTCCTTCTTCAGTCGATACTATTATTTATTCTTTCGTAAAAGAATAGCCAAACGATTTCGACGGTTATTCTCTTTATTGTATACCACGGTTATATATAGTAGATACAAAAATATTTTCGGTTCGGCGATTTCCCGGGTTTCTAGCTTATTCGCGCTGGGCCTGGCAGTATTCTGCGATGTCTAGGTGAAGCTGCATGGATGTGAGAACAAGACAAACCACTGGAATAGCCGTACACATGGAATTATACGAGTAGGTATAAAAATATTTTCGGTTCGGCCATTTCCCGGTTTTCTAGCTTATTTGCGCTGGGCCTGGCAGTATTCTGCGGTTTAGGTGAAGCTACATAGAGATGAGAGCAAGGCAAACCAGCGGAGTAGCCGTACACACGGAATTAAGTTAAAACTATGTCGGACAGATTTCCACGCGATGGCAAGCGGAAAACTAGAGTAGAATTCCGTGCTCGGCGCTGTCTTTGCAACTTTACTCGCGAAATCCTGTCGTAGCTGCTAGCAAACAAAACACAAACGGTCACGACAGGTTTCAAAACGGTAACTGGGCACTCAACTAGGCCCTCAAACAGGTTTGATGCGTTTCCCAATTTGGAAATCCCAAGAGCAATTACGAAAACGCACAACTATTAGACGAGTCAAATTCCATGCGCAGAATCACCACTGAATTTCCAGTACAAGACAACTCCAATACGAATTTTGCGAATCACTGAAACACCGCGAATGAGTCTTCCTTCAATTCTCCTACTTGATCTTGAAACGCACGGCGTAATCTTGTGAATGCAAAATTCTCACAGAAAGCCACCGCTGGTTCAATTTTCGCAAACGTAACGTACCCTGCAGTCTGCACACTTTTCTTCTCACAGAAAACTTCTCAAATTCAATTTGCCTCGAACGAGTTCAAAATCCATACTCTTTTTTTACATTTGTAGTGAAGTAGGTATGGAAAAATGTCCGTTCAGGACGCAGCGATGATCTGCTGCCTCAGCGGAAGAGGATATTAAGATCCGCCGAGCTTGACCTTGTCTGGGGACGCGTGAATGTGCAGGCAGGCTAGCGTTGCGGTGTCGTGGGGCGGGTTCTTTCCCCCAGCACAAGGAGCCGCTACAAAAAAATTTCGCATTCACGAATTCAACATGGTCGAATACCGATCGACTGGCGTCGAGGCCAAATCAAATCAAATTTTTATGTATGACAGTCTGTAAAACAGTGACAAGTGTTTATATATATATATATATATATATATATATATATATATATATATATATACATATATATATATATATATATATATATATATATATATATATATATATATATATATATATATATATATATTGTCGCGTGTTATGGTTCGCGGCCAATAATTTTAATGTTCTAAGAAAGTGAAAGCGCACTGTCTTTTAACTTAAGTTCATAGAGTTTCTTTACTCAAAATGCACAATAATCAATTTAACACTTTCACTAATTTTATTTTTCACTTAGTCTATAAATTTGTGATTCAATTGTCCACTAAAATCACTTCACAATCAACGAAAATCACTTTACTATTACTCGATCAATTCTCACTCCACACTTTCGCATTTGTTTATTATCGCCGTTCTAATGAATGATCCCCCCATTTATTCAGCCCGCCTTTATATAGGGTCTCTAATCATTCAACTCAGTTCTCGTACATTGGTGAATTAGCGGGAACATTCCAGCACCGTAATGAATGGAGCAGTGACTCACTTTCAGATGTTGATCATGCTTGGTGGGTTCTCGTGGTTTCGAGTGAATTCATTTTGTTGATGTTCTTTATGGTTGTGAAAACAATTGCGACAGTAGCAGAATTATTTTACATGTAACTATATATATATATATATATATATATATATATATATATATATATATATATATATATATATATATATATATATATATATATATATATATATATTTATACTACTGTGACCAAAAAATAAGCTGACATTTGAATTTAAACTGCGCGCGACGAGGGACTTGGAGAATTTTTTTTTTAGGTTGGTAGTACTGTCAGTGACATCTATGTCAAATTTACATGTCAAAGTATTCATTAATGTTTGAGATTCAAGCCGCAGCGAAGACGGAACTGAAGGCTACCCCGGAAAGTGACTACAATCAGTATTTCGAAGATATGAAGATCCGTTGGCATAAGTGCATTGCACCGGGAGGGGATTACTTTGAAGGGGATGAAATTGATTTGGAAGAATGAATAAAGAATTTTCAAAATAAATACAATGTCCCCTTGTTTTTTTTGGGCACA
>OZ017738.1:304516545-304631545 GCA_963969285.1 Odontomyia ornata
CGGTGGCCTGCTGGTGGAATTCGGGCCAGAGGCCACAAACAAAGATGCATTCTGTGACGCGGTTCAAAAGGTTCTTGGAGATGCGGCAACGGTTGCCTCGCTCGAACCAATGGCCACCCTGGAAATCAGGGACCTCGACTGCGTCACGGACAAAGCTGAAGTAGAGGATGCCATTAGGAGGGAGTTCCCCAGCTAAAGTGAAGTCAAGGCAAGATTGACACGTGAAAACACAAGGGGGCAACGCATGGCTATTGTCGAACTAGCTGATAAAGACGCCCAGCAAATCCTGGCGAAGGGCAAAATTAAGATAGGTTGGGTGATCTGCAGGATACGGAGAAGAGCGATTCCTATCCGCTGCTTCAGATGCTTCGAATACGGACACACCGCGTATGGCTGTAGGGGACCCGACAGGAGATCTCTGTGCTACAAATGTGGTGAAACGGGGCACAAAAGGAAGGAGTGCACGAACGAGGCAAAATGCATTCTTTGCAAGGATGCTAAGCTAGCACCCGGCGACCTCAAACATGAGCCGGGGACAGGGAGTTGCTGGGTTTTCAAGGAGGCCCTAACTAAAGCCAAATCGATACTCAAATGATCCGTATCCTGCAGGTCAATTTGCACCGAAGCACAAACGCCCAGGACCTACTTGAACAGTTTGCGAGGGATAAGAAAGCTGACCTTCTGTTGCTGAGCGAGCAACATCATAACAAGGACTCGCAAGCGTGGTACCCTGACAAATCTAGTACCTCGGCCATCTGGGTTCGAGACAGCGCCCGCCTTCAGGTGCAGGGCCATGGACGCGGGGATGGTTTTGTGTGGGTGCGGTGTTCAGGGATAACATATTTCAGTGTTTATCTGACGCCTAACGAGGCAATGCGATCTTTTCGAACCAAACTCGATGCCCTGGAGGACGCTGTCTCGAACACAGAGGGCCACATGCTGGTCGGGGGAGACTTCAACGCTAGAGCCATTGAATGGGGTATGCCACAATCCGACCCAAGGGGAAAGCAAATCTTGGACATGGCGGCCAGAACAGCGCTTTTTGTCCTAAATACTGGTAACACCCCTACTTTCCGCCGCTGGGGTTGCGTAGGAACCATACCCGGTGTGACACTCGCTTCGGAGTCCCTGGTACCTAGAGTACACAACTGGCGAGTACTAGAGGACCACTCGGCTAGTGATCACCAGTATATAGCGGTTGAGATTCACGACAGTGCCACTCTGCGTGCATATGCCCAAACTTCAATCCTCGGATGGAGGACTGGGAGGATGGACGTTGAGAGGTTCGCTGACGCGCTTACGGCAGGCGCATCGTTGCAGGGAGCTCCGCCAGGGAGTGGAGGGCCTACAGCCAAGGACTTGGTGAACTCTACTATGAGTACCATCATAACTGCTTGCGAGTCTTCCATGCCCCGTCGGAGACCCCGACACTGTAGTAATCTAAGAACTATGGCTCTAAAAGCAGCGCTGACACAGGCACACAGCACGAACGCAATTTAATAAGGATTCAGTCGATTCAGTCACCTTCCCCATCGCAACACTCGTTTTTTTTTTCGCAGGAATAATAAGTGGAAAAATTTCCTTTGTACTTAACACCCGGGAAACAAAATTCTAAAAATGTTTAAAAAAAATTTCTAATGTGTAGTATCTTATTACAATATCTTTTGAAGATAATTTAACGAATTGCGGTGTAACGCGGTATGCAAATGCTTAGAACGAAACGGTTAACCCCTTTTAATTATGAATGCTAAAATCATTGTATCATTTAACCTGTTAATTATGAATGCTAAAATCATTGTATCATTTAACCTGTTAATTATGAATGCTAAAATCATTGTATCATTTAACCTGTTAATTATGAATGCTAAAATCATTGTATCATTTAACCTGTTAATTATATGAACGCTAAAATCATTGTATCATTTAAACCCCTTAAAATTTGTCTAATTCTTCCGATTTTCCCACCTAATTACGCCTAATTATCATAAACGACAAATTGCCTTCAATTGATAACTTAATTGAACCTACAAAAGACAGTGAAAAGGGAAATTGCAAATACCGCCGTCATAAACTACAACTGATAAGGAAAAAGTACATTTGATAGCAACAAAAAAACCTTCAATTGTGTGATTTCCCCCTTTCTGAATGGGTTCGTATTGTTCTACTTGCCCATAAAGTGTCGTAGTTGCTTGAGTGTGGAGAATATTAAATTGTGCTTGCGAAATTTGCATGCTATTGCGTCGTAAATCATGAAAATGGGTGATAACTACATAACAACATTGGAATTATCGGGGAGAGTGGCGCCGGCAAGTCGAGTCTTATGCTTCGTCTCACAAACGAGGAATTGGATGGAGATGGGGAGTGTTTCGCTCGTTTTCGATTGAATACGAGTTCCGAATTACGTTGGACGGTGAAGTGATTTGTTCTGATTGATTTTATTTTGCGTTGCATGCTTGAGTTTTTCATCCAAGCCATCGCCAATATCGTTCGGGATCTTGCATTTGTATTAGCAGTATTGTGTGACGAAAAACGAAATATGCACATAGACATAACGTCATCTCAGTTACGCTTACTCCGGCGTGTCATCGCTCCATCGCATGCTCCGGAGTTACATCTTGGTGTTGTTTTGTAATAATCCCTTTAAAGCGGTTTGAGTAGCGATCCCGCTATAGAAATTGCATTTCGAAAAGTCAAGTGGAATTACGGGGATTGTGGGGAGTCGGTTATGGATTTTCACGGCGGTCACGTCGGATGCGGAAAGAAACTTATCATGTCGTAGGGTGTTAATATCGAAATTACCAAATACGCGTTAATGATTGCCTATTCGAATGCATATGTTAGGAAATCGGAAAGTTATCGTGGGTGAAAATAGTACAAGAGCGGTGGTGTTCATTACGGTTTCCAAGAAAAAGTGCTCGGGAATTTGGCATTTGGATGCAATAAGTGGAAGAAGATAAAATTGTTGTGGGGTTTGCGTTGGTTGAATGACGGAAAGACCGTAAATGTTTTTGGAACGGGAAAATTGATTTGAATGTGAATAAATGAGTGTCAAGTGAAAAAGAAAAATCCGCAATTGATTTAGGCTTTGAAAATGGAGAGTTTTCTTTGCGGTTCTTCGTGCTGCTTCTGCGAGGTGTTGGCGATCGCGGAAAAGTTGGTGGCGCGTTGCTGCTGAAGCGTGTGCGCGACAAAGAAAAGCGTGTTTGCATCTTCCGTACAACCAAAAACGAACGTTGTTGTTCAGCAGCGGAAAAAGAAAAACTTGGCGCTCGTTGTGCGCAAGTGACGTACGAAAGTAAAATTGGAGATTGCTAGTCGGCCTTGGGTTTTCCTGCTCGCGCGGAAAACTGCTCAAGTGCAAGATAGTGTTGTGTGCGCCGGGAAAGCAGGAAATTCGCGTGGATCATTTCTCGTGAATATCACGGACTGTCTTGTGGAAACACGTCATCGCGGACGAAACTCTGGGAATAATTTTATTACCGGAAAAACTAACGAGGATTAGTTATTTCTATCCGTTTTAGTTATTTATTTCCACCCGACAAATAGTGCTCAGTGCAAGATTGCGGGACGTGAAATTTTAGTTTGTTTGATCTCAACTGTTACAAATTTTCGGTCGTCAGCAGACAACAAAGGGAAGTTATTCGTCAAGATAACGGGAAAGCCAAAACGAAAACAGTTTCAGTTTTGCCTGCTCGTGGAAGTAAATTTGTTGGGACTGTGCTGCAAGAGAGGGGGAAAATATTCTAGCGAAGAAACTCAAAGCCCGGATTTAAACATTTTTTTTATCGCGCGTCACTTGTACTGATCCATGCGCGCCAGAAAGTTTTAATGTGTTTCGTGCTGAATTTTTCACGAATTCAACCAAGAAGCCGAAAAGGAAATTCTAAAGAAAAACGTTTTAATTTGCATGAATCTCGTTATCACGTGTGCGTTTTAGCATTTACCAAAAGAAAAAAAAAGAAGAAGAAAAGTTGACAACGAAAATATTCCAGAAATATCGCGAGTGCTTTTAACTAATTTGCTATGCAGTATTATAACTTTACAGGACTTACTCACCTCGTCAACGAGCGCTCGTCGTCGGAAAAGGTTGGGTAAGTTCCCCTATTGTTTCATTTTTACATATATACCAATTGTTTCATTTTTTATATATACCAATTGTTTCATTTTTTTTATATATACCAATTGTTTCTTTTTATTCAATTTATTCAATTAAGTGGGGTAATCTTTAATATATACTGCAAATACTAATTATATCAATATTAAAAAATGTTTTAATATATACACTGAATAATTTTTGTTGAACTATTTTGATTTCTTTGCTTTGTATTTACGAGAAATCAATGAAATTAAATAAAATGATGAATTAAACGGTAAAAATCGGTCTTTCCCTTCCGGTCTTTTCCAATCGGGTATAGGACCCGGTACGGTGGCAGGCTTCCACCCCAAAATATGAGCCAGCCACCGGGTACTTAAAAATTTTTCTGGTTCAGGAGACTTAATGGGTTGAGTGGCCCAAGCCAAGTGCCTTTTTATGGCATAGAGTTATGCAATTCAATTGTATAATTCTATGACATAAATTGGTCACCGGGGTACTCCCCTTCTGATGGGAAAGCTCATATAATTCAAGTTGTATGAGTTTTCCACTCAGAAGAGGAATACCTGGCCACTTCAACGATTTAACATTGGATTTATTCCGGTTGGGTGGGCATGAAGGGGCTCCACCACCACCCGGTTGCCCCTCTTTCATTTGTGGGCCCTGAATGTATTTGGGTAAAGACGAGCTCAACCCCAAATTAGTCTTTCTTGTCAGGTTGCACTTGTTCTCGCAACAAGTCGTAATTCCTTCGTGGAGGTTATCTACTGATTTGCGACTTCGGTCGTCCTCTCGAACTCTGCAAGCAATTCGTGAATGCGAAATGTTTTGTAGTGAGTCCTCGTGCCGGGGAAACGAACCCGCCCCACGACACCGCAATGCTAGCCTGCCAGCGCATTCACGCGTCTCCGGACGAGGGCATTCTCGGCAGGAATCAACACCTTCCTCTGCCGAGGCAGCAGAACATCGCTGCGGTCCTTCACGGACATATGAAAATCTATTATTCACTACAAATGGCGCCCAACGTGGGGCCCGAAAAGCCCGGCTGTATCATCAGTCGTGAGCACGAGACAGTCCATCGTCTCTAGGTGTCCCCACAAGGTGTTAGAAATTTTGGCGGGTAGATAACTCCCGAGGGTTTTTGCACTAATCGTGCCCCAGCAGCCGAGTAACTTCCGAACGTGTGTTGTCTTCGGACATCAATATCGTTTGGTCCTTCTTTTGATTTATACCTTGGTGGTTTACCACCATTGTATAACTAGTAAGGCCAAATTATATTAGAGTCCCTTTTTGTGTTCGGAGGTTATTATCCCAACATCTATTTTGCGGAGGATTCTGATCCGCTCCCCCAAACCAGCGGTGCCTAAGTGTCTTAAATTACATGGATTTTGATTTCATGTGATTGGCTGATTAGCTAATCCATGACTATCCATGACAAGACACGCGCTGCTTGTGGATTAGAATCCCACCCTGGGCTGACAAGCTGTAACTTGAGAAGTTTGCTAATGAGGGATCACTTCGGAACCCTGATTTTCATGGTGCCACAAGAGAGTGTCCCTGAAACGTTTTAGAAGGATTGTGCCATGGTGTCCATACTTGGGAGGAAGGACGGAAAGGAAAGACCGATTATTTTTTTTTGATAACTTAAAACTTTTTCTTGAAACTTTATCATACATTCTTTTTGTGAGGTTCGACTATAGTTCGCCACTGACGGCCACTTACAAATTATAAATTTTGCATCATTTTTTTCACATTTTCATTATTTATATATATATATTTATTTGGGTTTTTAGTTAGCAATTTAAATTTCTTTTAGCATGCCCACCAAAAGAACTCCCGAAAGGAGAAAGTTGCGGTCGGATGCCGGACCAGCTCTATTGTGTTCCATCTGTCACGAGGACATGGACGAAACTACAAGCCAGAGGTTGCAGTGCGGACACAGGCTACATCAGCTGTGTTTGGCACAACTGCGGCAAACTTCATCCACGTGCCCGCTCTGTCGACAGCCTTTGGAAATCGCACAGCCAGCAACAGAACGACCTCAGTCCTCCAGTACAAGTGGAGCTGTCCCCAAAAGCGGACCCCTTCCATCCACTACAAGGAGTGCACGAGACGATGACTACAGGGCTGAAGCAGTTCCGCCTGCAGAAGAAGCGAGTCCACCGGTGGCTGTGGAAGCCACAGTTCTACGAGATCTAATGGCGCTCGTACAGGACATGTCCACCCGGCTCGCCTCTCTAGAGAGCCAGAGAGAGAACCCCGCACCATCCCGGCCGAGAACTCCTCCTATGTGGGATTCGGACCCAAATCCGTGGGACTTCCCAGTAGACTCGCGGCGTGATCCCGAACGGATCCGGCCAGGTACAGCCATGAATCCGTTGGCTCCAGTTTACCGGCCCCGATTGAGCCAAGCACCGCCACCAAATCAGGCTCCCGTGATTCCGCCGGACCAACGCTTCCATCCACACGACATGTATCGGCTGAAGCCGACACAGATCCCCAGCATCATCCAGGGATGGAATCTACATTTCAGTGGGGAACCCAATACGATAACGGTGGAGGTTTTCATAAGTCGGGTGGAGTCACTCATTGAGCAGATGCTAGCAGGAGACCGCACAGCGCTCGCAGGATACCTGCCAATGCTGCTTAGGGGAGCAGCCCTGGAGACATATTGGAGGATACATTCAGCTCCACCATCCATACGCTGGTCACGGCTGAAGGAGGTACTCCGCATGGAATACCCTACGGTCGACATGGACGAATTAGTCCTGGATAAGATGAATGCTAGATGGCAGCGTCCGGACGAGTCCTTCCATAAATATCGAGCCGATATCCTTCGGTTGAATGACCAGCTGTCAGAGCCATTGTCTTCTACCCAAATTCTTCGCCTGCTAAAGCGCAATCTAAGACCGGAGATTCGTCGGCATATCGTGAACTCCGATCCACAGAGTATGGAGGCCCTGCTGAGAAATGTGCGTCGTATAGAAGGGTTTGAGGAAGACCTACGGGACCGGCCATACTTACTAACCAGGACGGGTCCTCGACGAGGAATCGCGGAATTGGCCCCAGATTATACCACCCTAGATCTGGAGGATGATTTGGACCCAGACCAGCTTGCTGTAGCGGCGGTGGGAAGTCTTACGACCTGCTGGAATTGTCACCAAACCGGACACCGGTTCATTTCATGCCGCGCAGAACGTAAGGTTTTCTGCTACGGTTGCGGCAAGCCGGACACTTACTTCCCGGACTGTTCTGAATGTGCCGCACGAAAAAACGGCCAAAAGAGTACCCGACCACCTCAGCGGTACTCGAAACCCCAGCAGTAGCTCCTCAGTCAGCGGCTCACCCCAACCAACCTGACGTTAACCCACCAGCCATAACCATTACGACTGCGGATGTTCACTCTCTTCCGGAGACCTCACCAACGACAATATTAAAACGACCATCGCAGTCACTGCCAGAAGAACCGCGGCAGCCTCAAGTACGCACGCTAAAACCTTATCATGTTAGACTGCAGGAATATCGGGTGGCTCGAGAGCGAATATTTGCTTCCGAAGTCGTCACTTCCCGTTCGTGCACGACAAAATGGTCAACCCGTCGTTGGCGGAATTTCCGCAAGAGAGTGCGCACCTGCCGTCAAACCGTAAACTCTTGTAACATCTCGGAGGTTGCTGAGAATGAGATCAGACCTTATCATCCAATTAAAGTGTTGGGCGAGACCGTGTTTGCATTGATCGACACGGGTGCCAGTATCAGTTGTCTTGCCTCGAGCTTTGGCTCGAAGGTGCTCCAAGAATATCCGAACTTGATTAAATCCTGGCGCACTGAAATCAGTACAGCTGACGGCACCAAACACCCTATACGAGGTAAACTAACAACACCCGTGACGTGCAGGGGTCAGACGAAGGATATTACCTTCTACATTATCCCGTCTTTGACTCAGAACGTATACCTTGGTGTCGATTTCGTCCTTCGCTTTGGACTGGCCTCCGATTTATTCACCGATTTGTCTTTAAAAACCAGAAATGTCAACGAAATCACTTCTACTCCCGATAGGCATGACCTGACGTCTAACCAACGGCAACGCCTGGAAGCATCCATTGCTGCTTTCCCATCTTACGCTACCCAAGGCCTTGGCCGCACCACCCTAGTCTCACACGCCATCGACGTTGGCGATAGTAAACCGATTAAACAGAGACACTACGCCATCTCGCCAGCCATGGAGAAATTGGTGTATGCGGAATTAGATAGGATGCTCGAGTTGGGGGTCATAGAAGAGTCCCAAAGTGCCTGGTCCTCACCGGTAACCTTGGTTGTAAAGCCAGGTAAAGTCCGCCTCTGTCTTGATGCCCGTAAGGTAAATGCGGTTACCATCAAGGACGCGTACCCTCTTCCACTCATCGATGGAATACTAGGGAGACTGCCGAAAGCCAATTATATCACCAGTCTCGACCTAAAAGACGCCTTCTGGCAAATTCCACTCGATGAGGGCTCGAGGGACAAGACCGCCTTCACAGTGCCTGGACGACCATTATATCAGTTCGTCACAATGCCCTTTGGCCTGTGTAACGCGCCGCAAACGATGACTCGGTTGATGGACAAGGTCATCCCACCTCACCTAAAACACCAAGTGTTCGTGTACCTCGATGATCTTTTACTCATCACGGAAACGTTCGATCAACACCTCCTACTTCTACAAGAAGTAGCCCTGCACATCAGTAAGGCGGGACTCACCATCAACGTACAGAAAAGTAAGTTTGTCATGAAAGAAGTCCGATACTTAGGCCATGTCATAGGACATGGCACTATCAAAACGGATCCAGACAAAACTCGTGCGATTGATGAGTTCCCCTTACCAAAAACTGTGAAGCAGCTACGACGTTTCCTTGGTGTGTGCGGTTGGTACCGAAGGTTTGTTCGGAATTATGCAACAGTTTCAGCGCCCCTGTCAGACATGTTGCGGAAAGGGAAGTTCGTTTGGACCGAACTCAGCCGAAAGGCATTTGAAGAGCTTAAACAAGCCCTCACATCAGCTCCTGTCTTGCACAGCCCCGACTTCACGAAGCCCTTCTCCATTCATTGTGACGCAAGTCAACATGGAGTAGGAGCCGTGCTGGTGCAATTGACCGATGAAGGAGAGGAAGCTCCCATCGCCTTCATGTCCAATAAGCTGAATTCGGCCCAAAGGAACTATACTGTTTCCGAGCAAGAATGTTTGGCAGCGGTAATGGCTGTGAAGAAATTCCGAGCTTATATCGAGGGCCACCAATTCGAGATCATCACGGACCACGCGTCACTACAATGGTTGATGAACCAGGCAGATTTAAGTGGACGCCTAGCCAGATGGGCTCTTAAACTGCAAGGGTTCAAGTTCTCCATCAAACATCGGAAAGGAACCCAGAACATCGTACCCGACACTCTCTCACGGATGTTTTCCCCAGAGGGAGCCGAAATAACAATAAATGACGAGGACCCCATCGAAATAGATTTGGACAGCCCACATTTCGAATCAGATAGCTACAAAGAGTTGAGGCAAACCATAGCGACCCAACAGACACAGCTGCCTGACTTGAAGGTAATAGACGGCTATGTGTATAGACGAAACGAATACGCCACTGGTGATCCATGGCAGGAAGAAGAGTCTTGGAAACTCTGGGTACCGGAGGAAATGACACAACAGCTGATCCTCCGCGCACATGATCATCCGTTAAGTGCCCACGGAGGTTACGGTCGAACACTACGGCGACTAAAAAAATACTTCTTTTGGCCTAAAATGGCATCCCAGGTCAAAGACTACGTGAGCGCCTGTGAGACCTGTAAAGGCACCAAAGCGCCCAACCAGCCTCTTCGACCTCCTATGGGTCAACTCAACGTCCCAGAACGCGTGTTCCAGCGTCTATACATCGATCTACTCGGTCCATATCCTCGGTCTTCCATGGGACACATCGGAGCTATAGTCGTTCTAGATCAGCTCTCAAAATTCCCAATGGTGGAACCTATCCGTAAATTCACAACTCCATCGATCGTGAAATTCTTAGAGAACCGGGTATTCCATGTGTTCGGAGTTCCAGAGAGTGTGTACTCAGATAATGGAGTACAGTTCCGGTCTCGGCAGTTTAAGAGCCTACTTGAGCAGTATGGCATTGAACACCAACTGACGCCCATATACTCTCCTCAGTCCAACGCGTCAGAACGGTTGAACCGCACCCTATTGGCCGCGATCCGTTCCTACGTCCACCCATCTCAAAAGGATTGGGATCGGCGATTGTCTGCCATCACATGCGCCCTGCGATCCTCGTATCATTCCGTCACCGGTGTCGCCCCTTACTTTGCCGCCTTTGGACAGCACATGATTTGCCACGGTAAATCATACCGACTGTTACGGCAATTAAAGTGTTTGGGAGACCCGGTCGTTGCGCTGGAGCCCCACGAACGTTTAGGAGACCTCCGCCAACAGATCGGACGGAAGATTAAGGCCGCAGGTAGTGCAAATGAAGCGCAGTACAGTCTCCGGTCACGATCTGCTAATTTCAAAGAAGGAGATGAAGTTTTCCGGCGAAATTTCCGCCAAAGTGACGCCGCGGGGCATTACAACGCCAAGCTGGATAGGCGATTCCTGAAAAGCCGCATAAAGAAGGTAATGGGACCTAACCGTTACTTGATAACGGATCCATCGGGAAAAGAAGTGGGGATATACCACGCGAAAGACCTGCGCCGATAGATAATTGGGCACGTCTGTTTGTCCGTCCGCATATATTTTCAAAAACGCGCAAAGATTGTATACTTCCAGGCAAACATAGACATAAGTCAGTCCGTCCGTCTGTTAATTGTGTTCTTTTATTGTTCGTCATCTCTAGTCCCGACGCCGAAGGCAACCCGTGAGACACAGAAAGATCCTTCAGCTCCTTTTTCGTAATCCGCATTGCCTTGGGATCACGAGAAAATTAGCTGCCCTGTAGTAATCTAAGAACTATGGCTCTAAAAGCAGCGCTGACACAGGCACACAGCACGAACGCAATTTAATAAGGATTCAGTCGATTCAGTCACCTTCCCCATCGCAACACTCGTTTTTTTTTTCGCAGGAATAATAAGTGGAAAAATTTCCTTTGTACTTAACACCCGGGAAACAAAATTCTAAAAATGTTTAAAAAAAATTTCTAATGTGTAGTATCTTATTACAATATCTTTTGAAGATAATTTAACGAATTGCGGTGTAACGCGGTATGCAAATGCTTAGAACGAAACGGTTAACCCCTTTTAATTATGAATGCTAAAATCATTGTATCATTTAACCTGTTAATTATGAATGCTAAAATCATTGTATCATTTAACCTGTTAATTATGAATGCTAAAATCATTGTATCATTTAACCTGTTAATTATGAATGCTAAAATCATTGTATCATTTAACCTGTTAATTATATGAACGCTAAAATCATTGTATCATTTAAACCCCTTAAAATTTGTCTAATTCTTCCGATTTTCCCACCTAATTACGCCTAATTATCATAAACGACAAATTGCCTTCAATTGATAACTTAATTGAACCTACAAAAGACAGTGAAAAGGGAAATTGCAAATACCGCCGTCATAAACTACAACTGATAAGGAAAAAGTACATTTGATAGCAACAAAAAAACCTTCAATTGTGTGATTTCCCCCTTTCTGAATGGGTTCGTATTGTTCTACTTGCCCATAAAGTGTCGTAGTTGCTTGAGTGTGGAGAATATTAAATTGTGCTTGCGAAATTTGCATGCTATTGCGTCGTAAATCATGAAAATGGGTGATAACTACATAACAACATTGGAATTATCGGGGAGAGTGGCGCCGGCAAGTCGAGTCTTATGCTTCGTCTCACAAACGAGGAATTGGATGGAGATGGGGAGTGTTTCGCTCGTTTTCGATTGAATACGAGTTCCGAATTACGTTGGACGGTGAAGTGATTTGTTCTGATTGATTTTATTTTGCGTTGCATGCTTGAGTTTTTCATCCAAGCCATCGCCAATATCGTTCGGGATCTTGCATTTGTATTAGCAGTATTGTGTGACGAAAAACGAAATATGCACATAGACATAACGTCATCTCAGTTACGCTTACTCCGGCGTGTCATCGCTCCATCGCATGCTCCGGAGTTACATCTTGGTGTTGTTTTGTAATAATCCCTTTAAAGCGGTTTGAGTAGCGATCCCGCTATAGAAATTGCATTTCGAAAAGTCAAGTGGAATTACGGGGATTGTGGGGAGTCGGTTATGGATTTTCACGGCGGTCACGTCGGATGCGGAAAGAAACTTATCATGTCGTAGGGTGTTAATATCGAAATTACCAAATACGCGTTAATGATTGCCTATTCGAATGCATATGTTAGGAAATCGGAAAGTTATCGTGGGTGAAAATAGTACAAGAGCGGTGGTGTTCATTACGGTTTCCAAGAAAAAGTGCTCGGGAATTTGGCATTTGGATGCAATAAGTGGAAGAAGATAAAATTGTTGTGGGGTTTGCGTTGGTTGAATGACGGAAAGACCGTAAATGTTTTTGGAACGGGAAAATTGATTTGAATGTGAATAAATGAGTGTCAAGTGAAAAAGAAAAATCCGCAATTGATTTAGGCTTTGAAAATGGAGAGTTTTCTTTGCGGTTCTTCGTGCTGCTTCTGCGAGGTGTTGGCGATCGCGGAAAAGTTGGTGGCGCGTTGCTGCTGAAGCGTGTGCGCGACAAAGAAAAGCGTGTTTGCATCTTCCGTACAACCAAAAACGAACGTTGTTGTTCAGCAGCGGAAAAAGAAAAACTTGGCGCTCGTTGTGCGCAAGTGACGTACGAAAGTAAAATTGGAGATTGCTAGTCGGCCTTGGGTTTTCCTGCTCGCGCGGAAAACTGCTCAAGTGCAAGATAGTGTTGTGTGCGCCGGGAAAGCAGGAAATTCGCGTGGATCATTTCTCGTGAATATCACGGACTGTCTTGTGGAAACACGTCATCGCGGACGAAACTCTGGGAATAATTTTATTACCGGAAAAACTAACGAGGATTAGTTATTTCTATCCGTTTTAGTTATTTATTTCCACCCGACAAATAGTGCTCAGTGCAAGATTGCGGGACGTGAAATTTTAGTTTGTTTGATCTCAACTGTTACAAATTTTCGGTCGTCAGCAGACAACAAAGGGAAGTTATTCGTCAAGATAACGGGAAAGCCAAAACGAAAACAGTTTCAGTTTTGCCTGCTCGTGGAAGTAAATTTGTTGGGACTGTGCTGCAAGAGAGGGGGAAAATATTCTAGCGAAGAAACTCAAAGCCCGGATTTAAACATTTTTTTTATCGCGCGTCACTTGTACTGATCCATGCGCGCCAGAAAGTTTTAATGTGTTTCGTGCTGAATTTTTCACGAATTCAACCAAGAAGCCGAAAAGGAAATTCTAAAGAAAAACGTTTTAATTTGCATGAATCTCGTTATCACGTGTGCGTTTTAGCATTTACCAAAAGAAAAAAAAAGAAGAAGAAAAGTTGACAACGAAAATATTCCAGAAATATCGCGAGTGCTTTTAACTAATTTGCTATGCAGTATTATAACTTTACAGGACTTACTCACCTCGTCAACGAGCGCTCGTCGTCGGAAAAGGTTGGGTAAGTTCCCCTATTGTTTCATTTTTACATATATACCAATTGTTTCATTTTTTATATATACCAATTGTTTCATTTTTTTTATATATACCAATTGTTTCTTTTTATTCAATTTATTCAATTAAGTGGGGTAATCTTTAATATATACTGCAAATACTAATTATATCAATATTAAAAAATGTTTTAATATATACACTGAATAATTTTTGTTGAACTATTTTGATTTCTTTGCTTTGTATTTACGAGAAATCAATGAAATTAAATAAAATGATGAATTAAACGGTAAAAATCGGTCTTTCCCTTCCGGTCTTTTCCAATCGGGTATAGGACCCGGTACGGTGGCAGGCTTCCACCCCAAAATATGAGCCAGCCACCGGGTACTTAAAAATTTTTCTGGTTCAGGAGACTTAATGGGTTGAGTGGCCCAAGCCAAGTGCCTTTTTATGGCATAGAGTTATGCAATTCAATTGTATAATTCTATGACATAAATTGGTCACCGGGGTACTCCCCTTCTGATGGGAAAGCTCATATAATTCAAGTTGTATGAGTTTTCCACTCAGAAGAGGAATACCTGGCCACTTCAACGATTTAACATTGGATTTATTCCGGTTGGGTGGGCATGAAGGGGCTCCACCACCACCCGGTTGCCCCTCTTTCATTTGTGGGCCCTGAATGTATTTGGGTAAAGACGAGCTCAACCCCAAATTAGTCTTTCTTGTCAGGTTGCACTTGTTCTCGCAACAAGTCGTAATTCCTTCGTGGAGGTTATCTACTGATTTGCGACTTCGGTCGTCCTCTCGAACTCTGCAAGCAATTCGTGAATGCGAAATGTTTTGTAGTGAGTCCTCGTGCCGGGGAAACGAACCCGCCCCACGACACCGCAATGCTAGCCTGCCAGCGCATTCACGCGTCTCCGGACGAGGGCATTCTCGGCAGGAATCAACACCTTCCTCTGCCGAGGCAGCAGAACATCGCTGCGGTCCTTCACGGACATATGAAAATCTATTATTCACTACAACACGGTAAGCCTCCAGTATACTGGTGGTCAAACGAGATCGCCGAACAAAGAAGCGAATGTCACAAACTTCAGCGAGAGGCCCAGCGGGCGCGAACACGGGAGGAGGCAGACACTAGGCTAGCAGCATACAGGTCCGGCAGGAAATATCTTCGCAGGCTTATTAACAAGAGCAAGGCCCAATGTAATGATTTTTCTACCTTCAGCTCGAACGCGGAACCGACCTCTCATCGGTTCTAGACGTTAAGTCTGAGTAGTGCCAACGGATGGTACCAACAGGTCAACCAATCCGTGCACCGTAATCCATTCACGCGGTGACTGCTTGTCGGCCAGCTAGTTCGGAGAGGATTTCGGTCGCGGGTCTCCGAATGGATTACGCTCAATTACAATATTTCAGTCACCTGAAATTGCCCGTTTTCTAAACGCGTCAACATTTACTCATCCAGAACGAGAAACCTACATTACGTTAGTTCTGGATGGAATCTATCCACAGATCTCCAATCAAAAACGCTACAACATCTCATAGGCGCGTTACCGATTCACCGACGCGGTACCGAAAAATATACTACTCGAACTTACACCGAAGAAAACTACTCTAAAGAAAGGGCGAAACAAGCAAAGGTACCGCGTACCGCGCGCGACGCGAAACCGACTTCAGCGGATTTGTCGAAACCCTACCCTCGCGACGGCATACTTACCCTACACTCTCTGTTCCCCCTGAAAAAGAACGAGTCACTGAAAAGGAAAGTCGTTAGTTAAATTAGCAATTCATGATTTTTATTTTGTATTTCAAATTTAATTATTTCAACTATAAGTTTATGTTGTATGTATATCGAATTATGTATAAAATTTCTCAAAAGGATCATATACTTAAATTTTCTTTTACACTTTAGAAAGACTAATTTTGTTCTTACTGTAACTTCAAGCGGGTGAACAAATACAATTGTTCAGTTGGTTTGTGGATGGACATTAAAAATATATCTTTTATGAAATTCTACGTTAATACACATATAAATTATGTTCTAAGCGGAAAAGTAAACATAAATCTACAAAAATCTTTCATCACCCAAAGTCAATTTCAATTATGTATCGAAGTTACAATCTAAAATTTTTTTTTTTTTTTTTTGGTCAAATATACCCGTGTTAAAATATTGACATCGAACGGCCCTTCAAATGTTATTTATTTCCTTACATGAAGAATATTCTTCGTATTTCTCTTTCGCTATTATGTCTTACGATTAAAATTAAAATTGGGTATTAATTTATATCAAATTATCATGTGTACGATTAAGACTAAAAATAAAGTATTAATTTGCATGAAAATGAAATCAGCTAAAATAAAATTAGCTAGTAGCTATGCACAGTTATCACCGAAAGAACCAAAACTCTCTAACTCTAAATTACACAGATAGAATCTGACTAAAGACCCAAGTAGATATTTTAACGTTTAGACGTATCCGATGACTACTTATAGATGTTTTAATGGAAATTCATGCTTGCAAGGTGCAAAACTTGCACTCAACTTTCAAAGTAAGGATATATTCACACAGAAAAATAAATACTCCAATACTATGTCAGGATTAATTAAACTAAGCTGCAACGTGACTTTCCACTCTTAATCACGAGCTTCCTCCGCCTAATTTTAATATATACGGAATCATGTACTCAATCTGTACAAGACCTATCAGATTGGAAAAGAATAACTCCTCGATGAGCGTTGACTCAAACGACCTTAGCTGCATTAAACATAATAAAATTTTGCTGCGACGTTCCTTCACGTCAGGATAATTTATACTATTCAAATGATTACGCAAACACTTCAGAGCGTAGAATTGCAATTTTTCCAGCAGCGCACGCTTGGTTTGATCTTTTATATTTAAATTATTTGGACTAAAAATTACTATCAACCGTATATAGGCACATTCGTGATCATCTAAGGCCATTAACCGTACACTTTGCACAAATTCGTTAAGTTGAAATGCGTGCTCGGAGAGTTTCAATATTTTCTTTTTTTTAGGCCTGTCCTTGACACTGGCCGTTCTGGCCAACTTTATTAATTTCTGACATTTGCAGAATATTCGTTACTAACGTAGACATTATTGTTGAGATCGATAAAGATCGAGAGCATTGCGCCAAGCCTATAGAAAACAGTTCTACCCAATGCCTTTTCAAAAGTTGACTTTTTATGTCTTCTGGTAATTGCTGAAACGACCGCACCCCTTTGATCCAGTAGACTGAAAGGAAAAGAAGCCGACTGCCACTTCCACAAACGTAATGCACATTTAGGTACGATGGAACTAAAGTAGGAATTTGCAAATTGAACGGTACGTTCGCTTCGGAGAGTAGAGGACCATCAAATATTCCTATGGTAATTTCTGATTCTTCCGTTTCAGAGGCCGCAGTACGATCACGTCCGTTAACTTCGCGATCGATTCCACTACCAGTGCTTGAATCATCAAGCATTTGCTTTGCATGCAGTCCTATTTCGGAATGGTCTTCTATGATGAGTTCCTCTTTCACAATAGTGTTATAAGTATACGAGTTTGATGTACTATTTTGCAAGCTATTATTGATATTCGTACTACTATTGTTACCAACCAAATTACCGCGAGTATCGTACTGTTGCTGGATGGAGGCGATCATTTCCAGTGATTCGTTTAATAAGTTTTTCTCGATAGAATTTTGTATTAGATTAACAGCGCGGGAGGGTGTGTTTGTTTGTTGGTGAAGAGTTTCAACAAGTCCAATGGATGTTACGCCATCACCAGTCGTGCTGTACTACCCCATATCTATCTCAGGTTTGAACTGTTTGAAAAATACACGGAAATGCCCTATGTAACAAAACTTATTATACGATGTATGCTTAACAGGTGCCTTCGGTCAGCAAAATGTCATCCATAGTCCTATTTTCCACTAACCTTGCATTCTGTCTGCTTAATATGTCTGTTTGCTTCTGGAATAGGTTTTATTTTGGTCAGCGCCTGATGGTGTGATGGTGTTGTTGATGGCGCACTACCCTCATTACTTGACTAAGTCGACACCTTTGTCGCGACAATTGTTGCTTCAGCACCGACTGTGGCTGCTACGACGTCGAGGGCGCTGAACTGCAAACAAAACCTGGTAAGGCAATTGTCGACGTAAGCCGAACGAAAAATTATTACCTCTTAATAGTTTTTCCTCACTCCTTGCTTATTGCTGTTACTTAGCCACACGATTACCCAATGTCCGTACAATAGCTGCCATTACCATGAACCGTTATTTTCATACACAATTCTATAATTTTACGTCCAACAAGAGGCGCCAAATTCCCTGACATCTGTCCAAATCAGAGTATATTCTGCCATCACCTCCATGTGGCTGTCAAATCCCTGGTTGTCACATCGGACAAAACATCTGTGCGTGGAATGGCACTTCATATGGCGGAAATGTGCTTTTCTAGATGTCGCCAGTGGCATAGTTTTCTCGATGGCCACGGTGGAGGGGCATTTCCAGATGGCTATGTCTCGAAATGTGCCGGGGTTGGATTAATTCTATATTTCGAATATTTATATCCACGGATCTAAATATTTGGACAGAAAAAAAAAAAATATTTTCTGCACAACGATATCCGCACAACAGATGAAGTCCGCTGGCACTCCGAGGACATATCCATCTGGCAGGTTACAAGGGTTCGGGATCGGAATCACTTCGATTCCTGGGCGTAGGCGTCACATTACACATTCCCCCCCCCAAAATCGAAGTAATTACGATCCCGTCTCCTTTGTAAAAGGTCTTGGTTAGGGACGTGGCGGGTCGAAGATCGGTTTCGAAGGATAGGCTACAACCCTGTTCGTGAAGGCTCGACAGTGACTATAAAGTAGGGAGCCAGGTGTTATTCGGAGGCCTTCGTCTAGGCAGAGATTTGGGATAAGCCAAGGTTTCTCGTGGGAATTAGTTGCACTTCATCGTCTAAGGTCTTTGGCGTGGTAAATTCCCAGGGTCTTACCAGTCATGTCCGCGATGAGGTATCGGGTGGGGCTTATGACTTGTATGACTCGACACTTCACGAATTTCTTGTCTAGTTTGGCATTGTAATGGCGGGTGGCATCGCTCTGTCGGAAGTTTCGACGATATATTTCGTCGCCGGCCTTAAAGCCAGAAGGATGAGATCGCAAGTTGTACCGCTCCTCTCCCATCCGTCTACTTTCTTCAATCTTCTCCCGCAGTTGATCTCGCAGAAGTTGGAGCCTTTCGTGCGGTTCTAGAACCACGATTGGGTCCTCTAGCGATTTCAGCTGCCGCAATAGCCGGTAAGCGCTCCCATGACCGATCATGTACTGGCCGAACACTGCAAAATACGGCGAAATGCCGGTCGTGGCGTGGTACGACGAGCGCAGCGCACTAGTGATGGCGGACAATTTGCGATCCCAGTCCCTCTGATTCGGGTGGACATAGGCACGAATGGCCGCTATGAGCGTACGATTCAGTCGTTCGGATGCGTTGGCTTGTGGTGAATAGACGGCAGTTCGTTGGTGGATGATGCCGTATTTGGACATTAGGTCTCGGAACTTGCTGGAGGTGAACTGGACCCCATTGTCGGAGACAAGTTTCTCCGGAACTCCAAACATGTGAAAGACTCGGTTCTCCAAGAAGCTGATTATAGGTCCAGTGTGCATGTTACGTAGGGGTTCTATGATAGGGAATTTGGAGAGCTGGTCCAGGACCACGACAGCTCCCGTGTGACCAGAAGCAGATCGAGGGTAAGGACCGATAAGATCAATGTACAAGCGCTGGAACACGCGCTCGGGGACCTCAACCTTACCCATGGGTGGCCGAAGGATGGTGTTGGGCGCTTTAGTGCACTTGCATAGCTCACAGGAGGCTATGTACGCTTTTATCTGTTGTGCCATCTTAGGCCAAAAGAAACAGGTTTTCAACCGCCTAAGTGTACGACCGTATCCGCCGTGCGCACTTGATGGGTGGTCATGAGCCCGCCTGATAAGATCAGTGGTTAATTCTTCGGGCACCCACAACTTCCACTGTTCTTCTTCTTGTATGGGGTCTCCGGATGCGTGTCCCATCCGTTTGTAAATAAATCCATCCGTCAACCGCAGTTCAGGAAGCTGGGGCTGTTGATTCTGGATAGTGTGAATCAGTTGGGTGTAGCTGGCTGACTTGAAGGCAGGATGGTCCAAATCGATCAATTGGGGGCTGTCGTCCTCTTGGACCAACTCGGCTCCTTCAGGGGCAAACATTCTGGATAGGGTGTCGGGGACTACATGCTGGCTTCCTTTTCGGTGGCGAATTGTGAAGTCAAATGCCTGTAGTTTCAGTGCCCACCTGGCCAATCTGCCGTTGAGATCAGTCTGGCTCATTAGCCATTTCAGAGAAGCGTGATCCGTAACGATTTCAAAGGTGTGTCCCTCCACATAGGCTCGGAAGCGTTTCACTGCCAACACCGCAGCTAGACATTCCTGCTCGGAGACCGTGTAATTTCGCTGGGCTGGGTTCAGCTTGTGAGACATGAAGGCTATAGGTCTCTCCTCGCCGTCTTGTGCAACCTGGACTAAGACTGATCCCACCCCATGTTGACTCGCGTCACAATGGATTGAGAACGGTTTGTCAAAGTCCGGGCTATGCAGTACGGGGGCTGTAGTCAGACTCTTCTTTAGCTCTTCAAAGGCTCGCAAGCTGGGCTCTTCCCAGACGAATTTACGTCCCTTACGCAGCATGTCGGTCAAAGGAGTGGTAATGGTGGCATAGTCACGTACAAAACGCTGGTACCATCCGCATAAACCTAAGAATCGGCGTAATTGTTTGGTGGTCTTGGGTAATGGAAAAACGTCAATCGCTTGAGTCTTTTCCGGATCGGTCCTGATATGCCCATGCCCAATGATGTGACCTAAATACTTCACCTCCGTCATCACGAACTGGCTCTTCCTTATGTTGATGGTTAATCTTGCCCTCCGGATGTGTAGAGCCACCTCCTGAAGCAGGTCGATGTGTTCGTCAAAGGTCTCGGTTATAAGCAGCAGATCGTCCAAGTAAACGAAAACTTGGTGCCGCAAATGAGGTGGTATCACCTTATCCATAAGGCGCGTCATTGTTTGGGGGGCATTACACAATCCGAATGGCATGGTCACGAATTGATATAGGGGCCGACCTGGGACTGTGAAGGCTGTTTTCTCCTTTGAACCGGGGTCTAAAGGAATTTGCCAGAAGGCGTCCTTGAGGTCTAAGCTCGTGATGAAATGGGCTTTAGGCAATCGACTCAAAATGCCTTCGATCAACGGTAGAGGATATGCGTCCTTGACTGTGACGGCGTTCAAGCGTCTGGCATCTAAGCATAACCGGACCTTGTTCGGCTTGACAACTAAGGTGACTGGGGAAGCCCACGCGCTCTGTGATTCTTCGATTACGCCTAATGATAGCATTCGATCCACTTCGGCATATAACGATTTTTCCTTCGCCGGAGATATGGCGAAATATCTCTGTTTTATGGGTTTAGCGTCCCCCACATCTATAGTGTGGAACACCAGGGCAGTCCGCCCGAGACCTTCTTTCTCGTGCGATGGAAAAGCCGATATAGCCGAGTCAAGACGCAGTTGCTGAGTTACATCTAGAGTATGTCGTAGTAAGTTAGTGGGTTGAGATTGGTCAGGAACGGTGGTGACGGACTCCAGGGTCGAACCGGAAAATAGTGCCGGGGCCAAGTTAAATTTTCGAACGAAATCCACTCCTAAATAAAGATTCTGGGTTAACTGAGGTATGATGAAAAATTCCATAGGTTTAGTTACCCCTTTAAAGGTGACATCCGTCATAATTTTTCCCACTACAGAGTGACGAGTTCCGTCCGCCGTGCTTAACCAGGAGGTGAAATGACGGATTTGGTCCGCGTGCTTTGCCAGTACCTCCCCTGCAAACTCGGCAGAGATGCAATTCACACTGGCTCCCGTATCGACTAAGCCTGATACTCGTTTTTGCAGGAGGTGTACTGACGCATATGGCCGGACATCCTCCCTCAATAATTCGTCTAAGTATATGTCCTTCAACACTTTTCTCGACTGCCTGACTTTTCTCCAGAAGCTCCGCATCCGACGCGTGGCTCGCTTGCTTCGCGGTGGGACAGTTGTGACCAATTCCTCATGGAAGATGCGCTGTCGAGTAGCCAAATAATTCCGCAGCCTAACATGAAAAGGTTTTACATGCCAAGGAACAATCGTCTCGCTTTCCTTTCCCTGCGCGTTGGCCTCGGCGAAGGACGGCGTCAGTTGTGGAACTTCGGGAGAACTGTGGTTAGCGGTGCGAGTCAGCAGAGTTGGAGTCATGTTGGGAGCTGGGTCATAGCTGGTGATGGGGTCTGGATTTGTTCGTCCGGGGTCTAGGAGTGCCGACGGGTGGTCGCGGCACTCGGTGGCAAGTTTTTTCGCCCTTTGCAATTTGCACAATCAGGTGCGTATGTGCCGGCCTTCCCGCAACGGTAGCAGAAAAGCGTTGGCTCCGCTGGACATGCATAGAACCGATGTCCCGGTTGTCGGCAGTTCCAACAGACCGTCGGGCTTGTAATTGCTTCAAGGGAGGGTCGATCAATCAATGCTGGGTCCTCAAGCTCCGGTGGTGCTCCGCTCCTCGGTACTGGTACTGGATCAGCAAGCAGGTGGTCTGCTGCCATCAACTCCGCGGTGTGATGATTTCGGGGATTTGGTCCCGTTATGCGAGGTTGTGGACGGAAGGTACCTCGTCGCTCATCCAAGTGTTCTTGTCTACGCGCATGGAGGCGCAATCCCTGTATGGTGTTGATGGGAAAATGTAGCAGGCTGTTCTGGAGATCCCAGCGCATGTTCTCTCTGATAATTTCTACTAATTCGTCCTCGGGCATGGTATTTCGCAGGCGAGTGCTCAATCTCACTATACTGGTGTAGTACTGGTCGAACGGTTCGTGAGCGCCTTGTTTCCGTTTCTTTATTTGCTCTCTTAGCTCTCTCTCAGTGAAGCCATCCTCAAATCGATTGCGGAAGGCTGCACTGAAAGAGTGCCAAGTGGGACGTGGCGTTGACTCTTTAAAGCTCCAGTACCAGTCGGCAGCGTCGCCGCTGAACAAAAGATGTGCATGCCGGAGGAAGGCCGAGGAATCACCTCCCAGGGTGCTGGATACCAACGCCTGAATCCGGAAAAGGAACCGGTCCGCCGATATCATATCGTTGAACCCTGTAAAGTTCAGGCGCCAACTCTCCATGATACGAGGCGTCGGGTCTCGAAAAGGTGCCAATGCGTTCCCGGGGGGAATCACATCCTCGATTGACCTGTTGTACTGAACTGCCTCGGGGGCTGGAGGTACCAACGGAGGTCCGGTACTGTGTCGCGGTCTGTATTCGGGAGCTCTGGGATCCATTCCCGAGTTCCTTGGATGTGGGACCCATTGCTCGGATTGTCGGGAGTGGGGCATCGCCACACTGGGATTTGGCTCCCAGCCAAGCGGAGTTCTCACGCGGCTGGGTGGTTGGCTCAACGGGAGATTCTGGATCTTTCCCTCCAGGTTGCCAATCCTCTCCGACATATCCCTCATCAACGCCACGAGGGTGTCAATGGAGTGGGCGGAAGGCATGGTTGTCACCTCGGATACGACACTTGCAGCCGGAACTTCACCGCCTACTGCTCCTTGCAGGTCTAAGAGTGGTTGTGACGGTTCGGCTTCTGGAGCTCCTTTCGCCACTGCTCCACGCGTCGGTAGGGGCGTTCCGAGGGGGACGTCTAGGGCGGTCCGCTCGATGGGTCGCCGACATAATGGGCAACTCTCGGACGTGAGGAGGAGCTGTTGGACACAGGCACGGTGGAATAGATGTCCACAATCCAACCGCACGCTGTGTACCCCCTCCACTACGTCCTCGAAACAGATCCCGCAGTTCGCGGGTTGGACCGTTTTGGACCGGGTCCACCGCTTATCGGGAGTCCGCTTCGTGGCCATTTTTGGTTCTGTCTCGTGTGAGGTAAAAGTAAGTTTTTTATTACTAAAAAAAAAGAAGAAAAGGTTAACCCTACTATATATATGAAAAAGCCTAAAAATAACTTAGTGGCCGATAGTGGCGAGCTATAAGTTAAGTGGGAAAAAAAATGTATTTAAAGTATACTTTCCTTTTCAGTGGTCGACTCCTCCAACGGGAAAAGAGAGTGCGTGGTAATCTGCCGAAGAAAGGGTGCTTTTGGTCGATTTACGAAAATTACCCCATAACCCACATACATTACAAAAAACCGTCTCTAAACTACGTTAAAGTGACTCGACGAGACAAGTGGTAGAGCTACCGTAACGACTTTGTACGCGGTCAAAATTCCCGACGCGTGGAAGCATTCCGGGCTTCGCAACTCCAGCATACGCCACCGAACGTTGAACCGATACCACTCGTCTAACACGCATAAGAAATAGTTAGAATCCTTCCGCGACATAAAGGCAAGGTAGCCTTCTATTTTCTTGAGAGTCCAGGCTGATAGGTAAACCCATCAGACTGGCAGTTCCATCAAGAAAATAGAAGGTCCTTACAGGGGTTAACCTGGGACAACACATCGGAAGGATTCTGTCGCGAAAGCAAAATCAAACAAAGGAGAGCGGAAGCTACAACTCACGTGAAGCGACCTCTAATGTGTATCACACAATTCCACTGCTCCTGATAGTGGGACTCGAGTACCAAAGTACCTTACATCCTCCGTAAAGGACCAACTCGTCAGAAGACGCGAAGTTCTTTTCCCCTTAGGATGTTTTTGGCCCCACGTTGGGCGCCATTTGTAATGATTTTTCTACCTTCAGCTCGAACGCGGAACCGACCTCTCATCGGTTCTAGACGTTAAGTCTGAGTAGTGCCAACGGATGGTACCAACAGGTCAACCAATCCGTGCACCGTAATCCATTCACGCGGTGACTGCTTGTCGGCCAGCTAGTTCGGAGAGGATTTCGGTCGCGGGTCTCCGAATGGATTACGCTCAATTACAATATTTCAGTCACCTGAAATTGCCCGTTTTCTAAACGCGTCAACATTTACTCATCCAGAACGAGAAACCTACATTACGTTAGTTCTGGATGGAATCTATCCACAGATCTCCAATCAAAAACGCTACAACATCTCATAGGCGCGTTACCGATTCACCGACGCGGTACCGAAAAATATACTACTCGAACTTACACCGAAGAAAACTACTCTAAAGAAAGGGCGAAACAAGCAAAGGTACCGCGTACCGCGCGCGACGCGAAACCGACTTCAGCGGATTTGTCGAAACCCTACCCTCGCGACGGCATACTTACCCTACACTCTCTGTTCCCCCTGAAAAAGAACGAGTCACTGAAAAGGAAAGTCGTTAGTTAAATTAGCAATTCATGATTTTTATTTTGTATTTCAAATTTAATTATTTCAACTATAAGTTTATGTTGTATGTATATCGAATTATGTATAAAATTTCTCAAAAGGATCATATACTTAAATTTTCTTTTACACTTTAGAAAGACTAATTTTGTTCTTACTGTAACTTCAAGCGGGTGAACAAATACAATTGTTCAGTTGGTTTGTGGATGGACATTAAAAATATATCTTTTATGAAATTCTACGTTAATACACATATAAATTATGTTCTAAGCGGAAAAGTAAACATAAATCTACAAAAATCTTTCATCACCCAAAGTCAATTTCAATTATGTATCGAAGTTACAATCTAAAATTTTTTTTTTTTTTTTTGGTCAAATATACCCGTGTTAAAATATTGACATCGAACGGCCCTTCAAATGTTATTTATTTCCTTACATGAAGAATATTCTTCGTATTTCTCTTTCGCTATTATGTCTTACGATTAAAATTAAAATTGGGTATTAATTTATATCAAATTATCATGTGTACGATTAAGACTAAAAATAAAGTATTAATTTGCATGAAAATGAAATCAGCTAAAATAAAATTAGCTAGTAGCTATGCACAGTTATCACCGAAAGAACCAAAACTCTCTAACTCTAAATTACACAGATAGAATCTGACTAAAGACCCAAGTAGATATTTTAACGTTTAGACGTATCCGATGACTACTTATAGATGTTTTAATGGAAATTCATGCTTGCAAGGTGCAAAACTTGCACTCAACTTTCAAAGTAAGGATATATTCACACAGAAAAATAAATACTCCAATACTATGTCAGGATTAATTAAACTAAGCTGCAACGTGACTTTCCACTCTTAATCACGAGCTTCCTCCGCCTAATTTTAATATATACGGAATCATGTACTCAATCTGTACAAGACCTATCAGATTGGAAAAGAATAACTCCTCGATGAGCGTTGACTCAAACGACCTTAGCTGCATTAAACATAATAAAATTTTGCTGCGACGTTCCTTCACGTCAGGATAATTTATACTATTCAAATGATTACGCAAACACTTCAGAGCGTAGAATTGCAATTTTTCCAGCAGCGCACGCTTGGTTTGATCTTTTATATTTAAATTATTTGGACTAAAAATTACTATCAACCGTATATAGGCACATTCGTGATCATCTAAGGCCATTAACCGTACACTTTGCACAAATTCGTTAAGTTGAAATGCGTGCTCGGAGAGTTTCAATATTTTCTTTTTTTTAGGCCTGTCCTTGACACTGGCCGTTCTGGCCAACTTTATTAATTTCTGACATTTGCAGAATATTCGTTACTAACGTAGACATTATTGTTGAGATCGATAAAGATCGAGAGCATTGCGCCAAGCCTATAGAAAACAGTTCTACCCAATGCCTTTTCAAAAGTTGACTTTTTATGTCTTCTGGTAATTGCTGAAACGACCGCACCCCTTTGATCCAGTAGACTGAAAGGAAAAGAAGCCGACTGCCACTTCCACAAACGTAATGCACATTTAGGTACGATGGAACTAAAGTAGGAATTTGCAAATTGAACGGTACGTTCGCTTCGGAGAGTAGAGGACCATCAAATATTCCTATGGTAATTTCTGATTCTTCCGTTTCAGAGGCCGCAGTACGATCACGTCCGTTAACTTCGCGATCGATTCCACTACCAGTGCTTGAATCATCAAGCATTTGCTTTGCATGCAGTCCTATTTCGGAATGGTCTTCTATGATGAGTTCCTCTTTCACAATAGTGTTATAAGTATACGAGTTTGATGTACTATTTTGCAAGCTATTATTGATATTCGTACTACTATTGTTACCAACCAAATTACCGCGAGTATCGTACTGTTGCTGGATGGAGGCGATCATTTCCAGTGATTCGTTTAATAAGTTTTTCTCGATAGAATTTTGTATTAGATTAACAGCGCGGGAGGGTGTGTTTGTTTGTTGGTGAAGAGTTTCAACAAGTCCAATGGATGTTACGCCATCACCAGTCGTGCTGTACTACCCCATATCTATCTCAGGTTTGAACTGTTTGAAAAATACACGGAAATGCCCTATGTAACAAAACTTATTATACGATGTATGCTTAACAGGTGCCTTCGGTCAGCAAAATGTCATCCATAGTCCTATTTTCCACTAACCTTGCATTCTGTCTGCTTAATATGTCTGTTTGCTTCTGGAATAGGTTTTATTTTGGTCAGCGCCTGATGGTGTGATGGTGTTGTTGATGGCGCACTACCCTCATTACTTGACTAAGTCGACACCTTTGTCGCGACAATTGTTGCTTCAGCACCGACTGTGGCTGCTACGACGTCGAGGGCGCTGAACTGCAAACAAAACCTGGTAAGGCAATTGTCGACGTAAGCCGAACGAAAAATTATTACCTCTTAATAGTTTTTCCTCACTCCTTGCTTATTGCTGTTACTTAGCCACACGATTACCCAATGTCCGTACAATAGCTGCCATTACCATGAACCGTTATTTTCATACACAATTCTATAATTTTACGTCCAACAAGAGGCGCCAAATTCCCTGACATCTGTCCAAATCAGAGTATATTCTGCCATCACCTCCATGTGGCTGTCAAATCCCTGGTTGTCACATCGGACAAAACATCTGTGCGTGGAATGGCACTTCATATGGCGGAAATGTGCTTTTCTAGATGTCGCCAGTGGCATAGTTTTCTCGATGGCCACGGTGGAGGGGCATTTCCAGATGGCTATGTCTCGAAATGTGCCGGGGTTGGATTAATTCTATATTTCGAATATTTATATCCACGGATCTAAATATTTGGACAGAAAAAAAAAAAATATTTTCTGCACAACGATATCCGCACAACAGATGAAGTCCGCTGGCACTCCGAGGACATATCCATCTGGCAGGTTACAAGGGTTCGGGATCGGAATCACTTCGATTCCTGGGCGTAGGCGTCACATTACACCAATGCTGGCAAGACCTCGTGGACGATGTAAATAGGGATCCGTGGGGCCTTGGCTACAAGCTGGTCATGGGGAAACTTGGTGCCCTACGGAAGCCTTGTATACATGACGCGGAAAAGATGGACGCGATAGTGTGGGGACTCTTCCCCGTCCGTGTTGACGCTGTCCATGGTGAAACAGCAGTCGAGTGCCCACTCTTCACACAGCTGGAACTAGAGGAGGCAGTCCTCTCGCTGAAAGCGAGGAAGGCTCCAGGTCCAGATGGTGTTCCAGCTGAGGTGTTGCAGCTCGCCTATCACCATTGTCCTGACTTGCTGCTCAGCACATTCAACGCTTGCCTATGGGACGGGGTTTTCCCGGTACGATGGAAGGTGGCGAGGCTCGTACTGGTCAGCAAGGGGAAGGGAAATCCCGAATCGCCGTCTGCATACCGCCCGTTATGCATGCTAGACACGGGCTGGGAAAGTGCTAGAAAAACCCATCAAGGGAAGACTCACTGACGCGATTCGTGCTGCTGGGGACCTATCTCCTCGGCAGTACGGCTTTAGAGCAGGACGTTCTACCATTGATGCGATTGCAGAGGTGGTGAACGCGGTCCAAAAGGCAGAGGCATATAGTCGCACCAAGCGACGGATCGTCCTGTTGGTGAAACTCGATGTCAGGAATGCCTTCAACTCCGCTAGATGGGTGGATATTCTGGACACGCTGGAAAACTCTTTTCAAGTTCCAGAATATCTAATGCGGCTTTTGAGGAACTACCTAAAGGACCGAAGCCTGCTCTACGACACGACACAGGGCCAACGAAGGATGGAAATTACATCGGGTGTTGCCCAGGGATCTATCTTTGGTCCGGACCTGTGGAACGTGTCTTACGACGGGCTACTGAGACTTGAGATGCCAGATGAGTCGCGCTTGGTCGGCTATGCGGATGATGTTGCGGCTTTGGTCGCCGGACGCACCGTTGAACAAGCGCAACTTAGGCTAGGTATGCTAATCCGCCGAGTGAGGGACTGGATGACTGCTCGCGGGCTCAGTTTAGCACTGGAGAAATTCGAAGTGGTCGTCTTGACAAAAAAGAGAATCCCTAGAGTAAGGATGGTCAGTATTGGAGATATACAAATCGAATCGAAGCCAGCGGTGAAGTACCTGGGGCTACTGATCGACTCGAAGATGAGTTTCTCTGAGCAAATCAGGGCAACGGCTGAGAAGGCTGCTTCAGGAATATCGGCCCTGAGTCGACTTATGGCCAACGTAGGGGGACCCAGCCCATCAAGAAGACGCCTCTTGATGAGTGCTGTAGGGTCAGTGCTACTGTACGGAGCAGAGGTATGGGGCGACGCTCTCAGCAAGGAGGTATACCGAAAACGATTGGCACAGGTACAGAGAAGAGGAGCACTGAGAATTGCATCTTCGTATCCAACAGTCTCCGACTCGGCGGTGAGAGTGATTGCAGGCGTGATACCTGTCGCCCTCCTTGCTAGAGAGCGCCGCGCTATTTACCTGCGCCGAAACGAGGATGCGAGGGAGATGGTTGTCCGCGAGGAGAGACAACGCTCGCTCAACGATTGGCAGCGCATCCTGGAGGAATTGCACGAAGGGAAGGTGGACTGCGCGCCTCATCCCGGATGTGAGACCGTGGCTAAATCGAAGGCATGGTGAGACTGACTTCTATCTGACCCAGCTTTTGAGCGGGCACGGGTCTTTTCAGTCTTACCTGCACAAGATCGGTAAGTCACGGTCTCCCGATTGTCGGTTTTGCCCAGGAGAGGAGGACAATGCCTGTCACACATTTTTTGCGTGTACCAAATGGGCCAGGCTGCGAAGTGACTCTACAGGGAGACGGGAGAGCTCACCCCGGATAATATAGTTGCGGTTATGCTCGAATCGGTTGACAAATGGAACCAGGTGGCACATTATGCTCGGGCAGTCCTAAAAGATAAAAGGGACTCACAGCAGCCGGAGGTGCTGGGGCTGGGGGATCGCTCTTCTGGCATTTCCTCTTCCCCTCTCCCCTCCCGCTAGGAGGGGGACTCCCCAGCTTGAAGGCGCCCCACGGCGTAACAAAACGAGACCTGGCCCGAAGTAATGTGTCAAACGGTTCCAGGCTAGGTTCTCAGATTGACAGGGGAGGTGTTTAGTGGGTAGTCCAAGGGTATCCTCCATGGGTGTCCCACACTGCCAGGCTCGGCGGGCGTAAATGCCTTCACCTCCCTACCACAAAAAAAAAACATTTGAAAGTGACGTCACTCCATTCATTAATCTGCTCGAATATACCTCTCGGCAGAACATTCGCCAATGTACGAGAAATGCATTGAACGGATGGAGACCCTATATAAAGGCGAGCTGAGTGAATGGGGGGATCATTCATTCAACCGCGATAGTAAAAACGGCGATATTGATCGAGTAATAGTGAAGTGATTTTAGAAGACAATTGCGATAAGAAATTTATGGACAAGTGTTAGACTTTTAATAGTGAAAATTAAAATTGTGAAATAGTTAAATAAGTGATTGTGCATTTTTTGTAATTAAATAAACTCTTTTAACTTAAATTAAAAGACATTGCGTTTTCACTTTCCCGGAACACTAAAATTATTGGCCGCGAACCATAAACGCGACAATATATATATATATATATATATATATATATATATATATATATATATATATATATATATATATATATATATATACTATATATATACATTATATATATATATATATATATATATATATATATATATATACTATATATATATATACATTATATATATATACACATATATGTATAGTATATATATATATATATATATATATATATATATACATATATGTATAGTATATATATATATATATATATATGTATAGTATATATATATATATATATATATATATATATACTATACATATATATATATATATATATATATATATATATATATATATATATATATATATATATATATATATATATATATATATATATATATATATATATATATATATATATATATATATGTAGTATATATATAGTATGTATAGTATATATATAGTATATATATATATACATATATATATATATATATAGTATATATACATATATATATGTATATATATATATATATATATATATATATATATATATATATCTATATATATCTATATATACATACTATATATATATATATATATATACACATATATATATATATATATATATATATATATATATATACATATATATATATATATATATATATATATATATATATACATATATATATATATATATATATATATATAAATATTGTATATATATATATATAGTATATATATATATATATATTTATATATATGATAAACCACCGATCCAGAAAGATAATTCTACCTATGATTTATCGGGGGATCAACAATTTTAATGAAAATACTAATTTGCGTGGTTTGTAGAGGCTGGTCAAGTTGAGACGGAGCAGTCTAGGTTTTGTAGGCTGAATGGCAATAGCTAAATTATTTGTGGTTGGTAATTTTTCATTTTTTGTGATAGAATATTATTGTTACGTTTAATGTTATTGTACTTTATTTGTGTTCGTTATTTCGATCAGTAGTCCTTGTGGAGCTGTGGTTAGGTCACACTTAGCTTGCGCAGCGGCTCCTAAGTTCAAGCCGCGATGGCGACATTGCTGTCGGACTGTCAACCCATCCAGCTGTAATGGGTACTAATTGAAAAATTAGGTAATAATCACATGGTTGAGCGTGATATTGGCCATATCATCTCGAACTCCGTTACGGTCATGGAATGAGATACCCTAAGAATAAATCTTAACGCCAAGGTTCGGATTTGGACTGTTGTGCGATGGATTATTATTATTTCAATCAATTAAAGATAAAAAATAATCATCGCAAACTAGTCCAATTCGAACCTTGGCGTTGAGAATTGTGAGGGAATCTCATCCCATGACAGTAACGGTATTCGAGGTGATATGGTCAGTGTCACGCTAACCAAGTGATTATTACCTAATTTTTTGAATCGGCACCCATCACGGCTGGGTAGGCTGGTAGCCCGACAGAAGTACCATAAGCACAAGCTCGTTCCCACCGACCAACTTTGAACTTGCGCGAGCGGTGAGCGCCCTAAGACACGGACTACCTTTTTAGGGTCTTGTAAAATAATTTTACAAAACCCTACTAAAATAGCGGTCTGTCTGTCCGTCCGTGTGTCACAGCAATTTTCTTCGCAAACCACATAAGCTAGAAACATAAAGTTTGGTAAGTAGGTGTACAATGGTGATCTCTTGAAAGTTTCACTAAGAAAATTTTTTAAAATGTATTTTAGGGGATCTACCCATGTAGGGGAGTGGCCCCTATGGGTATCAAATGAAAGTTCTTGATGAGAACTTTTCAAAACAGGTCTTTAACTAACAAATTTTGCTTCGTGAGGGCAGGGGGTGAAATGTACAAAAAGTTTGTGTCCCCCTCGCCATTGGACACCTTTGACCTGAAAAATCTAGGAAAAATCGTGGCTTAGTCTTTAGGAGTACAAGGAAAACAAATACCTCAAAAGTCAAGATTCGATCAACTTTATTAATATTTTATATGTTTTACGTTTTTGCCTATAAAATCAAAATGGGACCCTTGAATTTCTTTATATTAATCCAACAATAAACAGCTAAGTTACAGCCGATTGAATAAATAACAATTACAATAACATTAACATGTGATAACAGGGAGATACACGCTTGCAATGGACTTAGACACCACAAATATATAGGAGATTTTATAAACATTTTAGAAATGATTTGTAATAATGATGTATTATCATGACTATTCAAGCAAAGGGGACAAAACATTTGAAAAAAATTTATGCAATCTGCATATTAGTCAAGTTTTGATATTTAGAAGATATTGTTTGTGTTATTAATTAGTTTACAAAACCCATCTGGCAGGAGCACTCTCCTGCTATTTCTACGTGCTTCCTATTTTTATGTAATAAATTATTATTTTCATTGTCGATATTTTCTTTTTAGTGGCCATTAACTTTATTATCTTAATATTTTAAAACCTGTTTATGTTTTAAGAAAGTGTATAACGATGAAATTGATAAAGCACATTTGAAATTTAAAAAAGTGACAAACTTTAAGAAAGTTATTAATTTTTGTTAATGAAGTATGCTTAAAGCTCTGGAATGTTTAATTATTTCGAAAGAGTGATTGTTTATAGTGACAACAATTTCAAAGGAACCGAAAGATAAATGCTCAATTAACAAAAAATATGGACATAAAGTTGATATGATGTAATCATTCAGGAAAATCGAGAAATGGGTCTTTGTGGACCCGCCGTTTCTTGGTCAGCATCAGACGCTGATAATGGAGATGAGTTTTTTAAACACATATATTGTATATTATTATATCTCGAATATACTTGAGATGAGCGACGAAGCGTATTGTGGATAAATACTACTCATAAAAATTTCTTCGAAACCGATAGCTCCCAACCCGCAACGCCCTTAAAGTCTGCCAAAGCAAGCACTCCCAAAAGTATTTTTGGGGGTATCGTAAGGCAAATGGCGGAAACAGTTCGCTGAAATTTATGATTTTTTTTCTGCGAGGCTTTTATTAACTACTTAAATGAACTTCGCTTTCGCCCAGCATGAAGTTGATCATAGTTAGAGTTTCATTTATATGCATCTGTGCGCAACTGTTACCTTTTCTATAAATTTGTTGTTGTGTTTATCAATTGCAGGAATCACATTGTTAGTAGAAGCCACTTCCCTTCTACGGAGAATAGCAAATCAACATCAGGTGACCTTTATTTTGGTCAACTTGATAACGGTTTGGACAGAGTTGTCGCTAGGTAATTATAACTCAAGATTGATTTTTATATTTAATTTTATTCTAATCATTATACATAATGTTTGCCATTAGATTGATTAAAATCTTTTTGTAACTTAATCTATCTTAACAGAAGAAAACGTTTCTAAGAAATCACAGACGATGAAGCCTTCATTAGGTAAATACTGGCAAACGGTACCCACTTTGCGTCTTCTAGTGGAAGGAGATAAATCTCGACGTTGTCAGCCTGTATCCCATTACAGTGAACACCGGGCTGTTTTGGGCCAATTTAGGGTAGCTACTGAAACATCTGGGCCAGAAAGTTTGTATCAGATAAGAATACTCAAGAGTGTTTGTTACGATACCGGGATTCGTTGCCACGTGCGCCTGTCTATGCAAGGAATGACTGATGGGAATGCCGAACTAGTGAGAATGGGTGCCTTGCCAACCAAGGTTAAACTTAAATCTTATGCTGACTATATTGCCTCATAATTTTCTTACTAGGAATGATTGAATCCCCCAAACCAGGATGTGCACGTTTGCCTTGATGCTTTGCTTTACATTTAGTGGAAGTTTGCAGTTGATCAGAACTTATTTGGACTCCTTGCTTTGGCTTGAATATATTTGAAATGGATGGCATATTTTTCTGCAAATGTTATAAACTAGAAATAATTTTGTTTTTGTCTATATGCTTACAGTTTGATTGGATTCTTTTTGGTTTCCTCCGTTACGTACAATCAAATCAGAGTCATGAGTAAATGAACAGCTGCTTCCGAACCGACAGCGACCTTTCTGATAATTCCAGCAAATTTTCTTACCGGTCTTAAGACAGCTTTCCGTAGAGTTGACCTGAAGTTAAACTGTGATTATAATAACTGAAACAGCCATTATGTGAACAACCATTTTAACGTGCTTCTCCAGCGAAGCTAGTTTAGCGTCTTCGGCTTCTTTGTATGGATTATTAAAGACTTCTCCTGATCGTCCGCTCGATAACAGCACATCAGCACTTGGAAGTGCCGCTTTGCTTTCGACTTTCCTAGGCAAAAAAAATAAGTATAAATTGAACTAAACAGAAATAAATCGTACTTAAAAAAAAATAAATTTTAAACTTTAACTGTATTTTTGGGAAGATTTTAAGTGGGGCGAGGCGTGATTTAAGTTACATTTAATTAGGCTTGGGCCACAATTTTCATTTCCCCAGTTTTATAAGATTTTAATGCTGTTCGTTTGGGCTTAGTGAAAAACTCGTTTTGTTCCGGGCGTTTGCGTGAAAAGTCTTCAATTTTATAATTAAGGATAAATCTCAATATTTGCCTATACAAGTTGACTACAAACACCACAAATTTGGTGGTGCTTTATAGGCTCCACAAAGGGCCGACTTGATCAACAACTTGTGTTGTCAACCTTGTCGTCAACAAGGTTGACATGATATGCGCATATTGACAACCAAATTGAAAACATAATTTTCGAGAATTGGATAATTGATTCGGCAGAGTGTAATGTTTTTACTTTTTATTAAGTGATTTTTGTATAGAAATTATTTTCACATTGTTGGATACACTGAGTGCAGTGTCTTATATGCACTAAAATGGGTGACGATATGTTAGCTCAATAAAATAATAAATGAAATGGATAATTCCATTGATTAAATATTATATGAATGAATGAATTTTTAAATTTCAACAAGAGTGATTCAACAATAATTGTTTAGCTATAATCTAAAGCGTCTATTTAAGGAAGCATAATTAAGAATTATTTGCAGAACAAAAACAAGAAACGAATTTACATGAATATACTTTTAAACTTACAAGATCAAATCAGACTTTTAAGAATAATATTTAATATGAGTTAAGCAAATGAAACGAGAAGCAAGAACAACGAAGAAAAGAGAAAGAAATAAATAAAATATAAGAACTAAATAATTAACCACGATCAAAAGCGTAATATTCAAAACGAGGTGAGAAGTATAATGGCTTATGTGGATTTAATGAGGAAGGAGTAATGAACGAGGAGTTATCTACACAAAGTGATTTGATAGGTAAGATATAACGATTAATATTCCTTAAAGGTACGTTTCGGTTAAATACGAGTAAGTCCCTTACAACTGTTGCAGGATGAGAACCCCCGAGAGGTTATGTAGTGAAAAGGGTAGATATAAATGTCCGTAAAGGATTGTAGCGATGGTCTGCTGCCTCGGCGATAGAAGATGGTGAGATTCGCCGAGATTGGCCTTGTCTGAGGACGCGTGAATGCGCTGGCAGGCGAGCATTGCGGTGTCGTGGGGTGGGTTCTTTTCCCAAGCACAATGGCCCACTACAATAAAATTTCGCATTCACGAATTGAAGCGATCTAATGCCGATCGACTGGTGTCGAGGCCGTGGTAACCTACTAAGGGTTCAAATTGCTTATAACCAGTAACAAACTGGGCCGGGAGAAAACAGACGGACTTAAGAGCAGACTTCGTCGCTACCAACGATACTTATGGCCCACAAATAAGAGTGGGGCATCCAGGTGGAAGCAGTGCCCCCTCGCACCCTCCCAACCGGATCAAGATCCAAATGTAGGCGTGGCCATCAAAGTCAAAGTCAAAAGCGCTTTATTCAATACTCCTCGGTATAAATTTTCGAAGAATATAAAGCAAATTCCAAACAATAAACATACAAAAACTTAATGGCCCAAATGGCTCTCTAAATTTAAACATTATCATTAAACATATTTCTTCAAAAAAACTCTAGCAAATTCAATTAATTAAGATTATTACATATTTTGAAAATCAATTTGGAAAAAGGAGAAAAAACCAACCAACACTATCCTAAAATTATTTATAATTTAAACACAACAGTGAACTTTGATCCTACACCTAATATATTTTAACTTAATTCTAATAAAATTCAATCAAAAAGCTTTATCTTATACTAAAAAAGTCTATAACAATGTTCCTAGCCTAAGCGTTTAACTTTATCTCTAAACTAATATAATAAACATAACATATACCTAACTTATACCTAATTTTTAACAAAAATATACAACAATACTAAATGTAGCAATAATGAGCTGTAACTCAAAAACTAAATAACGAAAAACACCAAAACTGGTATTAAACAAGAATAATTTAGACATTGTCATTCAGCCACCAATACCTAGATTGCGCCGTCTCAATTTGATCAGCTTCAACGAATCTAGCAAATGAGTATCTCCATTGGAATTGTGGGTCTCGTGAACTCAAATTCGGAGGATATTTTATCTACATATCGGTGGCCCGTCGATATATGTGATACATGATTGGGACGCCGTCAGAATCAAAAACATATCGATTCATGTCCAAATACACGAATGCTTCTGGAGGAACGAAGCCAGTAGCGAGGCAAGTCGCAATATACTCGTCGGCAGGGTGGAACGGCTGTGAAATCCAAGGGTTTTCACTCACAGTCACAGATCTTGCGATATGATTCCGGAGAAGTTTCAATATAAAGATATCGACCCTCGTCACTTCAGCAGTTTGATAAATTCTTCTATTCGATATATGTTTCCAATCCGTCTCAGGCTTTCTGTTCAAACCAGTACATGCACGAAGACATTTCCTTTCGAAAACTCTTAGTTTTTCCATAGTACTAGCACTCTGGTTGTACCAGATCTGATATCCATATGTCAGAACTGGTCTAATCAGGTCTTGTAACAGATAATTTTGACCTTTCGATCAATGTATTTGGAATGAAAGAGTTTTCGTAGGGCTATGACTACTTTTAGTGCCTTACTGAGCATGATTTTCACATGTTCAGTATAGTACAGATACTGATCGAAATAAACACCGAGGTAGCGAACACAGGATTTATGTGGAACTCGTTCTGAACTACCCTCGCCAGCCATGATGTGGAAATCTTTCCAATTACGTTTCAGATCTTGACTGACCCCCTGCAGCGTTGTCCGAAACAAGATTGTTTCACACTTCTGCGCATTGATTTTCATTCGCCAATTGTCAGTGTACAGCTTTACATCATTGAACATTTTTTGGAGATTTCTCTGAACTATTGTAGCTTTTCGGTCTGGCGTATAGATGATCAGATCATCAGCAAACGCTACCAATGATCGCGTTGGCGAGACGTTAAAATCAAAGCCGTTCAATAGCTTGCGAATGAAGATTGAGAAGAGCAGAGGCGCAGTAACTGTTCCCTGCTGTAGACCATTCAAGACCTTGAATTCGCGCATTGTTGTCAGATTTCCATCAGTTACAACAAACGATTTCCCGTATAACATATTACACATCATGGCGACAAGGTTTCTGGGGAACTTGTCTTGAAGGAGTTTAAAAATTAGTCCATCTAACCACACCGTATCGAAGGCTTTTTCCATATCAATGAGACATGCTCCAACGCATTGTCTATCATTTAGTTTCCAACAGATATCTGAGGTTACTTTCGTTATTGCATGTGTGGTCGAATGCGTGGCACAAAAGCCAAATTGGCAATTCGGCATCAACTCATATTCCTCAATGTGGGCGTTTAATGCTCTGTTAAGTATCACTTCAAACACATTGCTGATGTTAGGCAGCAAGCTGATTGGGCGATTGCTTTTAAGGCATGAAGATTCTTTTCCTTTCTTCAAGATCGGAAATACCTTAGCCTTTTTCCACTCATTTGGGAAATATGAATTGCTCAACATGTTGTTGAACAATATGCAATAATTCCTAATAGCAACCTCAGGCAAATGTCGGAGAACTACATTTAGAATACCATCAGTACCACATGATTTCTTGTTGTTCATCCTGCGAAATATGAAACACATGTCTTCATAGCTGACAAAATAATCAATAAGATTCAAGCTCGGTATGAGGTCAGATGTTAATGTTTCATTGAAATGAAGAATTGATTGGCCATTCAGGCTTGATTTGAAGTCGGAAACTTTTGCTTCAACGACCTCAGAAAATATTTCATTCCCTCTCTCAGGGTTTGGTAGATGAACCAATTCAAAATGTGTTCCAATCAGGGCAAGTTTATCCAACCCTTCACATATAATCCTGTTTCCATTTCTATCCGGAGTCGTACTATCAATTTCGATACCAGCCCTATCGAGAAGATTTATCTCATCACTAGTGACTTCAAGATTCGATACCTTCACTCGAGACTTCTTGCGGAATATGCTATTCACTTTCGCGAACACGCCGTCTGGGTCCTGTGGGCTAATACCCCTCAATTTTTCCGCCCATTGATCGCTGACCTCACTCCTGAAGTACGACCGGATTAAGTTCCGGACATTCTTCAGGTGTAATTTCAACAAAGACAACGAGGGATGGTTGTAGTCCAAAAATCGTCGATAAATATTGTTGACACGTGTGAGAAGGTTTTTCAATCTTTTCAACCTTGCGATGGTTGGTGTTTCATATGCTTCCATATTGTTTCGATGCTTAATCTTTGGAACTACTTTCTCAATCGTTTCCAACGTCAGCTTCTCTAACTCCGACAAATAGACATCTATTTCATCGTTAGTTAGATTCCTGTCATTAGGAACCATTGAGCAAGAGTTGCCACCATCAGAAGGGGGACATTGCTTCCGGTACTCCCGATTAAGCTTCTTTTGAAACTTTCCCCAGCCTGTTTTTTTGTAATTCAACCGATGATTTTCATGTTGAACTGGAATGAGGAAGAAATCATCCCTGTGATGATTGATTTACATTACGATGCGTTATGGTCGCTATCGAAGGGAAGCACCTGCAGTTTCCGTTGAGGACTATTAAAGCTGAGTTCAAGTCTTGCGTCAGCAATGCAAAGGTCCAAATATGAATTTGTCCTAGGGTATGTTGGGAACTCCGACCCATATAGATTGCACCTGTATTCAATTTGGTTTTCTGTTATCCACGATTTCAGGAAATCACCTCTTGGATTATTGGTGGCGTTCAGCCATGATGTATGCTTGGCGTTCAGATCACCAGCAAGAATATAATAGTTATGCAGCCTGTTCAATTCGAGTTTTTCAAACAAGGAATTGAGTTCCTCCTTGAGCTTGAGAACAGTTCCACCAGTTGCATAGGCAGAGATAACGAAGAGGTTATCCCTACCTGGCCGTGAGATTTTGATAACGGACACTTCAAGAGATTCAAAGCTTTTGAATTCGACTTTTTCAATATTTTGGAAACGATAGGGTCTTCGAAACAATATCCCGGTGCCACCTCCCCCATCACCTATTACCCTATCGTTTCTTACGAATTCAAAATCCTTGAATGTCATGGAGTGCCATGAACTGAGGTGGGTTTCGGTGAGAAGCACGATGTCAGGCTTTTGCCTGGCAATGAATTCAAGGAGATAATCACGCCGATGTAAAGTAACAATAGAGTTGACGTTGATCGAGATGAGACGAATTCAATCCGTGGGAATGTGGCTGGATAACAACTTATTTTGAGGCATTTGAAAGCCCTAAACGCTGAAAAACAATGTTAATTTTCGAATCTTGTTTATCGATACTCTCCGATAAGGAATTTAGTTGCTGATAAATTTTAAGGAGCAGCTCATTATTGCCACTTACATTATGTATTTTATTTACATTGTCTGCTGGTCCTCTCGCAGCGAGTGCAAATGACACCCCGGGCTTGACGAAGTTGGTAGGTAACACACTGCGGTGTGCTTGACTTTGTTTTGGAGTGACTTTAACCTTTGCATCTTGATACCGGGGCACCGCAGTTCACACAATATAGTTTTTCTTTTGGCTCCGCCTGAGCCAATTTGCACTCGCCGGAAGCATGAATGTCTTTGCATTTAACACACCTATATTTCATGGCGCAATTGGCAGCCGAATGCCCGAATCTTTGACACCTGTAGCACTGGTTGACCTCACTTTTCTGGAGGCGTTCCCACCTCACCACGCGGAAGTTCAAGTACCGTATTTTTTGCAGGGGCACTTGAACTACTTTTGCTGGAAATCTGGACTAAGTAGTGAGGCAAGTTTTTGCGCTCCACAATCGATCTCCTTGTTGCAAAGTTTTTAACTGAAATAAATTGTATTTCTGGTGCAACTTCTTGTAGCACCTGAAGGAGATCGACTGTGTCCTCACCACTGTCCAGACCCTTCAATAAAAAGGTTTGGTTTCTTTCGCTTTTCGGGGTGTACGTAAAATGCGGAACCTCTCCAGAATTTAATGTACTTTTTGTTGCCTGGAAATCAACCAACGACTTAATCCTAATTGTCAATTTATCGGCATTGACCCTTTTTATCTCAAAATCTTTTAGCTTATTTTCGGCTGCCAAAAGCCGAACCATATCTTTGCCCGTTTGTCCAAACACATTGATTGGTGAGACTTTTTCTTTTTTTTCATTAATCTTAACGGACGGACCAGCAGACAAAACTTTTGATTTTTTCTCCCGATTTTTAATTTTAAGGTATTCTATGAACTCATTATCTAACTTAGAAGTTTAACCTGGATCCTCTTCAATGCTCATCGTATCTTCAAGTCCAGCTAGCGCTGCATAGTAATTTCTGCTGTCGTTGGCGCCGCCTACGCTGAGGACATCCTCTTGATCAGCTTCTTCCTTTGGCTTTTTAGTTTTTTTATCTTCGGTTTTTGAATTTGTTTGTTGGCCTTTCTTGGTTTCTTTAGCTTTGTTGAATGTTAATGTTCCAACAAGTGCTTCTAATGATTTGACTCGAAGCTTGAGCTCTTCATTTTCTTTTTCAATTTTGTCAGCTTTCTCTTTATCTTTGATCAGCTGCTCGATTTCGATTACCGATAAGATTGTCGGTTTTTCTTCTTTATCGTCGTATCTTCTTTTTAGTTTTTTTTCGCCCGTCATCGTTGGCGATGGGCACGAACCTTCCACTTTTGATTTTTCTTCAGGAAATAAATTTCAGGTATTCGATAAATGCTCGAATAATTCGACGGTGATGGTTTTCAATTAAAAAAAATTGTTTTCAACTGACTTTTGTGAAAAATTAATTAATTTTTAAAATTAATGACAGGAGCGATTAGAAACACGTCTACACGCAACGAGTGCTAGACGAACGTGGAGAAATGATACTACATGCCTAATAAATACGTTTGTAGACAATAGAATCTAACAGTCAAAAGTGCAGTGAATGTGCACCTTTTTTTCAAACTGATTAAAATTTAGTGGATGTCATTAAGTGTGTGCAATACATTTTCAGCTAAGTTATTGGGTGACCTTAACGATTTACAAACCATTAATACGTTGAAAATTTGGATTTATACAATTTTTAATCAAAAAATAATCAAATATAAAATTTAAAACAAAGGTACTCATCAACATCCTCGTCGGGCGCCTGCTGGTGATGCCTGCAATTTAATTGAAATGGGGAGGAAAATTCCAACTTAATTAATCAAAGTGGTTCCGTCATAGCTACTTTTCGGATCAAAATCATATCAAATTTATACACATCGCTGCACCAATTAATGTTTCTCCATCCTTATATTGACGATCTTCAATCGCAGTTATGAACAAAGTTCTACTATCTGGAAACATCCCATTTCCTTTTAGCCACTTATCTCTTGCGTACACACCGCATCTGACATTGATTCGTAAAATAAACAGTATCCCATTCATTCAGATATTGTATTAACTTCTCGATTTCCACATCCTCGACTTCTCCTTTGATAAAAGTTATCAAGTCTGTTAATTTATTGTCAATAACAACCTTCCGTGCATAATCCACTATGTTCGAGCAAGTAAGATTTATCTTCTCGCATGGAAAACAGACACAAGTCATGAAAATCGGTCCCACTAGCGCCGTCACCACTAGTGATATTGAAAGTGGTGGTTCGCCGTGAAAGTAGTTGCCAACCAGATGATGCGGTTTCTAACGGATGCACAATCTCCAGACTGCGAATTTTCTCTCCAAACAATTTCGCCCACAATTTCCATCTTACGATGTTCATATTCACGGCACTTTTTGTGCGCCTTTGCCCGACAAATTATATTTTCCTTAATTCGTCGGAAATAAGCTTCGACATGAGAACTTCACCATCGCTGTCGGGAGCAACATTCGACCGTCACAATGTTCAAACACATTTCACGTTGCTGAATACACTCAAGGAAAATACGTTGCAGCCAACTTTCAACACTGCTTTTCCGATCCATTTCCCGGGATTTTCCCGAAATTTAACGAATAAATCACAAAAAAATGACAACGAACGATGAACTGACGCGCGCTATTATTTTCTCGCGGCGTCCGCGCTGTGTGGCGATCTCAACCGGACCCCCTTTCCCACTGCCTTTTTCCAATTTCCAAAACGCTGCACGATCAACTACAAGCCGCGAATATAAACCGTTGAAATATTCACATGAGTTTAGACCAGATCTCTTTATAATAAAATCTGCCCTCGTAAGTCTTAAAGATGATTAAGTACCCGGAAAATGATATAAAATTTACATTTAATAAAAATACATAAAAATTTTTAGGATTTATAACTATGAATGGATGTAATCGATTTTTTTCAAATATGCAATTAAAATTTTGGGAAGTGTTTGAAGGTTTTCGAGTAGTTTGCTAAGGCGACTGCTCGATAGAATTGGACTAATTTTGGTGAAATGTTTTTTGTTTGGTGTTCTGTATTTCGATAAGCATTTTCTACGGATTTTGCGTTCAAAAATTTGAATTTCATCAGCAGCCGTTGAGGAACAGAGCGCCAAACAAGAAAACCAAAGGCAATAATTGGACAAATAAGTGTTTTGTATATTAAAGTTTAGTACTGCACCTTAGAGATTTGCTTGAAAGAAGAGGTAACAATGCTACAGATGCACCAGCTGCTTTTCTCAGAATTGACTGAACATGGAAATTGAATTTTAGCCTATGGTGTAAGTGAATCTCCAAACATTTAATTGATGTTTTGAGAGGAATATTGTGACCGACCATCCATTGATAAATAGAATAATTTACCTTCAGCTGGAGCATTTCAATGACCTTTCCCATAAGCATTACAAAAGCAGATTAACTCACGTTTTTAGGGTTACTGTTTAGAGCCCAATCAAACATATTTTTTTTCACTTGAGGATGGAAATTAATTTTATTTGAGGCTATTAAGGGACTTGTTTTGCTTGCATGAAGGATAACATCGTCTGCGAAAAGAAACATTTTAAAATTGTTACTCATATTGTTTTGATGACCATAAGGAATATCCCCTAATTAAAAAAAATTGAATAGAGACGGGCCAAGAATAGAACCCTGTGGAACACCAAAATATACACTAATTAAAGAATAGGAATTACCTATTTTAATCGTTAAAGAACGACTAGCAAGAAAACATGAACATACCAGCTAAAGGATTAAGACAGTTACTATTTAAAAGTTTATAGATTTTATTTTATCATGAACGGATCAGACTGCATGCTCAGTAGTTTTTTTGCTTGAAACTAAATGGTTCAATAAGAATGGTGGTTTAGAAAATATTTTAAAAGATCGCTAAATTTCTTAATGTCGCTATTTGATCTTGATTTTGGCAAAGGAATTTATGAGGCTGCTTTCCAAGCAGATGGAAAGTAACCATTATTAATGCAATTCTTTGCAATGATCACAAGAGGCCTAGTGAATGAGTTGCTAAATTTTCTAATTACGACGAGGGTGAATCAAATATAAACGGTAATTTTGCTATTCTGCTTAGCACGCACCTCTGAACTAGACGATATAGTATAGCGGTTGGTGGTTCTTTATAAGGAGTGGGGGAACCAGCTTACTTAGCGCACACACTCAGTTCTGTCCTCAGTACAGCCATGATTGAGCAGGAGGTACATCTGTCTGCCGCGCAACATGTCAACATATAAATTTTAACCAATGAAGGCGTTACACCGTCGGAAAATTTTACTCGTTTAAAGGCGCAGTTTGGTGGCGAAACATTGTCTCAGCATCGAGTGTATACGTGGATCCGGGAATTTAAGGGTGGGCGAGAAGGTTTCGAAAACGAAAGTCATGATCGACGTCGTCAGCCGGAAAAGTTTTTGTAACGATTTTTTTTACTCAAAGGGAGTTTTACTTATTGATTTTCTTGACGATCAACAAACAGTGAATACGGCCTACTATTGCGAGTTGTCACAGTCAGCGAAAACCTACTAAAATAAAAGATGTGGTATGTCCATCAGAGAGGTCATCCTTCTCCATTACAACACTAGGCCGCACACCGCGGCTTTGATAAGGGATAAACTGGAAGAAATGCACTGAGTAACACTGGAATACCCTCCTTATAGTCCAGACTTGTCCCCCTGTGACTAATTTTTGTTGGCACCTCCGAAAGAATCAATTGGAGGAAAACTATTCGAAACCAATCAAGAAGTCGACGAGCACTTGTGCAATTGGCTGACATCACGTCCTAAAACTTTTTATGAACAAGCAATATTCATGCTTCCAAAACGGTGGCAACAGTGTGGAATGCAGGAGACTACATCGAGATATGTTGATATGGTTTGTGTGTAATATTTTTCAATGTATAAAAAAAATTATCGTTTATATTTGATACACCCTCGTGAGTTCGGAATGCCGTCTGGAACAAATATTTTTTATTTAAATTTATTATTATAGATTGGGTTTCATCAAAACTAGTAAAAAAATCACGATAACTGTGGGTGGGATATGAGGAGCGGTTATTAGGAGAGAATATTTTTACAAAAGCTCCTTCACACCCCAAACTAAAAGAACTGACTTTACTTTCTACAAGTTCTTTTAAAGCATTGTTGGCAAAAGGTTGTTCACTGAAAATATAAAAGGAAGAGAAAAAGTTCAATTTTCCATCCATCGTAACATATTATTGTCCATTAAAATAAATAGGATCCCTGGAAATATTCCAATTAATTTGTGAACGAAGGAGAATATACTGTGGTTTTATTCTTTCGTAATTTTGGTGAAATATTCTTTTTAACTTTTGCTGCCATTTACTTCCAGATCGAATTAAATGGAATGATGGGGAAAGATTGTCATATTTAAAAATATTAAATATTCTGGCAGGAGCAAAAGAGTTCATGCATGAAGAAACCATAGAAGAAAGACATGAATTGACTCACCGAATTGTTGGTTGTTAAATACAAGCTCATCCGGGAATTTGTCTGCCAAGAGATCAGATAACTGTTCGTCAAGACAAAACCAATCAACATTCTTAAATAAGCGAAATAAGGAAGGATGAGTAATAATTGGATATAAGTCAGCAAGATAAAGAATAAGCAAAAGTGCATGATAATCAGAAGGAGCTGCAATTGAGAAGCAGAGCTTGTAACAAACAAGAGTATTGAGAAGCAGCGATGGGTTACAAGAGCATTCAGAAGTGAAGGCAAAACAGTTAATTATCTAAAAAAGAGGACCTTCTGAGAAAACTAAGAATGCCTGCATAATTGAAGAGCTATTACCTGATATTAACCATTGTTAATAATTCTACCGTTAATACTCAAGTACTATCACCCCAATTAGGATATCCAATATTAATATCTCCTCCGCAAATGAAATCAATTGCGACGCAATTTTCTCAGTACTAGACCATACTCTCCGACGAAAACGGAAACGTGATGAAACAGAACAAACGGACATCCGGAAATCTAAAAAACAAAAACCGAATATCCCTCTACCAGACCAAATTTAGCACCTGACCTGATTTAATACCTGACTTAATTTAGTACCTGACCTAATTTAGTACTAACTGTTTAATCCATCCTACGACTGTAAAAAGTCATTCCTTTCAACACAATCTTTAGATACTGAATATGACTCAAAGGAGTCAAAACGCGTCTGCTCCCACAACAAAGCAAGGCCCACAACTTTTGCAGAAAAAAGAGAACTGGCCTGGGGACATCAAATAAACAACAAACGCCAGCACCACATATGAGGTGTGTACAAAAGGTAAGTTGACTTTTCAAATTTCACGGGAAACGTACATTCGATTATCGATCTTTTTATTTTTTTATGTTGGTACACTCGTCACGAACATATACAATATTCACAGTTTCAGCTATATAATATGTTTAGTTTGTTTGTGATTTTTGCTATCGTAAAACAGGATCAAAATCAAGAATTTTTGGCCGAAAACAACACCACAATTATGCCTCAGTCACCATATTCATCGGATTTGGCCCCATGTGACTTGTTCCCAAAACTGAAGAGACATATGAAAGGACGGAGATTTCCTACGATTGAGGAGATTAAGACTGCATCGCTGGAAGAGCTCAATGCTATACCGAAAAGTGCTTATGAGAAGTGCTACGAGGATTTGAAAAAGCGTTGGCACAAGTGTATTGATTACTTTGAAGGGGACAACATAAATATTGATGAAAAATAAATATTTTTTTCCTAAAAAATACAAAGTTACTTTTCTTGTTGAACAGACTACGTACACTTGCCAGAAAAAGTATCCGTACAACATCAAAAGAAAACCACATATTAGGAAATTCATGCTAAAAAACCTACTACATTTAAATATTTAAGCAACATAATTTACTCATTAATGAAACTATCTTTTCTATAAATTTTTCCTCTGGAATTCCGTTGAAAACTAGATTTTACAAGATAAAAACAAAAAAGCCGCACTTAAACGAACTAGAAAAAGTATCCGTACATGACAATATTAATTTGAAATATTCAAATATTTTATTACAGATCAAGGCTTCATAACTTGTGGGATAACCTTAACCTCTCTTAAGGATCTCCCTAAGTCGATGGAGTGAACCAATTTGGCTGTGTCCTGCCTGGTAATTTTGCCCCATTCATCGACGATGACGTTTTTCAGCATTTCCTTCGAGATTATGCTGTGCTGACGGATCATGCGCTCCAACAAGTCCCACAAATGCTCAATGGGATTAAGGTCTGGAGATTGGGGCGGTGTACATACTTGAGGTTTTGTGTTTCAGAGCAATCAAACCGTCACATTGTGTGCTGTGTGCTTGGGATCATTATCTCGCTGGAACCAGAAATCGTCACCAAGCCTGAACTGCTGAACGCTTTGCTTGAAATTCGCCTTCAAAATATTAAGGTAACCGTATTGATCCATAGTTGATTCTATAAACATAAGTTGGCCAACTCTTTCTGCCGGCATACACCCCCAGACCATCACAACACCTCCACCATGTTTCACAGTTGGTACGAGATTTTTTTTTTCAAGGGCAGTACCGCTCTTCCGCCACACTAACTTTCTTCCCTTAATGCCAAATATGCAAAATTTGCTTTCGTCAGAGAATAAGACATGTTCCCAAAACTTTGGTGGCTTATTTACATCTATCCACACGTTTCTTTCTGTTCACTTCCGAAATGTATGGCTTCTTGCGTGTTATGCGCCGGCGATATCCATCTCTCTTTAGTATTTTTCGTATGGTATCTTTGTGGAGAACCTTGCCAAACGAGTCTTTTATTAGCTAAACTTTTTTATTGGATCATTTCACCCTTTTCACATCAACTTAATGTAAATCTATACGACAAATTTGCTCTACATTTGAAGCTTATCTAACGTCGCGCGGATATCGATCACTCTTTCGGATGGCTCCGATAGCTTTTTTTAAATTACTTTTTATGGAATTGTTTGCAGCTACATATAAATGAGTTGCATATTTTGGATAATAATTTTTCTGAAAAATTATTAGAGAAGAAAAATGTTAGAAGAAGGTGGTTTCGACGTGTGCACTAATTCTCCTCAGGCCATCACTCTTAGATACACACCGGTGATGGCGACCACCATGCTCAGAGGTGAGAGAGTTAATTTTTTATTTTTCTACTTATGCAAACTCAATATGTTTTTGTATCTGCAAGTTATATTCAAGGTAAATTTCTCTTGTAAGTACTTGTATTAGCTTAACTTTTTTATTGGATCATTTCACCCTTTTCACATCAACTTAATGTAAATCTATACGACAAATTTGCTCTACATTTGAAGCTTATCTAACGTCGCGCGGATATCGATCACTCTTTCGGATGGCTCCGATAGCTTTTTTTAAATTACTTTTTATGGAATTGTTTGCAGCTACATATAAATGAGTTGCATATTTTGGATAATAATTTTTCTGAAAAATTATTAGAGAAGAAAAATGTTAGAAGAAGGTGGTTTCGACGTGTGCACTAATTCTCCTCAGGCCATCACTCTTAGATACACACCGGTGATGGCGACCACCATGCTCAGAGGTGAGAGAGTTAATTTTTAATTTTTCTACTTATGCAAACTCAATATGTTTTTGTATCTGCAAGTTATATTCAAGGTAAATTTCTCTTGTAAGTACTTGTATTAGCTAAACTTTTTTATTGGATCATTTCACCCTTTTCACATCAACTTAATGTAAATCTATACGACAAATTTGCTCTACATTTGAAGCTTATCTAACGTCGCGCTGATATCGATCACTCTTTCGGATGGCTCCGATAGCTTTTTTTAAATTACTTTTTATGGAATTGTTTGCAGCTACATATAAATGAGTTGCATATTTTGGATAATAATTTTTCTGAAAAATTATTAGAGAAGAAAAATGTTAGAAGAAGGTGGTTTCGACGTGTGCACTAATTCTCCTCAGGCCATCACTCTTAGATACACACCGGTGATGGCGACCACCATGCTCAGAGGTGAGAGAGTTAATTTTTAATTTTTCTACTTATGCAAACTCAATATGTTTTTGTATCTGCAAGTTATATTCAAGGTAAATTTCTCTTGTAAGTACTTGTATTAGCTAAACTTTTTTATTGGATCATTTCACCCTTTTCACATCAACTTAATGTAAATCTATACGACAAATTTGCTCTACATTTGAAGCTTATCTAACGTCGCGCGGATATCGATCACTCTTTCGGATGGCTCCGATAGCTTTTTTTAAATTACTTTTTATGGAATTGTTTGCAGCTACATATAAATGAGTTGCATATTTTGGATAATAATTTTTCTGAAAAATTATTAGAGAAGAAAAACGTTAGAAGAAGGTGGTTTCGACGTGTGCACTAATTCTCCTCAGGCCATCACTCTTAGATACACACCGGTGATGGCGACCACCATGCTCAGAGGTGAGAGAGTTAATTTTTAATTTTTCTACTTTTGCAAACTCAATATGTTTTTGTATCTGCAAGTTATATTCAAGGTAAATTTCTCTTGTAAGTACTTGTATTAGCTAAACTTTTTAATTGGATCATTTCACCCTTTTCACCCTTTTCACATCAATCGATATCCGCGCGACGTTAGATAAGCTTCAAATGTAGAGCAAATTTGTCGTATAGATTTACATTAAGTTGATGTGAAAAGGGTGAAATGATCCAATAAAAAAGTTTAGCTAATACAAGTACTTACAAGAGAAATTTACCTTGAATATAACTTGCAGATACAAAAACATATTGAGTTTGCATAAGTAGAAAAATTAAAAATTAACTCTCTCACCTCTGAGCATGGTGGTCGCCATCACCGGTGTGTATCTAAGAGTGATGGCCTGAGGAGAATTAGTGCACACGTCGAAACCACCTTCTTCTAACATTTTTCTTCTCTAATAATTTTTCAGAAAAATTATTATCCAAAATATGCAACTCATTTATATGTAGCTGCAAACAATTTCATAAAAAGTAATTTAAAAAAAGCTATCGGAGCCATCCGAAAGAGTGATCGATATCCGCGCGACGTTAGATAAGCTTCAAATGTAGAGCAAATTTGTCGTAAAGATTTACATTAAGTTGATGTGAAAAGGGTGAAATGATCCAATAAAAAAGTTTAGCTAATACAAGTACTTACAAGAGAAATTTACCTTGAATATAACTTGCAGATACAAAAACATATTGAGTTTGCATAAGTAGAAAAATTAAAAATTAACTCTCTCACCTCTGAGCATGGTGGTCGCCATCACCGGTGTGTATCTAAGAGTGATGGCCTGAGGAGAATTAGTGCACACGTCGAAACCACCTTCTTCTAACATTTTTCTTCTCTAATAATTTTTCAGAAAAATTATTATCCAAAATATGCAACTCATTTATATGTAGCTGCAAACAATTCCATAAAAAGTAATTTAAAAAAAGCTATCGGAGCCATCCGAAAGAGTGATCGATATCCGCGCGACGTTAGATAAGCTTCAAATGTAGAGCAAATTTGTCGTATAGATTTACATTAAGTTGATGTGAAAAGGGTGAAATGATCCAATTAAAAAGTTTAGCTAATACAAGTACTTACAAGAGAAATTTACCTTGAATACAACTTGCAGATACAAAAACATATTGAGTTTGCATAAGTAGAAAAATTAAAAATTAACTCTCTCACCTCTGAGCATGGTGGTCGCCATCACCGGTGTGTATCTAAGAGTGATGGCCTGAGAAGAATTAGTGCACACGTCGAAACCACCTTCTTCTAACATTTTTCTTCTCTAATAATTTTTCAGGAAAATTATTATCCAAAATATGCAACTCATTTATATGTAGCTGCAAACAATTCCATAAAAAGTAATTTAAAAAAAGCTATCGGAGCCATCCGAAAGAGTGATCGATATCCGCGCGACGTTAGATAAGCTTCAAATGTAGAGCAAATTTGTCGTATAGATTTACATTAAGTTGATGTGAAAAGGGTGAAATGATCCAATAAAAAAGTTTAGCTAATACAAGTACTTACAAGAGAAATTTACCTTGAATATAACTTGCAGATACAAAAACATATTGAGTTTGCATAAGTAGAAAAATTAAAAATTAACTCTCTCACCTCTGAGCATGGTGGTCGCCATCACCGGTGTGTATCTAAGAGTGATGGCCTGAGGAGAATTAGTGCACACGTCGAAACCACCTTCTTCTAACATTTTTCTTCTCTAATAATTTTTCAGAAAAATTATTATCCAAAATATGCAACTCATTTATATGTAGCTGCAAACAATTCCATAAAAAGTAATTTAAAAAAAGCTATCGGAGCCATCCGAAAGAGTGATCGATATCCGCGCGACGTTAGATAAGCTTCAAATGTAGAGCAAATTTGTCGTATAGATTTACATTAAGTTGATGTGAAAAGGGTGAAATGATCCAATTAAAAAGTTTAGCTAATACAAGTACTTACAAGAGAAATTTACCTTGAATACAACTTGCAGATACAAAAACATATTGAGTTTGCATAAGTAGAAAAATTAAAAATTAACTCTCTCACCTCTAAGCATGGTGGTCGCCATCACCGGTGTGTATCTAAGAGTGATGGCCTGAGGAGAATTAGTGCACACGTCGAAACCACCTTCTTCTAACATTTTTCTTCTCTAATAATTTTTCAGGAAAATTATTATCCAAAATATGCAACTCATTTATATGTAGCTGCAAATAATTCCATAAAAAGTAATTTAAAAAAAGCTATCGGAGCCATCCGAAAGAGTGATCGATATCCGCGCGACGTTAGATAAGCTTCAAATGTAGAGCAAATTTGTCGTATAGATTTACATTAAGTTGATGTGAAAAGGGTGAAATGATCCAATAAAAAAGTTTAGCTAATACAAGTACTTACAAGAGAAATTTACCTTGAATATAACTTGCAGATACAAAAACATATTGAGTTTGCATAAGTAGAAAAATTAAAAATTAACTCTCACCTCTGAGCATGGTGGTCGCCATCACCGGTGTGTATCTAAGAGTGATGGCCTGAGGAGAATTAGTGCACACGTCGAAACCACCTTCTTCTAACATTTTTCTTCTCTAATAATTTTTCAGAAAAATTATTATCCAAAATATGCAACTCATTTATATGTAGCTGCAAACAATTCCATAAAAAGTAATTTAAAAAAAGCTATCGGAGCCATCCGAAAGAGTGATCGATATCCGCGCGACGTTAGATAAGCTTCAAATGTAGAGCAAATTTGTCGTATAGATTTACATTAAGTTGATGTGAAAAGGGTGAAATGATCCAATAAAAAAGTTTAGCTAATACAAGTACTTACAAGAGAAATTTACCTTGAATATAACTTGCAGATACAAAAACATATTGAGTTTGCATAAGTAGAAAAATTAAAAATTAACTCTCTCACCTCTAAGCATGGTGGTCGCCATCACCGGTGTGTATCTAAGAGTGATGGCCTGAGGAGAATTAGTGCACACGTCGAAACCACCTTCTTCTAACATTTTTCTTCTCTAATAATTTTTCAGAAAAATTATTATCCAAAATATGCAACTCATTTATATGTAGCTGCAAACAATTCCATAAAAAGTAATTTAAAAAAAGCTATCGGAGCCATCCGAAAGAGTGATCGATATCCGCGCGACGTTAGATAAGCTTCAAATGTAGAGCAAATTTGTCGTATAGATTTACATTAAGTTGATGTGAAAAGGGTGAAATGATCCAATAAAAAAGTTTAGCTAATACAAGTACTTACAAGAGAAATTTACCTTGAATATAACTTGCAGATACAAAAACATATTGAGTTTGCATAAGTAGAAAAATTAAAAATTAACTCTCTCACCTCTGAGCATGGTGGTCGCCATCACCGGTGTGTATCTAAGAGTGATGGCCTGAGGAGAATTAGTGCACACGTCGAAACCACCTTCTTCTAACATTTTTCTTCTCTAATAATTTTTCAGAAAAATTATTATCCAAAATATGCAACTCATTTATATGTAGCTGCAAACAATTCCATAAAAAGTAATTTAAAAAAAGCTATCGGAGCCATCCGAAAGAGTGATCGATATCCGCGCGACGTTAGATAAGCTTCAAATGTAGAGCAAATTTGTCGTATAGATTTACATTAAGTTGATGTGAAAAGGGTGAAATGATCCAATAAAAAAGTTTAGCTAATACAAGTACTTACAAGAGAAATTTACCTTGAATATAACTTGCAGATACAAAAACATATTGAGTTTGCATAAGTAGAAAAATTAAAAATTAACTCTCTCACCTCTGAGCATGGTGGTCGCCATCACCGGTGTGTATCTAAGAGTGATGGCCTGAGGAGAATTAGTGCACACGTCGAAACCACCTTCTTCTAAAATTTTTCTTCTCTAATAATTTTTCAGAAAAATTATTATCCAAAATATGCAACTCATTTATATGTAGCTGCAAACAATTCCATAAAAAGTAATTTAAAAAAAGCTATCGGAGCCATCCGAAAGAGTGATCGATATCCGCGCGACGTTAGATAAGCTTCAAATGTAGAGCAAATTTGTCGTATAGATTTACATTAAGTTGATGTGAAAAGGGTGAAATGATCCAATTAAAAAGTTTAGCTAATACAAGTACTTACAAGAGAAATTTACCTTGAATACAACTTGCAGATACAAAAACATATTGAGTTTGCATAAGTAGAAAAATTAAAAATTAACTCTCTCACCTCTGAGCATGGTGGTCGCCATCACCGGTGTGTATCTAAGAGTGATGGCCTGAGGAGAATTAGTGCACACGTCGAAACCACCTTCTTCTAACATTTTTCTTCTCTAATAATTTTTCAGGAAAATTATTATCCAAAATATGCAACTCATTTATATGTAGCTGCAAACAATTCCATAAAAAGTAATTTAAAAAAAGCTATCGGAGCCATCCGAAAGAGTGATCGATATCCGCGCGACGTTAGATAAGCTTCAAATGTAGAGCAAATTTGTCGTATAGATTTACATTAAGTTGATGTGAAAAGGGTGAAATGATCCAATAAAAAAGTTTAGCTAATACAAGTACTTACAAGAGAAATTTACCTTGAATATAACTTGCAGATACAAAAAAATATTGAGTTTGCATAAGTAGAAAAATTAAAAATTAACTCTCTCACCTCTGAGCATGGTGGTCGCCATCACCGGTGTGTATCTAAGAGTGATGGCCTGAGGAGAATTAGTGCACACGTCGAAACCACCTTCTTCTAAAATTTTTCTTCTCTAATAATTTTTCAGAAAAATTATTATCCAAAATATGCAACTCATTTATATGTAGCTGCAAACAATTCCATAAAAAGTAATTTAAAAAAAGCTATCGGAGCCATCCGAAAGAGTGATCGATATCCGCGCGACGTTAGATAAGCTTCAAATGTAGAGCAAATTTGTCGTATAGATTTACATTAAGTTGATGTGAAAAGGGTGAAATGATCCAATTAAAAAGTTTAGCTAATACAAGTACTTACAAGAGAAATTTACCTTGAATACAACTTGCAGATACAAAAACATATTGAGTTTGCATAAGTAGAAAAATTAAAAATTAACTCTCTCACCTCTGAGCATGGTGGTCGCCATCACCGGTGTGTATCTAAGAGTGATGGCCTGAGGAGAATTAGTGCACACGTCGAAACCACCTTCTTCTAACATTTTTCTTCTCTAATAATTTTTCAGGAAAATTATTATCCAAAATATGCAACTCATTTATATGTAGCTGCAAACAATTCCATAAAAAGTAATTTAAAAAAAGCTATCGGAGCCATCCGAAAGAGTGATCGATATCCGCGCGACGTTAGATAAGCTTCAAATGTAGAGCAAATTTGTCGTATAGATTTACATTAAGTTGATGTGAAAAGGGTGAAATGATCCAATAAAAAAGTTTAGCTAATACAAGTACTTACAAGAGAAATTTACCTTGAATATAACTTGCAGATACAAAAACATATTGAGTTTGCATAAGTAGAAAAATTAAAAATTAACTCTCTCACCTCTGAGCATGGTGGTCGCCATCACCGGTGTGTATCTAAGAGTGATGGCCTGAGGAGAATTAGTGCACACGTCGAAACCACCTTCTTCTAACATTTTTCTTCTCTAATAATTTTTCAGAAAAATTATTATCCAAAATATGCAACTCATTTATATGTAGCTGCAAACAATTCCATAAAAAGTAATTTAAAAAAAGCTATCGGAGCCATCCGAAAGAGTGATCGATATCCGCGCGACGTTAGATAAGCTTCAAATGTAGAGCAAATTTGTCGTATAGATTTACATTAAGTTGATGTGAAAAGGGTGAAATGATCCAATAAAAAAGTTTAGCTAATACAAGTACTTACAAGAGAAATTTACCTTGAATATAACTTGCAGATACAAAAACATATTGAGTTTGCATAAGTAGAAAAATTAAAAATTAACTCTCTCACCTCTGAGCATGGTGGTCGCCATCACCGGTGTGTATCTAAGAGTGATGGCCTGAGGAGAATAAGTTCACACGTCGAAACCACCTTCTTCTAACATTTTTCTTCTCTAATAATTTTTCAGAAAAATTATTATCCAAAATATGCAACTCATTTATATGTAGCTGCAAACAATTCCATAAAAAGTAATTTAAAAAAAGCTATCGGAGCCATCCGAAAGAGTGATCGATATCCGCGCGACGTTAGATAAGCTTCAAATGTAGAGCAAATTTGTCGTATAGATTTACATTAAGTTGATGTGAAAAGGGTGAAATGATCCAATTAAAAAGTTTAGCTAATACAAGTACTTACAAGAGAAATTTACCTTGAATACAACTTGCAGATACAAAAACATATTGAGTTTGCATAAGTAGAAAAATTAAAAATTAACTCTCTCACCTCTGAGCATGGTGGTCGCCATCACCGGTGTGTATCTAAGAGTGATGGCCTGAGGAGAATTAGTGCACACGTCGAAACCACCTTCTTCTAACATTTTTCTTCTCTAATAATTTTTCAGGAAAATTATTATCCAAAATATGCAACTCATTTATATGTAGCTGCAAACAATTCCATAAAAAGTAATTTAAAAAAAGCTATCGGAGCCATCCGAAAGAGTGATCGATATCCGCGCGACGTTAGATAAGCTTCAAATGTAGAGCAAATTTGTCGTATAGATTTACATTAAGTTGATGTGAAAAGGGTAAAATGATCCAATAAAAAAGTTTAGCTAATACAAGTACTTACAAGAGAAATTTACCTTGAATATAACTTGCAGATACAAAAACATATTGAGTTTGCATAAGTAGAAAAATTAAAAATTAACTCTCTCACCTCTGAGCATGGTGGTCGCCATCACCGGTGTGTATCTAAGAGTGATGGCCTGAGGAGAATTAGTGCACACGTCGAAACCACCTTCTTCTAACATTTTTCTTCTCTAATAATTTTTCAGAAAAATTATTATCCAAAATATGCAACTCATTTATATGTAGCTGCAAACAATTCCATAAAAAGTAATTTAAAAAAAGCTATCGGAGCCATCCGAAAGAGTGATCGATATCCGCGCGACGTTAGATAAGCTTCAAATGTAGAGCAAATTTGTCGTATAGATTTACATTAAGTTGATGTGAAAAGGGTGAAATGATCCAATAAAAAAGTTTAGCTAATACAAGTACTTACAAGAGAAATTTACCTTGAATATAACTTGCAGATACAAAAACATATTGAGTTTGCATAAGTAGAAAAATTAAAAATTAACTCTCTCACCTCTGAGCATGGTGGTCGCCATCACCGGTGTGTATCTAAGAGTGATGGCCTGAGGAGAATTAGTGCACACGTCGAAACCACCTTCTTCTAACATTTTTCTTCTCTAATAATTTTTCAGAAAAATTATTATCCAAAATATGCAACTCATTTATATGTAGCTGCAAACAATTCCATAAAAAGTAATTTAAAAAAAGCTATCGGAGCCATCCGAAAGAGTGATCGATATCCGCGCGACGTTAGATAAGCTTCAAATGTAGAGCAAATTTGTCGTATAGATTTACATTAAGTTGATGTGAAAAGGGTGAAATGATCCAATAAAAAAGTTTAGCTAATACAAGTACTTACAAGAGAAATTTACCTTGAATATAACTTGCAGATACAAAAACATATTGAGTTTGCATAAGTAGAAAAATTAAAAATTAACTCTCTCACCTCTGAGCATGGTGGTCGCCATCACCGGTGTGTATCTAAGAGTGATGGCCTGAGGAGAATTAGTGCACACGTCGAAACCACCTTCTTCTAACATTTTTCTTCTCTAATAATTTTTCAGGAAAATTATTATCCAAAATATGCAACTCATTTATATGTAGCTGCAAACAATTCCATAAAAAGTAATTTAAAAAAAGCTATCGGAGCCATCCGAAAGAGTGATCGATATCCGCGCGACGTTAGATAAGCTTCAAATGTAGAGCAAATTTGTCGTATAGATTTACATTAAGTTGATGTGAAAAGGGTGAAATGATCCAATAAAAAAGTTTAGCTAATACAAGTACTTACAAGAGAAATTTACCTTGAATATAACTTGCAGATACAAAAACATATTGAGTTTGCATAAGTAGAAAAATTAAAAATTAACTCTCTCACCTCTGAGCATGGTGGTCGCCATCACCGGTGTGTATCTAAGAGTGATGGCCTGAGGAGAATAAGTTCACACGTCGAAACCACCTTCTTCTAACATTTTTCTTCTCTAATAATTTTTCAGAAAAATTATTATCCAAAATATGCAACTCATTTATATGTAGCTGCAAACAATTCCATAAAAAGTAATTTAAAAAAAGCTATCGGAGCCATCCGAAAGAGTGATCGATATCCGCGCGACGTTAGATAAGCTTCAAATGTAGAGCAAATTTGTCGTATAGATTTACATTAAGTTGATGTGAAAAGGGTGAAATGATCCAATTAAAAAGTTTAGCTAATACAAGTACTTACAAGAGAAATTTACCTTGAATACAACTTGCAGATACAAAAACATATTGAGTTTGCATAAGTAGAAAAATTAAAAATTAACTCTCTCACCTCTGAGCATGGTGGTCGCCATCACCGGTGTGTATCTAAGAGTGATGGCCTGAGGAGAATTAGTGCACACGTCGAAACCACCTTCTTCTAACATTTTTCTTCTCTAATAATTTTTCAGGAAAATTATTATCCAAAATATGCAACTCATTTATATGTAGCTGCAAACAATTCCATAAAAAGTAATTTAAAAAAAGCTATCGGAGCCATCCGAAAGAGTGATCGATATCCGCGCGACGTTAGATAAGCTTCAAATGTAGAGCAAATTTGTCGTATAGATTTACATTAAGTTGATGTGAAAAGGGTGAAATGATCCAATAAAAAAGTTTAGCTAATACAAGTACTTACAAGAGAAATTTACCTTGAATATAACTTGCAGATACAAAAACATATTGAGTTTGCATAAGTAGAAAAATTAAAAATTAACTCTCTCACCTCTGAGCATGGTGGTCGCCATCACCGGTGTGTATCTAAGAGTGATGGCCTGAGGAGAATTAGTGCACACGTCGAAACCACCTTCTTCTAACATTTTTCTTCTCTAATAATTTTTCAGAAAAATTATTATCCAAAATATGCAACTCATTTATATGTAGCTGCAAACAATTCCATAAAAAGTAATTTAAAAAAAGCTATCGGAGCCATCCGAAAGAGTGATCGATATCCGCGCGGCGTTAGATAAGCTTCAAATGTAGAGCAAATTTGTCGTATAGATTTACATTAAGTTGATGTGAAAAGGGTGAAATGATCCAATAAAAAAGTTTAGCTAATACAAGTACTTACAAGAGAAATTTACCTTGAATATAACTTGCAGATACAAAAACATATTGAGTTTGCATAAGTAGAAAAATTAAAAATTAACTCTCTCACCTCTGAGCATGGTGGTCGCCATCACCGGTGTGTATCTAAGAGTGATGGCCTGAGGAGAATTAGTGCACACGTCGAAACCACCTTCTTCTAACATTTTTCTTCTCTAATAATTTTTCAGAAAAATTATTATCCAAAATATGCAACTCATTTATATGTAGCTGCAAACAATTCCATAAAAAGTAATTTAAAAAAAGCTATCGGAGCCATCCGAAAGAGTGATCGATATCCGCGCGACGTTAGATAAGCTTCAAATGTAGAGCAAATTTGTCGTATAGATTTACATTAAGTTGATGTGAAAAGGGTGAAATTATCCAATTAAAAAGTTTAGCTAATACAAGTACTTACAAGAGAAATTTACCTTGAATACAACTTGCAGATACAAAAACATATTGAGTTTGCATAAGTAGAAAAATTAAAAATTAACTCTCTCACCTCTGAGCATGGTGGTCGCCATCACCGGTGTGTATCTAAGAGTGATGGCCTGAGGAGAATTAGTGCACACGTCGAAACCACCTTCTTCTAACATTCTTCTCTAATAATTTTTCAGGAAAATTATTATCCAAAATATGCAACTCATTTATATGTAGCTGCAAACAATTCCATAAAAAGTAATTTAAAAAAAGCTATCGGAGCCATCCGAAAGAGTGATCGATATCCGCGCGACGTTAGATAAGCTTCAAATGTAGAGCAAATTTGTCGTATAGATTTACATTAAGTTGATGTGAAAAGGGTGAAATGATCCAATAAAAAAGTTTAGCTAATACAAGTACTTACAAGAGAAATTTACCTTGAATATAACTTGCAGATACAAAAACATATTGAGTTTGCATAAGTAGAAAAATTAAAAATTAACTCTCTCACCTCTGAGCATGGTGGTCGCCATCACCGGTGTGTATCTAAGAGTGATGGCCTGAGGAGAATTAGTGCACACGTCGAAACCACCTTCTTCTAACATTTTTCTTCTCTAATAATTTTTCAGAAAAATTATTATCCAAAATATGCAACTCATTTATATGTAGCTGCAAACAATTCCATAAAAAGTAATTTAAAAAAAGCTATCGGAGCCATCCGAAAGAGTGATCGATATCCGCGCGACGTTAGATAAGCTTCAAATGTAGAGCAAATTTGTCGTATAGATTTACATTAAGTTGATGTGAAAAGGGTGAAATGATCCAATAAAAAAGTTTAGCTAATACAAGTACTTACAAGAGAAATTTACCTTGAATATAACTTGCAGATACAAAAACATATTGAGTTTGCATAAGTAGAAAAATTAAAAATTAACTCCCTCACCTCTGAGCATGGTGGTCGCCATCACCGGTGTGTATCTAAGAGTGATGGCCTGAGGAGAATTAGTGCACACGTCGAAACCACCTTCTTCTAACATTTTTCTTCTCTAATAATTTTTCAGAAAAATTATTATCCAAAATATGCAACTCATTTATATGTAGCTGCAAACAATTCCATAAAAAGAGTCTTTTATATTTGTAATAATTTAGGAAGCAATTATTCGAGAATTCTTTTTAACTGCCTGCAAAAAGTTTCTTTTTCGGCGTTCAGTCAGTATAGAGGGTCGACCACAACGAGGCTTTGACATAATCGAACAAGTTGTATTAAATGTTTTCACCACATACTGGACAGAGGAGTGAGTTCTGCCTACTATTTGACCAATTTCGCGGTAAGTTTTCCCTTCACTCTTAAATTTCAGCATAATTTTCCTCTCCTCAGCACTGATTTCGCTGGGCATCATAATGTATCACAGTGCACAAAATATTTAAAAAAGCCAGCACTCACTTTTAAACCTATCTCAACTGAAAGTGGAACTATTATCGGACCTAACATCATTAATATGCATCTGCATATGTCATCGCATAACACGAGGAATTTCCCGGATTCTTCTGTACGGATACTTTTTCTGGTCTATTGTGTTGCCATTAATTGATTTTGTTTGAATTTCAAGTCCTTTTAAATAGTAAGTATTATGAAACATACTGGGAAACATGCAAAAGTGTAGATTTTAGATTATAAAAGAAAGCATTCAAATTAAGTGGACATATGCTTTTTAATACAACGATAACTTTGTTATCTTGCATGTACGGATACCTTTTCTGGCAAGTGTATATGTAAACATTACAAGTAGAAGATAAAGATGAGACTTCATATTGAGTTTGGAAAACGGTATGTTTAGAATGAGCAAGGATCGCTGAACCTCTACCAATATTATTGCAAAATATTGAGTAATTTTGAAATTATGCCGTGTTCCTTACATTAAGCAGAGTTTCGTTTAAAAAAAACAATGGCAGGCATAAACTCATAAAGAATATTTTGGAAAAAAATACCCCCATCGTGAGTTTGCAAGAAATTAATATACATTGCAATAATTTTTAAATTACCACAATACCTCACGGAGACCCTCGACAAGCAGCTGGCTCTCATCTTATCAGACGCATCGTTAAAGACGAGCAACAAGCTCTGCATGGAAGTAAAAGCGACTATTAAGACCGTGGCAGAACAGACGATCGGACATCACGCCCGGCGCAAAAGAAATGAATGGTTCGACGATGAGTGCCAGAATGTGTTACACAAAAAGAATTAGGCATACAAATATTACATACGTAGGAAAACCAGGACGAAGAGAGAACACTATGAAAATCTCAGAAGAGTAGCGAATAAGATTATTAGAATTAAGAAAAGAAAATACTATGACGACCAATTGAGAAGTATAGATGAAAGTTTAGCGAGCAACAACACAAGACAAGCATACAAAGTAGTGAAAAGCCTGAAACATGGTTATCAGCCCAAAACCACGCTCTGTGGTGATGACATCGGCCATATCATCGCTGATGAAACCAATGTTAAGGAAAAACGGGCATCATATTTCAAGAACCTTCTTAATCCTTCGCACAGTTCCACAACATCGGAGCCTATAGATCTCGGCGGAGAGGTTCCATTGGCTCCACCAACTCTGGATGAAGTGTGTTCTATTATCAAAGCCCAAAAGAATGATAAAGCGCCGGGCATCGATGAGATTCCAGTGGAGTTTAACAAATATGGTGGCAGCAGTGTTCATCAAGCTATTCACAAACTCATTCAGCACATTTGGCAACAAGAACATATGCCAGCAGAGTGGAGCCAGTCAATTAAATTCCCTATTCACAAAAAAGGTGACAAGCTACAGAAAATGATAGAGGCATATCATTTCTTTGTACGGTGTACAAAACATTTTCAAAGATCTTAGAAAATAAAATTGGATCATATGCCAACAATATTATTGGGGAGTATCAAGGTGGTTTTAGGGCAGGTAGATCGACAATAGACCAATTGTTCACTGTTAAGCAAGTACTTGAAAAATGCTGGGAGGTCAACATAGGCGTACACCAAATTTTCGTTGACTTTAAGCAAGCATACGACAGTATTGATCGTAACGTACTGTACCAATTAATTCTTTGCTTTGGCATCCCAGCCCAATTAGTCCGTCTTACCAAAATGACAATGACGTCGACGACCTCCCAAATCCGCATCAATAACCAAATCACCGATGCGACACAAATACTGGACTAAAGCAGGGAGATGGGCTGGCCCCATTGCTATTCAATTTGGCTCTGGATTACGTCATAAGGAAGCTACCTGTCGATACACGAGGTACATTACTATACAAGTCGACCCAACGAGTAGGCTATGCGGACGACATCAAAATTTTGTCACGGTTATTAACAACCGCCAAAGAACTCTTCTTGAAACTTGACAGCGAAGCAAAACTAGTAGGGCTACAAATCAATGAAAATAAAACAAAGCTCATGACGCAGTCGAGGAAAAATACCTCACATACACAAAATATCACACTTGACGAATACAGTACAGAAAATGTGAGCGAATTTGTGTATTGAGGCGTAAATAACGAGAACCAGTAATGAAAGAGACGAAATACGCCGAAGAATACAGCTCGCAAATTAAATATTTTATTCAGTTATGACGATCTTGAAGACCAGCTGCATACACAGGAAAACAAAGCTCCAAGTATACAAATCTGTGATAAGACCTGTGTTATGCTATGGGTGTTCAACATGGACCCTAACCCAAGCATCCGCAAATATATTGAACGCCTTTGAGCGATGGGTCCTGAGGCGAATAATCGCAGCAAAGCTAGACGGGGACCAATCACGTATTCGATACAACCATGAGCTGTATGAAATTTTTAACGAGCCAGACGTCAACGATTGTCAGACTGCGGAAGCTGCAATGGGCTGGCCACATGAATCGTATCGACGAACAACGGATACCCAAAAAGGTATTTGTTGGGAGAACTGAAGGCCGTAGGCTAGTGGGGAAACTGAGGAAACGCTGGTCTGACTCGTTCGACGAAGATAGTTCATCGCTACTCGGATTTCAAAATTGGAGGACGCGGTCAATGGACCGAGACAGTTGAAGGCACTATTTGCAGGAAGCGAAGGCCCGAAAGGGGCTGTAGTGCTACGAAGAAGAAGATTGATTAAATTACTAGTTTTAGATGGCTTGAAAACTAATTTACCCGTTGCTGATTTGAATTTGTTAACATCCTTTTGAGTTGCTATATCTAAGGCTTGCTTTGAAGAGCTTTCCATTTTTGTCAGGACAATTTCGTTTTTTGAATTTGTAGGAATACAATTATTCACAACCGACATTGCAACCCAATTCTTGACTATTTTTGGATTTATTGAAGTTCCTTTTCGATGAATTTCTTGAAGTTTTCATTTGCGCATAACGAACAGATGGACCAGATCCGAAGAATTTTTGTATCGCACTCTAGCCTAACGAACGAAATAAAAAGAAAGCTTATGAAAATGTTGGGATCAGCCAAGGATAAGAAAACAAACCTGACACAGTGCTCACATGTTTATATAGGCCAGACGAAGCGATTAATTGATAACGCATAAATTTAGAGAGCCATTTGTGCCATTAAGTTTTTGCATTGTTTGGAATTTGCTTTATTTTTTTTCAAAATTTATAACTATTAGTATTGAATAAAGCGCTTTTGACTTTGACTTTGAAAGCGATTAATTGAAACAGTTTGAGGAAAATATCAAGGAGGCGGAAACGGCAATCAAGACTATCAAATCATCGATAATAAAAACATTATCGAGTAGAACCACAACATAAGCAACGAGAATCGTGAGCTAATCAAAGAAATCAAATCAACCTTCAAATTGCACTCCTACCAGAGCCTGGTTATATCAAGACAACCACCGGAAATACTATTAAACAAGGATCTAAGTTATAATTACTCACCCCTTATGAGGGTAATTAGCCGCCACAACCACAAGGATCTAAGTTATAATTACTCACCCCTTATGAGGGTAATTAGCCGCCACAACCATTCAAGAGTCAGTCAATGTAAACGTTGAAATTGTTGAAAGAGTGGGTATATGAGTAGCTTTAAGAAAAATGTAAAATAAGTTTTTTAGTCAGTGATGAAGAAGCAAGTGTGCTTTGAAACGTCAAGGTCTGATTAAATAAATTATATAATAAATCAAAAGGAATCAATAACTTTTTATTTTTACTTAGCTAGCTCGTTGAAACACCCGACATAATTTAATATTATTATATTTGACACAAATAAAAGCACGTCTCTCGAGTGATTTAAACAGAGTCGACTACGTGGATATCAACTGGAACTAATGTAATATCAAATCAACCACCAACATGCCCACACACGTTCAATCTAGCCGTCAAGACATGTTGACGCAAGGTTTTGATCAATTTGATCGTTTGTGGGGCCTATTATTTTATAAATACCTCCATTTCCTACCACTTTCTCCGTCGACCTTTCTTTTTCGCATAACCCTCGTGCGATCTGTATTCACATTTCGTCACTTCGTCAAGTGTACCACCCAGATAATGTTCAATACATCAGTATAAGGGGCACACAAAATAGTTTGAATTCATCCTTTCATGGAATATTTAGTCCAATTCGGTTAGAGCACTCTTTTATCGAATGGTTACCGCTGCACCGATTGCGTTCAAATTTTGTATTCCGGAGCACTTTTTAATTCTAAAAACGATAAGGTGAGGAAAAATCCGATCCAAAACCTTTTTCAATATAATTTTAGTATCAAACTGACAGATGAGTACTACATTTATTCGTCAATTGACAACCTACACATTTATTCAATTGTGATCTGATGTTGTCATATAACACAATTGAAGAAAATAACTTTTAAAAACTAGAGAGGTGCCCTTGTCAACAATAGAAGGGTGCTCTTTCAAAGAATAGAAGGGTGCCCTTCCAAAGAATAGAAGGGTACCCTTCTAAAGAATAGAAGGGCACCCTTCTATTCTCAAGAGGAGCACTTTTCTATTCTATAGAAGGGTACTCTTCAAATGAATAGAAGGGTACCCTTCTATAGAGTAGAAGGAAGAATGCTTCCCTAGAGAATAGAAGGATGCCCTTCTATAGAATACACACCTAAAGAATAGAAGGTTGCTCCTCTAGAGAATAGAAGGGTGCTCCTCTAGAGAATAGAAGAGTACCTTTTAGAGAAAAGAAAGCTGCGCTTCTAGAACCCGTCCTTGCACAATATATTACAGCAGCATCTGGGAACTGCCATTTCAAATATTATAATTTAATGCCTTAAATTCCACCAAAATGTAATTGAAATACAATTCCCATCCCATTTTCTTCAATTGTGCTATATGACAACATCTGATCACAATTGAATAAATGTGTGGGTTGTCAATTGACGAATAAATGTAGTGCTTCTCATCCGTCAGTTCGATACTAAAATTAATAAAATTATATTGAAAAAGGTTTTGAATTGGATTTTTCCTCACTTTATCGGGTTTAGAATTAAAAAGTACTCCGGAATACAAAATTTGAAAGCAATCGGTGCAGCGGCAACCATTCGATAAAAGAGTGCTCCAACCACTATTTTTTCAATTTCACACAGCTGGTTCCCAAATTTCTTCTGGTACTACCCTTCGACTCAGTAAAATTTAATACCTTCCGTACGCTCCCGCCTAATACTTCAGGCCGTAAATTAAATCATTCTAGAAACTGGTCCACCGTCTGCTATTCTTTATTTTCTCGGAAAGTAGACATTTTCCACTAATATCCACAACAAAAACAATTCCTTCACCAAACATAAGTTTTCACACCTCGCCCTTTACAGTGTTCATCCCGTATTTTCGAGTAACCTTTCTTCGCCTGATTGCTCATTCTCTGAAAATTCGTCTTCCGAAGAAGATATGTAATCAGCCACAAGAGACATTCCTCAATATGGCTTTAAATACTGATTATCCACTCTTGTTTGTAGTTTGAATCCAGATTACAGGACTGTAACACTAACTTGAAAAGAACGTATAATAATGCGTAAGTACGACGTAACTAAAAATATAAAAGATGCACCAAAAACACTAAAGCCGATATCTGATTTTTCTTCTACTACTATGGTTGGGTTTCCACTTTGAGGAACAAGATAAAACCGGAGTGGACATCCATGTGTACACGTTGTAGCAACTACCCCTGCGACCGCCTGCCTAATTACGTGTCTTTTTGTACCTACCCCTGCGACCGTGATTCTAAAGCTAGTTAAGGGGAATCCAATGAATTGTCACAAGAAAGTAAACAAACGCTTATGCACTCGTAAATATGGTTTTATTGCAAATAACACTTCACAGAACAAGAAAATAGCATTAAATACAAATAAAGCATTATGGCCACTTAGGATAGAAAACACTTTCGTATCGATAACCCATCGTTTTCTAGCATTAACGCACATTACACTTTTAATTGAGTTCCTCGCTCCGATTTACAATGTCGCTCCTTAAAATGTTGTTATCCCTAAACCGGGTGTAATATTATTTTCACTACAGCCAATATGTACCTCCGGACACGTTCTCGAACCGAAAAAACGACTAAATTCCGAATCGTATCTCACGCGCCAGGTAAATTTCGCGTCCATGTTCAGTCGTCAAATTGACAATCTGGCTCTCAGGAGGAGAAATTGTGGAAATTATTGGAAATGAAATGACAATCATGCTCAGAAGGTGGTCGCATCATTTTCTATGGAGCTTATATGAGCATAGCCACTCCATTTGTTCCGTTCCTCAAAGGGTTTCCATGACATAAACGTCAACTATTGGAACCTTAGGGAGGGAAGAAAAGGAGTAAATGATAGCCCAAAAAATTTCCGAATATCAGCTATGTATTTGTATGGCTTCCTTGATAGTATTGATAGTGGCTTAAACCAAGGATAGTCTCAGAAAAGCAGGGGCAAATTTTATCAAATGGCGGGAAAATTCAAATTGAAAGCACCATGATATAAATATTTAACTCAAAATGAATTTGTATATCTTACAAGTTCCTCATTTAAAGTACCTCAGGAAAATTTGAGAATTAACTTAACTTTAGATTAAATGCAATCAATGATCGAATGACAACTGTTTAATTTTCTGAGGAAGGTTTTTTAACAGATTCAAATCGCCTTCATGCTAATTATTGAGTATTAATCTGGTAATATATTGACATACTGGTTAAATTTGTAACTGGTCCACCTACTCCTTAGCCAAATCAAAATGCTATGTAAGACATTGTGAGTTGTTTCCAGGGACTACCTCGTGGAGGTTGGAGTTAGGAGATTTAGACACAAACCACGTGATGCTTGGATCCTCATCTGAGCTTTCGAAGCAATCTTTGATTGATATTTTATTCGCCTTTTTGAAAAAAAATTAAGCATCAAATTATCATCCTAATTGAAAAGAAGAAATTACACACGACGTTCACGTAGCATACTTTGGCAAAATACTATTTGTTAAGTTTTAAACTAGCAAAAGTCTTTACCCCAAAAGATGAACATTCCGAAAGTATACCGATTTTTCTCATATATAAATTTAAATAATGTGACAAAGTTTTCTTGCGTTTGTCGAACCTGGAAAGTGAATTCTAGTAATTATATCAGATAAAAGTCATAATTGATAGTTTTGATTGAATAACTTATATTGTATTGCATATGCCAGTATTAAAAGAATGAACTGGTACTTCTTGCTTCTTTATTTTAGTTTATAATATTCGATTTTAAGTTGATATGATAATTCAAGAATAAATTTTGAAGAAAATACATTTGTCCCCAATATGATTTTAGAACAAAGCTTTTGACTTGTAAACATTTACCTAAGACTACACATAAATGTTAATACTAACATAAAACTACGACAGCACTTTGAAATTAAGTCTAAGACAAATCGTTTATCATGCCGAAAACGAAAAAACTTATAGTTCTAGAAGGGAAATTTATTTGATCGGTTGTATTAATAGAATTGCCTTCTGTGGCAGCTTCGCAATCGACCATCATAACGCAGTCAGCTTCAATGGTAATCTAGAACGAAAATTATCAAATTGGTTTTCAAATATAATGCAGGAAAACACTTACACTCCTTAAATTCGGGCTTACAGCCATCATCATATTGGGGGTAGCATTCAATAGAGTTAAATACTGAAACAAAAAAATGCCAAAATCAACGAAGCATGAAATATAATAGAAGTTTACGCTCTCAAAACTGTCCGCAAACAATGGAGCCGGGTTGAAATTTTGATGGGCGTTGCACTGTAAAAAGTCTCAAATATAATTAAATCAAAAATTCAAACTCAAATCTTACATTTTCCATATTGGATTCATACATTGCTTCTATTTTCTTAGTCGCTACGTCCACCTTGAACAAGTCCTAAAAACCACGGTGTTTATAATTTACAAAATAATAGATAAAATATACCTACATTTCCGGAATCTGGTCTTAGCACCATACAATTTGACGAGTCATCAATGGCTGCTTGAACCGTATTTGCTGTATACAAATCCTAAAATCAAATATTAGATACAAAATAAGCCCGAAATTTTCATAAAGCCATTGCATACATCGCCTGAATCTGGCATCACATCAATACTGCAAGCTGCATGATTTACCTCTCGTTGATTTGAAATCTGAACAAAAAATGTTATAATTGATGTTACATAGCATATACTCGTATTAAAACTTACCCTCTCCAGGCCTTCCACACACATCGCTGAAGAGCTTGAATCAACACTAATCTATAATTGTAGAGTTAATAATGATGACATTATGCAAAAAATTAAGAGGTACCTCCTCGCAAATAATTTCATTTATCATGGGCTTCGATAAAAGGATGTTCTAAAATAGAGAGGATTAAAATTGCACTAAAATTTAATGTAAGGAATTCATACATCCTCCAGATCCGTTTTAGAGCTCACTAAACTATTCGAATGGCTAAGGTTCGCAAATTCGTCGTTTCTTGTCCAAGAGTCCTGAAATTGAGCGTGCTAAATGTAATGTTTGGGTAGCTAAATACCACTTACACTTTCCAGGACAATTATCTTGTTCGCGGAAACCGAAGAAATCGTTTGATAATCGCACTAAAATTAGATGCTTAGAAATGAAAATGGCAAACACATGTAAACTTACACATCCTGAATTGAATTCGGAATTTGAACAAAAATTTGTTCTTTTCGTAGTTGAACTCTAAAATGAAAAAATATGAAATTGGCATTTTAATCAATTATGAAATTTACTTACATGTTCAATAGTAGGTGTAAGGGTGTTGCCTTCAGTTTCTCGTCGAATCTAAAACATGAAATACTTAAATTCTTTGCAAATATTAATTTAAGGATAGATATCTTACATTTTTAGCTTTTTTGCAATTGTAGCATGTTTCAAATGAGTGCTGCGGCTTTGCATCATGTGATAATCGTACCCTTTCATTCAAATAAATTATGTCGACATACTTGAAATGATCTTCGCAAATTAGCGAACGTTTCATTTCCGGGCTTATTCCGAGAATTTGGCACCATTCCATTTTAGTATTAATGTTATTCGGAATTCTGAAATGCTTTAAGCCACGGAATTTGCGGCAAAATATTAAGCAATCAAAACAAAACATTGCAAATATTTTTGAGCAGTTTTCTTTTGATTCACAACTCAAAACGATTAAAACTAAACTTTCTCACGATTTTAAATGCATGAAACTATCAATTTTTACCTAAAGAGGGACTTTCTGCTCGAGCCATTGCTGAAATTTGGGCAACACGGTACCGAACAGCGCATTGTCGTTTTCTAAAGTTTAAGTCACTTGATTTAATCAAATTTCACTATATCACGTGTGAAACTAACCGAAACAGTATTTATTACGTTCACCACTTAAATATTCACTACCGTTTTCAAGAAAATCACGAGAAAATGAAATTTTCCGCACATTGACCACGATGAATACGCGAAGACGTAAACAAAATTTTGACGTTTGGAATGACTTCCCCTTCCCTCGTAAAAACCGCCTCCAGAAGCAAAATATCCTAAGATTAATAAGAACTGGATGGGCTAAGCTCATACAAAATGCATGAGAGAGCATGCGACCGGTTTCTGCTCTCTTCCAAGTGAACAGTCTGTCATTTCCTCCCCGTCTGCCTCTTGCTGGTCACTTTCTTGTTCCAAAAGCTGACTAGGTGTGAACTGACTGTCAAGTTGACTGATGCAAATTGGACGCCAAATTGGCCAATTTGCAAGTTTCGTCGCAAATTTTATCCGATATTAAAACTGTGGAAAGTGTTCGCGATCTAAATTCGTTCCAAGTGTTTAAACATTCGATTGGAGTTTGTGATTCAAGTTACTTTAACGTGTGACACTGTGTAATTAACTTAGAATTTCAAAATGAAATGTGTAGTGCCTTCGTGAAAAAATCATAGTGGAAAAGGATCTGTACGTGTTTCCTTTCACAAGTGAGTAGTTATTATATTAATGTTTTGCATGTTTTTCATACAATGCTGAAGGTTTTTCAAATAGAAAGCAAATTTTTGGTATTGTATGAAAATTTGTTTACATTGAGCGGCAGCCATGTTTGCTTGTGCAATTTGGCTCTCTCTAAGGTTGTAAACAAGAGCGTAGCAGTAGGAAAAGTGGTCGCAGGGGTTGTTGCAACCATATTGTCACGTGGTTGTCCACTCCAGTATTATTTAATTACTCAATGAAAATATCGGAATTCACATACAGGGTTTTACCTTTGAGGAACAAGATAAAACCGGAGTGGACATCCATGTGTACACGTTGTCGCAACTACCCCTGCGACCGCCTGCCTAACTACGTGTCTTTTTGCACCTACCCCTGCGACCGTGATTCTAAAGCTAGTTAAGGGGAACCCAATGGATTGTCACAAGAAAGTAAACAAACGCTTATGCACTCGTAAATATGGTTTTATTGCAAATAACACTTCACAGAACAAGAAAATAGCATTAAATACAAATAAAGCATTATGGCCACTTAGGATAGAAAACACTTTCGTATCGATAACCCATCGTTTTCTAGCATTAACGCACATTACACTTTTAATTGAGTTCCTCGCTCCGATTTACAATGTCACTCCTTAAAATGTTGTTATCCCTAAACCGGGTGTAATATTATTTTCACTACAGCCAATATGTACCTCCGGACACGTTCTCGAACCGAAAAAACGACTAAATTCCGAATTGTATCTCACCCGCCAGGTAAATTTCGCGTCCATGTTTAGTCGTCAAATTGACAATCTGGCTCTCGAGAGGAGAAATTGTGGAAATTATTGGAAATGAAATGACAATCATGCTCAGAAGGTGGTCGCATCATTTTCTATGGAGCTTATATGAGCATAGCCACTCCATTTGTTCCGTTCCTCAAAGGTTTTACACGGATAGACCTTTGAGGAACGGAACAAATGGAGAGGCTATGCTCATATAAGCTCCATAGAAAATGATGCGACCACCTTCTGAGCATGATTGTCATTTCATTTCCAATAATTTCCACAATTTCTCCTCTCGAGAGCCAGATTGTCAGTTTGACGACTAAACATGGACGCGAAATTTACCTGGCGCGTGAGATACGATTCGGAATTTAGTCGTTTTTTCGGTTCGAGAACGTGTCCGGAGGTACATATTGACTGTAGTGAAAGTAATATTACACCTGGTTTAGGGATAACAACATTTTAAGGAGTGACATTGTAAATCGGAGCGAGGAACTCAATTAAAAGTGTAATGTGCGTTATTGCTAGAAAACGATGGGTTATCGATACGACAGTGTTTTCTATCCTAAGTGGCCGTAATGCTTTATTTGTATTCAATGCTATTTTCTTGTTCTGTGAAGTGTTATTTGCAATAAAACCATATTTACGAGTGCATAGGCGTTTGTTTACTTTCTTGTGACAACCCATTGGGTTCCCCTTAACTAGCTTTAGAATCACGGTCGCAGGGGTAGGTGCAAAAAGACACGTAGTTAGGCAGGCGGTCGCAGGGGTAGTTGCGACAACGTGTACACATGGATGTCCACTCCGGTTTTATCTTGTTCCTCAAAGGGATAGACTTACTCCTCTTCTCTCTCTCTTAGATTGGAACAGGTAGCTAACAGGAACGGCCCGATGCTAATGGAACACTGATTTTTCTTGTCATCAATTCTCGCTGTCGATAAGGAGAAATCCACATATTATCATATGATTTTTTTGCATTCGCTGTCAAATTCGGCTGTGAATCCGCGTAAACAAACTCGTTCGCCGTGGGATTTGTAGTTAAAATCAGTGAAAATTTCTGATTTGTGCGCTGTTCATGAACAAGACAATAAGAGACAATCTTTCGGTAAGATTGCAAGTGAGAAAACTATATATCTCGACGGAAAAGAAGGAAAATACGAACAAAGTTTCTAAAATCATGTGTATTGTGAAAATATGCAATAATAGAACGAACCGTCAGCCCGCAGGAGTATCATTTCATAGGTAAGTAACAACATACAATGTAGAAAGCACAATACAATATTTAGAAGTGTTTTTTCACTCAAAATCACTGCTTCCAATTCATGCATGATTATGTTTACATTTCGTTGGCGACCATTTTATTCAATTAGTTTTCGCGTAGTAGCGCCTGCATTTTGGGGGCAAGTTTTGCTAGCATATTGCTTGAATAATTTTATTGATGAAATCAATTTTATTTTTTTTTTCCAGGAGTCTGCTAAATGATACTGGACATACGAATATATGGAGATGAAAGAATAATTAATGGACAATAATCGGTAAACTGTTTACTTTTATAAATCTCATTTGGATCTCAGATATATTTTTATTTTTGCAGGCAAATGCAACGAGCTTAGCGAAAGTATTGATTTCAAGCGCCTCTCTGGATGTGGAAGTAATTTCATCCTCGAAAGCGGAAAGCAGAATTCCGGAGTTCTTAGTATTATGCTTTTAACTGTAGGCAAATATAGAATGAATTCCATTTATTATATTATTGAATTTTAAAATGAATAAAAGTAATTTCGAAATAATTAGTCTTTATATTAACAAGCAGAAGGATATATGAACTCTTCAAAAATATGCTTTGGATAAATAGTTCGAATTTTGTATTATAACTTTTGATCAATTTTATAGCCTATTTCAAAGAAATAAATTTACTATCGGGGCGCAGGATAATTCATTTTGGGACGAATCACAGGTTTGAGAAATTCAACAGTAATAGACGACGTACTCATAACCAATATATGCTCAAATTTGTTCCCTCATATAAATTGAATCAAGATATCATTAAGCTATTTTTGATCCATTCGATCAAGTCTCGCCTATAGCAATATACTGACTGTAAGGCAATTTCCTGCCAGCTACGAGAAACTTATTTACTCTAAATAGTATACCTAAAAATGTTAAAGTTGCATGCATCGGAAAACAACTCTTTGTTGCATATGGTGAGCACATGAACAACAAACGACATTTCAGCTTGTTAGTTAAGCTTATAGCAGTAAAATGCATCAACACAAAATACTATTTTATTGCGAAATTAAAATCAGAATAAATTTCTGTTAGGCGATATCTTAACAAATTAGTACACCTTAAAGGCATGTAGTTCTCTCACACATAGCGAAGGTCAAGCAAAACGATTATACATTTCACCTTAATTCCACTGAAGACGATTATGAAAGGAAAAGGGAGGTGAAAAAGTATAAAATAATGAACGATTATAATTTTAGTAGTACTTGAATTTGTAATAACCTAAGGAACAGATTTAGTTTTCACTGTGAGTTTCTTTTTATCTAAATAAAGTTTTACAAACTATTCAAGTCTGAAATAGGAACATTATCAATCGATTATGCAATGGCAGTTAACTTTTTCATTTTCAAATATTTCTAAACTGTAGCTCCCTTTTTCGACTACACCCTTACAAAATTAAATCCGAAGAGCAACGTTCGTGGCGCATCGGGAAATGATGACAAAATTTGAGTTGATGTTCCACTCCAGTGTTCCATTCTCAAAGCCTCAACTATATTTGATTAAAAGCAGCATAGAGATACAAGACTGTAGAGAGAACAATCAACAACTTTTTTGTCCAAATTTCCCCTTAATTTACTAAAATTATAGAAATTTACAACTACCAAACAAATTTTTTCAGAGATAACGAAAAGTAGGGGCAATAGTTCATTTATTTTCATTGCAGTAACACATAATAAATTTCATGCGGATCGTTTCATTAAAATCAACATTTTACAATTTATTTTGCTGAGGCTAAATAATTTAAAAACATTTTAATGTTATAAAATTTCAGACTAAAATAATAGCATCCAATTTCTATACATTAGTTTTCTTGCATTACTGATATTGATGATAGTTGAAATCATCTAGCTGAAAAGAAGTTAAAAGCTTAAATAACTTCTACATATTGATTTTTAGAGTTTTGTACTAACTTAAAATACACTTTTGAAATTGCGTCTGTCTGTCCGTTCATCCGTCCATCTGTATGTCACAGCAGTTTTTATGCGGAACTATAGCAACTATCAACACCAACATTTGTAGGCGTTTCAGAAGTAATGGCCTCTTCAAAGTTTGGGTATAAAAATATTGTCGCGTGTTATGGTTCGCAGCCAATAATTTTAATGTTCCGGAGAAGTGAAAACGCAATGTCTTTTAAATTAAATTAAAAGAGTTTATTTATTTACTGAAAAAATGCACAATCACTATTTTAACTATTTCACAATTTTAATTAGAATCTAACTTTCACTTGTCAATTAAATTTCTATCGCAATTGTCTACTAAAATCACTTCACACTCAAACAATCAATATCGCCTGTACTTCACATATCGCAGTTTTCTATCGCGGTTGTAATCATTCAGCTCGCCTTTATATAGGGTCTCTAATCATTCAACTCAGTTCTCGTACATTGGTGAATTAGCGGGAACATTCCAGCAGCGTAATAAATGGAGCAGTGACTCACTTTCAGATGTTGATCATGCTTGGTGGGTTCTCGTGGTTTCGAGTAAATTCATTTTGTTGATGTTCTTAATGGTTGTGAAAACAATTGGGACATTAGCTCGCAGAATTATTTGTACATGTAACACTGCCCCCACAGTTCTTTTCACCCCGAAAAGATGTGTCGCCATTTGTAGATAATTGTCCCTGAGTGTAATATGGGGCAAGACGGTCCAGATGCACGATTTTCATTTTGGCTCTTGGCTTACGGTGTTCCTGTATGCGATATACGACATCGTTGATTCGCTTTGTAACCCGGTATGGTCCCTCCCAATTATGCTGCAACTTTGGAGACCTACCCTTTCGCCGTTGCGGGTTATACAGCCACACCAAGTCATCTTGCTGGAAGCCAGTAGAATTTGCCTTGAAATCATACCTGGTCTTCATGCGGTCAGTAGCCGATTCGAGGTGTTTTTGCACTGTCCGATGTATCTGGTTCAACCGTTGCGTTAGCTCACTTGCGTACTCCGAGATCGTTCGGGGGTTTCTCGGGGGGTGTCCCGAGCTTTGTATCAGCTGGCAGCCGAATAGTCTTTCCAAAAATGACTTTGGCTGGGGCTTGGCCCGTCGATGCATGTTTGGCAGCTCTGTACGCCATTAAAAATAGTGGGATATGTCGGTCCCAGTCCCTTTGGGTCTCGTCAACCATTTTGGCCAGGTGTTTATTGAGCGTGCCGTTGAAACGTTCGACCATTCCATCGGATTGGGGATGCAGCGGTGTTATCCTCGTTTTCCGTATTCCGAGCAGCTCGCACATTTCGCCAAAAACTAGTGACTCAAAGTTTCGGCCTTGATCCGAATGTAGTTCACAAGGTACGCCGTACCTACTGACCCAATTTAGCACTAGCTGTTCGGCTACAGTAGTTGCTTCCTGGTTGGGAATGGGGTAGACCTCGGGCCACTTGCTGAAATAATCGGCCACAACCAGCGTGTATCGATTTTCCCATTCAGATTCAGGAAAGGGTCCTGCGATGTCAACAGCAATCATTTCAAACGGTACCCCCACGTTATAGGTTTGCATTTGTCCTCTCAGTCGTCGCTTTGGACCTTTGACGGAAGCGCAAATTGTGCACCTGTGACACCAGTCCTCTACGTCTTCTCGAGCGTGGAGCCAGTAGAATCTTTCCCGCAATTTCGCTAAGGTCTTGTTAACACCAAGGTGGCCTCCCGAGGATCCTTCATGCATTTCCTTAACCACATCGTGGATTCGGCTTTTGGGTAGTATAGTTTGCATCCTATAGGAGCTGCCATCCGCCGTTTCCCATTTTCGCTTGAGTACGACACCCTCCACCTGAAGTGAGTTCCATTGTGCCCAATAGCTTTTCAGGGTTGCGCCATGCGTTGAAACGTCCTTCCACTCAGGCCGCCCAGTCGTCTCCTTCCATACGACCAATGGTCCGATGTCTTCATCGGCTAACTGGGCATTTCGAATCTCCTCCGATGACCAACCTTCATCGAATTCAGCCGTTATCAATTGCAGATCAACGGGCGGTTCCTTTTCCTCAATCCGTCGGCAATGCTTGCAGTTAGCTGGACATGGACGGCGGGATAGGGCGTCAGCATTTCCATGAACTCCGCCCTTCCGATGAATAATTTCGTAGTCGTATGACTGCAATCTTTCGATCCATCTCGCAACTTGTCCCTCGGGGTTTTTGAAGTTAAGTAGCCATCTCAGCGATGCATGGTCCATTCGAAGAACGAATTTCTGGCCATATAGGTACTTGTGGAACTGCTTGGCGGCTTCTATTATAGCCAATGGCTCCTTCCTGGTCATGCAGTAGTTCCTCTCACTTTTTGAGAGAACTCGACTGTAATACGAGAGGACTCTTTCTTCGCCATTGATCTGCTGGGAGAGTACAGCTCCAATACCGCCGTTGCTCGCATCGGTGTCAACTACAAACATTTTTCTGGGTTTCGGATATGCCAGCACGGGTGATTCACACAGCTTCTCCTTCAGGGTCTCAAAGGCAGTCTGGCATTGTTCATTCCAGACATACGGACGATTTTTCTCAGTTAGCTGATGGAGACACTTAGCTATTTTGGCAAAGTCTTTGACGAATCTTCGATAGTAGGTTGCCAGACCCAGAAAACTTCGTAGTTGGCGCTTGTTGTTTGGTGTTGGCCAGCTTTTCACGGCTTCAATTTTCTCAGGGTCTGTTTTGACCCTTCTGCTGATACGACGTGTCCCAGGTATTTTACTTCAGCTGCGAAAAGGGTACACTTGTCGGGACTAAGTTTCAAATTCGCCAGTCGCAATCGGGAGGAAACCTCTTCTAAGTGCTTCACATGCTCTTTGAACGTTCTTCCGATGACGATGATGTCATCTATGTACACCAAGCAGGTTTTCCAGGTGAGGCCACGTAGCACGTACTCCATCAGGCGTTCGAAAGTGGCTGGAGCATTGCAAAGCCCAAATGGCATCACCACAAACTGCCATAATCCGGTCTCAATTGAAAATGCGGTCTTCTCTCGGTCCTTCTTGTCGATTTCTACCTGCCAGTAGCCACTCTTGAGATCGAGTGTAGAAAACCATTTTGCGTCGGCTAAAGTGTCCATGATGTCATCGATGCATGGGAGCGGGTAACTATCTTTCTTAGTGACGTCGTTCAGCTGCCTATAGTCGGCACAAAAACGAGTGCTACCATCCTTTTTCTTTACTAGAACTACAGGCGCGGCCCATGGACTGACAGAAGGTTCAATTACGCCTTGTTTTTCCATGTCCGAGATCAGCGCGCCCACTTCTCCTTGTTTGGCTATAGGGAGACGTCTCGGTGCTTGTCGAATCGGCTTGGCTGCCTGTGTATCTATGACGTGAGTTACCAGACTCGTTCGGCCTTGGTCACCCGGGCTTGTTGAGAAGATGTCACTGTACTTGGTGACCAGATCAGAGGCTCGTTTGAATAGCTGCACTGGCAATTTGACTTGCTTCAATATGGCAGACGTGGATTCCCGGGCTTTGTCTGTGTTTTGCCTCCTTTTCCAATGATGGTCGTGAGTAGCTTCCAAAGAGGTGATGGTGGAAACAGGCTGGCAGCTGCCGATGACTTCTCTCGCTTTGATGCTCGTGGTTGAGTCTGCGGTGTCAAGGACTCTAACCGGCACATATCCGTTCCTTAAAGATCTTACAAGGCTTCGTCTTACAATCAAACTGCGCAATGTGGACGTCTTCGTTGGCTCTATCAGATAAGATCGGTGGTCTCCAGAATCACCATCAAGCTTGGCCCCTACAATGCTTTCGGAAGAATTCGGTACATGAGTGTCAGTACATACCACTACATTCATCTTGGGAATTTAGACGCTGGGATCCTCCATCAGTACTTCAACATTCTGCCATTTCAATACACGTTTGCCCAAATTCAACGTGATTCCATGTGGTCGCAGAAAATCCATTCCGAGAATGCAGTCATCCATAATGTTCGCGACCAGAAAATTATGTCGGAACGCAAGGTCTCCCAACTGTATCTGGAGGTTGACCTCTCCATGAACAGGTGCAGTTTCTCCCGTAGCTGTTCGTAGTGAGAAAATTCTGCCCTTGTGAAGTTGTTGCTGTCTAACTAGGTCTGGTTGGATAATCGATCGGGTTGCACATGTGTCGATTGTTATGGTGCAGTGTTCTCCGTTAACTTGACCCGGAAGGCATAAGTCCGCTTCTCCACGATGTAGTCTTGACACGGTGATGGTGGTGCTGGGGACGTCGATCCTCCTAGCCAACCTCTGCCCCACGAAGTTGGCTCTTACATGTTTCCCGACCCCTGTCTTTGAAGGGCTTCCATTCTGGGCTCCTGACTCGGTCTGGATAGCTCGGTTTTCTTCGCTTCTTGTGTTCTTTCTTCAGGTGCCCCTTCTCTCCGCAATTTCAGCATCTAGGCGCACCATTTACATGCGGGTCTCGCTCAATTTCCACGCGCTCACACCTGCACTCGTCTGTCACTACCTCACGAACCCGGGCTGTGGTACCAGTCACATTTTTCGCTGCCTCAAAGTTCAGACTGTAAGCCAATGCGTCCTTAAGCGTTTGCTTTTGAGCTAAACGCACGGCTTGTTGCAACTCCAGGTCCTTTAGTGCGCTGATGAATGCTTCTGTTGCTGCATCATCTCGATGTTCTGGGTCGTAGGCTGCGTAAGCCAAAAGTGCTAGTCGCTCAATGTCTTGGGCTAGCTGCTGTAAGGTTTCACCAGACTTCTGCACCCGATGCCTTAGCTGTGACCGATAAATCTGCTTTAGATGATCGTCTCCATAACGCATGTCAAGCGCATTCATTATAGCATTCGGGTTTGAGTGCAATTCAACGGGGATCGTCTGCAAAAGCTCGGCAGCTGGGCCTCTTAGAGCAAGATTCAATGCAGTTGCTCGTTCCTGCTCATTCCAGTGATTTATGCGAGCGATGGCTTCAAACTGGGTTTTGTAAATACTCCAGACCGTTTGCCCGTCGAATATTGGTGCTTGCACATTTCTAGATGAGCTTTGCGCTGCGGTTATAAGTGGGGCTGGTGAGGTGGTTACTACTGCCTTCGCTGCTTCCAAGTCCTTTTTCACTTTTTCCATCTCATGGTTGATTCTCTCTTCGACCTGGCTGATCTCAAGGTTGATTCTCTCCTCGACCTGGTATACCTTTTCCTCGACGCATTTAATTTGGCTGTTGAGACTACTGAGCTCCGCTTTTATTTCGGTTGACTGTTTTTCCAGCTTCTGTGTGATGTCTGCCTTGATTTCGAACGCTTGTTGGTCTAGCTTCACTGGTTGTTCATTTAGCTTCACAGCTAAACTGGATGTCTGTTCATTTAGCTGCGCTGATTGTTCATCTAGCTTCGCAGTTAAATTGGATGACTGTTATCGCTGCTCTTGCTGCATCAGCATCAACATTTGCATCAGCGCATTTTCTGGTTCCTTTGGTTTTGGTGTTTCCGCTTCACCACCTTCTGCGCCGTTTTCTGCATCTGAGAGCTTACCCGAATCCAGATTCACGCCTTCCGACTTGATCGCGTCACGCAAGCGTGCAATCAGTATGGCCTTTGTACATTGTGTGGCCAGATTTCGCTGTTCCAACTCCCCTTTGAACTCCGATATGCTCAATCGATTAATTTTTAGATGAAAGTTTCCTGGCATTTTTATTGTTTCGGCTATTTTTCCACCAGTTTCCACGTTAGTTTACACTATTGTGCACTTTAAAAATGTTTAAACGTTTTCACTTCCAAAATTTTCTATCTCACTTCTTGACACCAATGTCGCGTGTTATGGTTCGCGACCAATAATTTTAATGTTCCGGAGAAGTGAAAACGCAATGTCCATTAAATTAAATTAAAAGAGTTTATTTATTTACTGAAAAAATGCACAATCACAATTTTAATTAGAATCTAACTTTCACTTGTCAATTAAATTTCTATCGCAATTGTCTACTAAAATCACTTCACACTCAAACAATCAATATCGCCTGTACTTCGCGTATCGCAGTTTTCTATCGCGGTTGTAATGAATGATCCCCCCATTCATTCAGCTCGCCTTTATATAGGGTCTCTAATCATTCAACTCAGTTCTCGTACATTGGTGAATTAGCGGGAACATTCCAGCAGCGTAATGAATGGAGCAGTGACTCACTTTCAGATGTTGATCATGCTTGGTGGGTTCTCGTGGTTTCGAGTAAATTCATTTTGTTGATGTTCTTAATGGTTGTGAAAACAATCGTGAAAGTAGCTCGCAGAATTATTTGTGATATTTTTCAAATGTATTTAAGCGGGTCTCCCTAAATGGGAAAGGGAGCCTTAAAAATTGTGTTTACCAAAGGTATATGGGGCATCAGAAGAAAATTCTTAATGAGAGCTTTCCAAAACAGGACTTTAAACAGTGCTGCTAGTCTCATGGTGCGTAGGGGAGGGAAACGTACAGTAAATATGTATCTTCTTTATGCCTGGACACCTTTGATCTTAGAACTCTGGAGATAGCCCTTTATAAGCACAACAATAACAAATACCTTCGAAGTCAAAATTTGCCCAACTTACATTTTCCTCAATAAAGTTTAAGTAGTCCTATGCAAGGTCCTTTTATCCTGTAAGTTTCATGAAAATCTATAGATATTTACGGAAGCTATGCCGTTTGAAATTTCTCCAATTATAAAAATTACTACACATGATTTTCCTACTATATAGGCTTTCCATCGACCTGGGCACTACAGTTTTGATTGGATGTTCTCAACATTTTCAGATCATATGTATAACATATGTTGCATGTCGTATGGTGGATTTCCTCTCCTGAATCTGCTGCAAGACCTGCAAAAGAGGAAAAGGAAACACAAAGAATCAAATTGCTAATGGAAATGTATTGGTACTTATCTGACGGGAGCGATGCAGCATGTCGGGGGTTTTGATTGATTACACTTACTTATGACAGGAACCGTCATACTTGTTTATTATTATTGTCAATCTGACAATTCTCGTTTAATGGGTTGCACCAATAGAAATGTAGTAGCAAAACATAATATGTAATTGTAATAGATTACTTTTTAGTTAAAATTGAATCGGAATGTTAGAGAAAATTGAATTGGAAATAGAGAAAAACAGTACCGGTTAGTTGCTAGCTAAATGTTAACTGCTAACTGAAAGTCAGTTGCATAGAAACAGTGAAGAGAGAAACATTAAAAAATAGAATTTGTGACATATATTAATAAAGTGTAAAGTTGGAAGAAAACAAAGTATAGTGAAGTTTTAATTTGCTTAAGGTGGATTATAAAATTTATAAAGATATCTATCAATTAAAGCCGTAAAACGTTTGGTCCGTCAAAATAATCGTGTGTGATGTACCATCTCGTCGAACGAGATAGTACGTGCATCATACATTTTTTGGTCCGTCGAGCCGGATATAAATTACGTACATATTGGTGTTGTAGTGCGCAAACATTCGTCAAAAGGCACATAAATTACGTACGTATCCATAATAAACTTTATAAATTGCGCACATGTGGCAAAGTGAACATTGTTGTCCGTTAAAATTATACGGCAATTTTTTATGTACAGTTGCGGCAAGTACTGCGTATTTATTGCAACATTCGATATATCCGTGTAAAATTCTCGTGACACCGCAATTGCGGCAATTTTAAACACACGTTCCGCGTATCGACCTTGGGGTCCTTCAACATAAGAATTATACAGAGGGACCGCAATTTATATTCATATATTGCAATTTATACTCATATACGGCAATATTTGAAACATTAAAGAATTTTGTCGTATATCTGTTGTGTAATCTATTAATAATAACGTACCGTGATCTGACATACGATACATATAATGGAAGCATTAGCGGTACAACAGCGGTTGTTGAATGAACAACTTAACCGCATGTATTCGAATTTCCGCAAAGATTCGAAAGTACGGAAAACTTCGGCATATGCCACCAATTTGCTACAACGGGTGCAAGAAATCCGTCAAGATTTTATGGCAAGGCATCAAGTGATGCTCGGCTTAGTGAAAGGAGAAGAGGAGTTAGGGCATGAATATTTTATAACAAATACTCATTCGCTGTTTGAAGAGTTAGATTTGAACTTTGAGATCGAATTAGCGGATCTCCAGAATGAGTTGAAGGCACAAATAGTAGAGAAAAGTTTTTCAAATCCTTCTTCCCGACCTACTGAAGAGGGAGATGTACGATTGCCACGAATAAACCTTCCTAAATTCAATGGGACATACAGTGAGTGGACCGCTTTTAAGGATTTGTATGTCTCACTTATTCATATAAAATCTCATTTGTCTCGAGTAGAGAAGTTGCACTACTTAAAGGGGAGTTTGGTGGGTGATGCGGAATAATTATTACGACATTATTCGATCACTGATTCCAATTATGAAGCCGCTTGGAATTTATTGGTAGAACGTTATGATGACAAACATGTCTTGTTAGGTTCTCAATTTAAAAAATTACTTTCACTCAACAGTGCTAACGAATCCGCGTCAGCAATTAGGACATTATTAGATAGAACGATGGACTGCGTACAAGCCATAGAAAACTTGAAAATAGAAAACACCTGGGATGCAATGCTGGTATACATAACCACACAACGGCTTCCAACAGAAACGAGGCAAATCTGGGAACAACAGCAGTCAGGCACTAGTAAAGCGACATCATTTCAAGCCTTAAAGGAATTTTTACAGTGTCGGTTCAGAGCACTAGAAGCATGTGAACGTGATACAGAACAAACAGCTTTCCTGCAGTATGTGCAAAGGAGCTCACCATTTGAGGCACTGTTCGGATTTTCTAGGCGCAGATCATATAACGAGATTTGGAATTATTAAAAGGAACGGTTTGTGCCTGAATTGTTTGGGCAAAGGACATTTAGTAGGAGCATGTCCCAGCATATCAAGATGTTTCAAATGTAAAAAGACGCATCATACGCTTCTTCACAAACCTGATTCTGTCAATCCTGAAAATTATAGTCAACAATCACCAGCTACTTCGTCATTCGGAAACCCGCATTCGACTTCTTGTGTGAACAATTCTCGACCTTTGACATTCTTCGAATCTAGACCTTCGACTTCATCAGCCACGACTACAAACGTCAATTCTTTAACTTTCTCAACGCAAGCGGTGTTATTGGCAACAGCTCTTGTACAAGTAGAATCATCGAATGGATACATCGTTTTACGAGCTTTATTGGATCAGGGATCGCAAGCGTCAATCATTACGGAACATTGAGCTCAACGACTTGGAATAAAAAGTAAATCGACCAATGTTACAGTGACAGGAATTGGTAGGACAAAAGGGATAATCGCAAATGGAAACTTGGAAATTAGAATTTTGACAAAGGAGAAAGAATATCTAACAATAGATACAATTATTCTGGCAAAAATAACAAAATTTCTCCCGTCTCAAACAGTCTTACCAACAATTTGGGAACATCTCAAAAATGTAGAATTGGCTGATCCAAATTTCGATCAACCTGGAAAGATCGATTTGTTATTAGGAGCGGATGTGTATGCTCAGATATTGCTCGGTGAAGTACAAAAATTGAAAATAGGCCCAATGCTGCAAAACACAAAATTAGGTTGGATCATATCAGGCAGATTGTATGATGCTAAGGATCCAATAGTATACACACATAAAATTGAAGTAAATGATAATGCGCAGTTAAATGATCAACTAAAGAAATTTTGGGAGCTGGAAGAAATCGGAATCTCCAGCGAAACGACACAACAAGAAGTGGATTGTGAGGAGCATTACAAAATGAACACAATCCGGAAGCAGAATGGTTGTTACCAAGTTCGAATACCATTCAAGAACGACAAAGCTAAAGACATTTTATGTTACTCCAGAACTAATGCCATCCATAGTTTGTTGCATTTGGAGAAGCGATTCGCCAAAGACGCAAAACTACAACAAGAATATACGATGTGCATTCAGGAATATCTTGATCTAGGACACATGACCGAGGCAGTGCAGGAGAATGAAGTAAAGAACATCGCTGGAAAAACAATTAGTACTGCTACTTTTTTACCGCATCATGCGGTTTACAAAGAAAGTACCACAACAAAGCTGCGTGTCGTGTTTGATGCATCTAGGAAGACAAGTACGGGAATATCATTGAATGACGTTCTGATGACCGGGCCTACCATACAAGACCGCATGACTTACATTATCATACGATGGAGATTATAAAAATTTGGTATGATGGCCGATGTTGTGAAAATGTACAGACAGGTAGCAATTCACCCAGATGACGCAAACTATCAAAAAATTCTTTGGAGGCAGCACGCTAGTCAGCCAGTAAAAGATTATCGCCTTAATACGGTAACATTTGGGATGACGTCAGCACCGTTACTAGCAATCAGAACCCTGCATCAATTGGCGAGAGATGAAAGCGCAACATATCCTGAAGCTTCCAAGGCAATATTAGGAGAATTCTACGTCGATGACCTGCTATCTGGTGAACATAGTGTAGACAATGCAATTACCAAAAGAAACCAATTGATAGCATTGTTGAAATCTGGTGGTTTCAAATTAAGGAAATGGATAACCAACGATAAGAGGACCTTGCCAATGAAGACATTGAGATGCGTGAAAGGATTAATTTCGACACGGAAAGTGGACATAAGTCGTTAGGCATCGTATGGTATCCAGTGCAAGATTTTTTCACATATCGTCTGAAGACCCAAGCAATTAAGGAATGGCATACTAAACACTCAATTCTTTCCGAAGTGGCCCGATTGTATGACCCTTTAGGTTGGTGAGCACCTATTATTGTTTCAGCCAAAGTACTGCTTCAAAGTTTATGGTTACATGGTCAAGACTGGGATGAAAGAGTGACAAACACAATCAACAAGGATGGGAATTATTCCAAAAACAACTTCGTGTAATAGAAACAATCCGAATTCCTAGATGGATCACATACAAGCCAAATTCAAACATCGAAATTCATGGTTTCTGTGATGCATCCCAACGAGCTTACGCAGCAGTAATCTATATAGTCGTACGTACTGAACTGACAGTTAATAGTCACTTAATCATGGCCAAAACTAAAGTAGCACCGGTAAAACCAGTCACCATACCACGCGTGGAGTTATGCGGAGCAGTTTTGCTTGCACGACTACTACATGAAATTAACGAAGCGCTAAAGATTCAGAATGTACCTACTTGGCTATGGATGGACTCCGAAATTGTACTCGCATGGTTGAAGGGACACCCAACACGCTGGAGCATTTTTGTCGCAAATCGAACATCTTTTATCATCGAAAAAACGGAAAACATACCATGGCGTTACGTGCCCTCAAAATCCAACCCAGCGGACGTTGCGTCACGGGGAATCAAAGCTCAAGATTTGATCAATTATAATCTCTGGTGGCATGGGCCTAGCTGGTTAACTCAAGAATTTGATGCTTGGCCTAAGATGAAGGATGTATCACTAGTAGAAACCGAGCAAAGGAAATGTGTAGCAGTTAACATTGGACTTAACGCAACATCTGTGTTAGACCACCTTATCGGAAAATATTCGACACTCACGAAACTGCTTAGGGTTACTGCATATTGTTTTCGTTTTATCCGATGGAGAACAAATCATAAAACAAACCAATCCTATTTGAGTGTTACAGAGTTACGCGAATCATTAGAATTTAGGATAAAATATGCACAAGGAAAAGAATTTCAATCCGAGCTTGACTGTTTAAAAAAAGATAGATCAGTGGAGAAGAAAAGCAAATTGCACAGTCTGCATCCTTTTCTCGACAACAAAGGCATAATCCGGTGTAGGTGGACGTTTGCATAACGCATCCTTACCTTTAGATGAGAAACATCCCATAATTTTACCACGAGTTGGAAAGCTTACTCAATTGATCCTACAGCAAATCCACCAACTAACCCTACATGGACAGACACAGTTGATGTTAACTACATTGCGTAAAACTTATTGGCTAATAGATGGGCGCAATGCAATAAAATACTTCGTACATAAATGTATTCGATGTTTCAGAGAGAAGGCCAAAGCTGCAACTCAGCTCATGGGAGACCTGCCAACAGCACGGGTGACTATTTCACGTCCTTTCACTCACACTGGCATTGATTTTTGTGGACCCTTTGATGTAAAGGACAGACGAGGCAGAGGAAGCAGAATTACAAAGGGATATGTTGCCATATTCATTTGTCTAACTGTAAAAGCTATACATATAGAGGTAGTCAGCGATCTGTCCACCCAAGCATTCATTGCAGCTTTACGTCGGTTCATAGCACGAAGAGGCTTTAGTTCTCACATTTACACAGATTGTGGCATGAATTTTGTAGGGGCTAATGTGGAGCTCAAAAGAATTATCAAATTAAACAACGATGCTGCTCAAATTTTTGCTTCACCACATTTTGGCGGACTCTGGGAGGCGGGAGTTAAATCGATAAAATCCCATCAACGGCGAGTATTCGGAAGCGCATCGCTGACATATGAAGAACTAGCCCCTGTCCTTATTAGAATTGAAGCTTGCCTTAATTCGCGCCCACTATGTCCACTCACTAATGACCCCACAGCTGCTACAGCCTTAACGCCAGCACATTTTCTAATTGGAGACACGTTAATCGCACCGCCAGAAATGGAATTACAAGATGTAAATATTGGCAGTTTGGATCGATGGTAACTAGTGCAAAAGGTGTCACAAGATTTTTGGAAGTGGTGGAAAGGTGAATACTTAAGTCGACTACAACGAAGACCAAAATGGCTTAGTATAGAAAATAATGTGAAGATCGGAGATCTGTGCCTTCTGAAAGACGAACGATTACCATCCTACCGATGGGCATTAACAAAAATTGTTGACGTGCATCCAGGTAAAGATTGTATAGTACGCGTAGTATCTGTATTAATAAATGGAAAAATTTACAAAAGAGCCATATCAAATATTGCTCCACTACCGACCCAAAATTCACCAGATATTTAACGAGTTGCGCGTAAAAAATGCTATCCGCCTACCAAATATCTCACCCTATGATCGAAATTAGAAATTAAAATTATCCGTCCCTTTCTCTCACCTTCACTGAGCGTATCACAATGCCCAAAATTGACTAAACGATGTCACATAGTAAGCAAAACACAAGATCACAAGATCCAAAACTGAGTAAACGACGTCATACATTAAACAGAACACAAGAGATACGTGAAGATAGAGGGGAACGCCCAGCATACGGTGGGATAACTTCACCCTATCGACACTACCATCTCAATCAAAACGAAGTAGCTTCAAATGGTCAGAGTACACGAAGACAGAAGATCAATCAACTTACTGGCATAACATTACGAATCGGACTCAACCATGGCTAAAAATAATATATTTATCATTAACTTATACTAATCGCTATATTTACAGATACCTATTAAACTATCAACCTAAGCTTTATGAGATGTCCTGACACATCTCATCCGGGGGAGTATGTTGCATGTCGTATGGTGAATTTCCTCTCCTGAATCTGCTGCAAGATCTGCAAAAGAGGAAAAGGAAACACAAAGAATCAAATTGCTAATGGAAATGTATTGGTACTTATCTGACGGGAGCGATGCAGCATGTCGGGGGTTTTGAATGATTACACTTACTTATGACAAGAGCCGTCATACTTTGTTATTATTATTGTCAATCTGACAATTCTCGTTTAATGGGTTGCACCAATAGAAATGTAATAGCAAAACATAATATGTAATTGTAATAGATTACTTTTTAGTTAAAATTGAATTGGAATGTTAGAGAAAATTGAATTGGAAATAGAGAAAAACAGTACCGGTTAGTTGCTAGCTAAATGTTAACTGCTAACTGAAAGTCAGTTGCATAGAAACAGTGAAGAGAGAAACATTAAAAAATAGAATTTGTGACATATATTAATAAAGTGTAAAGTTGGAAGAAAACAAAGTATAGTGAAGTTTTAATTTGCTTAAGGTGGATTATAAAATTTATAAAGATATCTATCAATTAAAGCCGTAAAACATTTGGTCCGTCAAAATAATCGTGTGTGATGTACCATCTCGTCGAACCAGATAGTACGTGCATCATACAACATATGTAAATATATTTGTGATTACATTTCATCAGTGATGTTAGTGGTAGCGCAACAAAACGACGGCCTCTTGCAATGGAGTAACGCTAGTTTTTTACTAAAACCAAAATCTTAAGTGCATAGCATTGCAGAGTTTTCTAAATTCAATTATTGTTCGTGACTGCATACCAAGGTTTCGGTACAAAACCCTTCGGACTAGAATTGTAGTCTATCTGCTCGAATGTTTAATGCAATTTGGTAATGGACACCTCTTATGCTGTTGAATGCCTCCCTCTTCCTTCTACCGGGCTTGTGACCATCTTGGGCGAATTAAGGCGCTTAGTGCCAAACATAATTAAGAAATGAAAAAATGAATTGAACTGAAGCCAATGAATTAAAAATTTTCTGCAATCTTGCGGTTCTACATCCCTTTAAAGTGTACTATTTTATTAAGTTTCTGTCGCATTGATACTTTTTCTGAATGTTTGTTCGCAATAAAGTAATATCGTGTGTTCAGATATTTTTCTATAATTAATTTTATGATTAGACTATAATGCATTACTTCATGCATGTGTTTTGAGTTTTCCATAAAAAGTCTTTGACCGATACATTTCGATTGAACTCGGCTTGAAATATCATTGAAGCATTTTTTTTGAAGGGTCGATTCATCATTCATTTGTTGAGCACGTTTAATCTCTACTTCAGTCATCTTACATATGGTGATTACACTTTGTGCTGGTGATTTCAAGCCTCTTCTGTTTTTGAATAGTATTAAAGATTTCGGACTAGTTGGACCTTGTATATCTTCAATACATTTGTCACACTTTAATACGTTGAAAAGCTTGAAGACAACGAAACCAGCTATGTATTCGACAACATGTTCTGCATAAATTGATAATTTTGCTGGATCCGCAGCATAACTATGCTCCATTAAAAAATCATTATCAGCTCCTTGCTCATCAAGAAATGATTCTTCAACCATAGATCTGCGATCGGTAGTATAATTGATTTGATCTTGCGCAGAAGATTTTCTTGCATTGAGAATAAGAATATGCTCTAATGGTAAGCAGTTTCCTATGCCACCATCTTTTAATTGTGTACGAAAAAGTATTTTTTTATGCCGTGAGATAAACTGCCTTACAGATGGATTATCATTATTCCCCAAACCTGCTCTAATTGAGCCAAAAAATAGCTCAAGATGGTCTTGGTTTATCTTATATAAAGGAATAAACTTCAGCTTTCTATTGACAATAAATCGCTCGAACAATATTTTAAAATTACTCATCCCAGCAATAAAGCCGACGAACCCAACATACCTTTTTGACTCGATAGCTGGAACCCCGGAAGGCACCCTTAGTTCTTTTATATATTTGATATGTTGATTGCAGCAGGTACTCAGTTCTTGAAAATTTCGTTCACATAGGGGTTGTTTTGTTGACGGAAATGCAGATAATCGTCTTGAATTCGAGATGTCAAATATTTCATTGAAAATTCGAATGAAATCTGCAGTTAATTGACTTCCAAGGAACTGTTTTAACTGCAAGCTTTCCCTACAAAAGTCTAAGGCATCAGCTACGGAATTACTGAAGGTTTGAACAGCCAATCGAACTTTCATTTTATGATTACTGAAGTGATTATACGCTTTTCTCAATTTATTGCCTAAGGGCAAACCATCACTTTCCTGTAATTTCTGTAAAGCAATTAAATACTCCCATTTGATCTGATTGCCATCGTGATCAGCCATACTTTCAAATCTGCTAATGTTTTGTAGCAGAGTTTGAACATATGGCAGCTATCAGGGTGTAAAATATACTTGGCCGGGGAATCATCAAAGGTAATATAGCCTTTAGATTTTACGGAGCGTACATCTGAGCCCAAAAGTTTCGTCATTGATAAGTTTGACGCCAGTCCATCAAAAGTAATTCCAGCCACTTCGACACCTGTGTCGAGCAGGTGTTGAACGCAGAGTGACAAAATGTTGGTCTTTTATTCAGCAGTAACAGTTATAGGAAAAAATGTAACTGGTATTTTCCAAGGTTTGTTGATAAAAACAGCCATGCAAACTAGCATTTGAGTAGCAATTTTGTTAACATTTCCACCGTCACGACGTAACCATAAAAATGTTGCCCATCTGTATTAAACATAAGCAGTTGAGCAGCCCCGTGGTAATCAGGAGTGGCTGCTCCTGAAGAGTTAAGGTGGTCACCCCGTCGAAACTGCTTAGTTTGTTTTACTAGTGTAAAGTAAACTACATCCTTCAAGTTTCCATCCTTTAGGCAGAGATGAGTGGTTCACTTCAGCCACTTTAACATCTTTAGGTTTGACATTCCCCTTGTAATGCAACGACCTTCTTCGGAGAAAGTAACGGTTGCTTTTTGTGTAATGTTTGCAATTGTCTCAAGCCTCCGTGTCCGCTAACTTTAACGAGGCAAAAAAATATTGAATTACTGTAGAGTAGATTGATTGACACCTAATAGAACTATTCTAAAGATAATAAAAAGTGATCGGTACGTCTTGTAGAGTAGAGTACGTGTGATAAGTATTTTGTAGTGTAGCTTTGTGGCTTGACAAGAACCCGCCTCATATGATCCCGCAAATGCTAGTCGTCAATCACGCGTACGCGGTCGTTAAGCGAAGCTAGTTAGCTGAGCCTGGTGTTGTTTATAGCTCGCTGACACTTGTTCCAGACCATCGGCACCCGTGTCCTACACGGGCATTTCGAAATTCATTACACATCCCAATCTACATGCTGACGTATGCTCATTTCATCGAAAATTAAATTGACCAGAATTGTTTCATTTTTTGCACAGCGCACAATATTCTTAATTGCATCAAATGCTTCTCGTGTAAAACCGGGTACGCATCCAACTCCTTCATACCATCTCCTTATGGTCTTCTGATGGGGCAAAGTCTTTGACGAATCTTCGATAGTAGGTTGCCAGACCCAGAAAACTTCGTAGTTGGCGTTTGGTGTTGGCCAGCTTTTCACGGCTTCAATTTTCTCAGGGTCTGTTTTGACCCCTTCTGCTGATACGACGTGTCCCAGGTATTTTACTTCAGCTGCGAAAAGGGTACACTTGTCGGGACTAAGTTTCAAATTTGCCAGTCGCGATCGGGAGAAACCTCTTCTAAGTTCCGCACATGCTCTTCGAACGTTCTTCCGAAGACAATGATGTCATCTAGGTACACCAAGCAGGTTTTCCAGGTGAGGCCACGTAGCACGTATCCCATCAGGCATTCGAAAGTTGCTGGAGCATTGCAAAGCCCAAATGGCATCACCACAAACTGCCACATTCTGGTCCCAATTGAAAATACGGTCTTCTCTCGGTCCTTCTTGTTGATTTCTACCTGCCAGTAGCCACTCTTGAGATCGAGTGTAGAAAACCATTTTGCGTCGGCTAAAGTGTCCATGATGTCATCGATGCGTGGGAGTGGGTAACTATCTTTCTTAGTGACGTCGTCCAGCTGCCTATAGTCGACACAAAAACGAGTGCTACCATCCTTTTTCTTTACTAGAACTACAGGCGCGGCCCATGGACTGACAGAAGGTTCAATTACACCTTGTTTTTCCATGTCCGAGATCAGCGCGCCCACTTCTCCTTGTTTGGCTATAGGGAGACGTCTCGGTGCTTGTCGAATCGGCTTGGCTCCCTGTATATCTATGACGTGAGTTACCAGACTCGTTCGGCCTTGGTCATCCGGGCTTGTTGAGAAGATGTCACTGTACTTGGTGACCAGATCAGAGGCTCGTTTGAATAGCTGCACTGGCAATTTGACTTGCTTCAATATGGCAGACGTGGATTCCTGGGCTTTATCTGTGTCTTGCCTCCTTTTGCAATGATGGTCGTGAGTAGCTTCCAAAGAGGTGATGGTGGAAACAGGCTGGTAGCTGCCGATGACTTCTCCCGCTTTGATGCTCGTGGTTGAGTCTGCGGTGTAAAGGACTCTAACCGGCACATATCCGTTCCTTAAAGATCTTACAAGGCTTCGTCCTACAATCAAACTGCGCAATGCGGACGTCTTCGTTGTCTCTATCAGATAAGATCGCTGGTCTCCAGAATCACCATCAAGCTTGGCCCATACAATGCTTTCGGAAGAATTCGGTACATCAGTGTCAGTACATACCACTACATTCATCTTGGGAATTTGGACGCTGGGATCCTCCATCAGTACTTCAACATTCTGCCATTTCAATACACGTTTGCCCAAATCCAACGTGATTCCGTGTGGTCGCAGAAAATCCATTCCGAGAATGCAGTCATCCATAATGTTCGCGACCAGAAAATTATGTCGGAACGCAAGGTCTCCCAACTGTATCTGGAGGTTGACCTCTCCATGAACAGGTGCAGTTTCTCCCGTAGCTGTTCGTAGTGAGAAAATTCTGCCCTTGTGAAGTTGTTGCTGTCTAACTAGGTCTGGTTGGATAATCGATCGGGTTGCACATGTGTCGATTGTTATGGTGCAGTGTTCTCCGTTAACTTGACCCGGAAGGCATAAGTCCGCTTCTCCACGATGTAGTCTTGACACGGTGATGGTGGTGCTGGGGACGTCGATCCTCCTAGCCAACCTCTGCCCCACGAAGTTGGCTCTTACATGTTTCCCGACCCCTGTCTTTGAAGGGCTTCCATTCTGGGCTCCTGACTCGGTCTGGATAGCTCGGTTTTCTTCGCTTCTTGTGTTCTTTCTTCAGGTGCCCCTTCTCTCCGCAATTTCAGCATCTAGGCGCACCATTTACATGCGGGTCTCGCTCAATTTCCACGCGCTCACACCTGCACTCGTCTGTCACTACCTCACGAACCCGGGCAGTGGTACGAGTCACATTTTTCGCTGCCTCAAAGTTCAGGCTGTAAGCCAATGCGTCCTTAAGCGTTTGCTTTTGAGCTAAACGCACTGCTTGTTGCAACTCCAGGTCCTTTAGTGCGCTGATGAATGCTTCTGTTGCTGCATCATCTCGATGTTCTGGGTCGTAGGCTGCGTAAGCCAAAAGTGCTAGTCGCTCAATGTCTTGGGCTAGCTGCTGTAAGGTTTCACCAGACTTCTGCACCCGATGCCTTAGCTGTGACCGATAAATCTGCTTTAGATGATCGTCTCCATAACGCATGTCAAGCGCATTCATTATAGCATTCGGGTTTGAGTGCAATTCAACGGGGATCGTCTGCAAAAGCTCGGCAGCTGGGCCTCTTAGAGCAATATTCAATGCAGTTGCTCGTTCCTGCTCATTCCAGTGATTTATGCGAGCGATAGCTTGAAACTGGTTTTTGTAAATACTCCAGACCGTTTGCCCGTCGAATATTGGTGCTTGCACATTTCTAGATGAGCTTTGCGCTGCGGTTATAAGTGGGGCTGGTGAGATGGTTACTACTGCCTTCGCTGCTTCCAAGTCCTATTTCACTTTTTCCATCTCATGGTTGATTCTCTCTTCGACCTGGCTGATCTCAAGGTTGATTCTCTCCTCGACCTAGTATACCTTTTCCTCGACGCATTTAATTTGGCTGTTGAGACTACTGAGCTCCGCTTTTATTTCGGTTGACTGTTTTTCCAGCTTCTGTGTGATGTCTGCCTTGATTTCGAACGCTTGTTGGTCTAGCTTCGCTGGTTGTTCATTTAGCTTCACAGCTAAACTGGATGTCTGTTCATTTAGCTGCGCTGATTGTTCATCTAGCTTCGCAGTTAAATTGGATGACTGTTATCGCTGCTCTTGCTGCATCAGCATCAACATTTGCATCAGCGCATTTTCTGGTTCCTTTGGTTTTGGTGTTTCCGCTTCACCACCTTCTGCGCCGTTTTCTGCATTTGAGAGCTTACCCGAATCCAGATTCACGCCTTCCGACTTGATCGCGTCACGCAAGCGTGCAATCAGTATGGCCTTTGTACATTGTGGGGCCAGATTTCGCTGTTCCAACTCCTCTTTGAACTCCAATATGCTCAATTGATTAATTTTTAGATGAAAGTTTCCTGGCATTTTTATTGTTTCGGCTATTTTTCCACCAGTTTCCACGTTAGTTTACACTATTGTGCACTTTAAAAATGTTTAAACGTTTTCACTTCCAAAATTTTCTATCTCACTTCTTGACACCAATGTCGCGTGTTATGGTTCGCGACCAATAATTTTAATGTTCCGGAGAAGTGAAAACGCAATATCTATTAAATTAAATTAAAAGAGTTTATTTATTTACTGAAAAAATGCACAATCACTATTTTAACTATTTCACAATTTTAATCAGAATCTAACTTTCACTTGTCAATTAAATTTCTATCGCAATTGTCTACTAAAATCACTTCACACTCAAACAATCAATATCGCCTGTACTTCACGTATCGCAGTTTTCTATCGCAGTTGTAATGAATGATCCCCCCATTCATTCAGCTCGCCTTTATATAGGGTCTCTAATCATTCAACTCAGTTCTCGTACATTGGTGAATTAGCGGGAACATTCCAGCAGCGTAATGAATGGAGCAGTGACACTTTCAGATGTTGATCATGCTTGGTGGGTTCTCGTGGTTTCGAGTAAATTCATTTTGTTGATGTTCTTAATTGTTGTGAAAACAATTGCGACAGTAGCTCGCAGAATTATTTGTGATATTTTTCAAATGTATTTAAGCGGGTCTCCCTAAATGGGAAAGGGAGCCTTAAAAATTGTGTTTACCAAAGGTAGGTATATGGGGCATCAGAAGAAAATTCTTGATGAGAGCTTGCCAAAACAGGACTTTAAGCAGTGCTGCTAGTCTCATGGTGCGTAGTTGAGGGAAACGTACAGTAAATATGTATCTTCTTTATGCCTGGACACATTTGATCTTAGAACTCTGGAGATAGCCCTTTATAAGCACAACAATAACAAATACCTTCGAAGTCAAAATTTGCCCAACTTACATTTTCCTCAGTAAAGTTTAAGTAGTCCTATGCAAGGTCCTTTTATCCTGTAAGTTCCATGAAAATCTATAGATATTTACGGAAGCTATGCCGTTTGAAATTTCTCCAATTATAAAAATTACTACACATGATTTTCCTACTATATAGGCTTTCCATCGACCTGGGCACTACAGTTTTGATTGGATGTTCTCAACATTTTCAGATAATATGTATAACATATGCAAATATATTTGTGATTACATTTCATCAGTGATGTTAGTGGTAGCGCAACAAAACGACGGCCTCTTGCAATGGAGTAACGCTAGTTTTTTACTAAAACCAAAAACTTAATGTGCATAGCATTGCAAAGTTTTCTAAATTCAATTATTTTTCGTGACTGCATACCAAGGTTTCGGTACAAAACCCTTCGGACTAGAATTGTAGTCTATCTGCTCGAATGTTTAATGCAATTTGGTAATGGACACCTCTTATGCTGTTGAATGCCTCCCTCTTCCTTCTACCGGGCTTGTGACCATCTTGGGCGAATTAAGGCGCTTAGTGCCAAACATAATTAAGAAATGAAAAAAATGAATTGAACTGAAGCCATGTAGCAACCACGGAAGTCACCGCAGTTGCAGACATTAAGTAATTAGCAGAGAGGTGTGTAGCTCGGGGTGGCATACTGAGGCCGGCTAGCGCTCAGTCGTGTCGTGGGTCTTCCGGGACACCCTCTGCTCATGCTGAGCCACCTTACATAAAAACTAGCACAAAGGGAAAAGGATGGGAAAGGGGGAGGTCATTTTGAGAAATGAAAATAAGGTTTCTAATGTGACATGGCCGTTTTATTTACAAAAATCCAAAAATTATACAACAAAACCATTCACAAATTTTACAAAAAAAAAAGGGAAAAAACTAATTTCAATCAAATACGCCCCTTCAAAATTGGATTTAAGCCAATAAAGAGTAAATCAAGGTTAATTACATTTACAAAACTATATAAAATCAAATAATTTAAAACAATGCAAAAAGTAAGAAAATAAATTTATACTCACTTACTTTCCTGCAAAACTCCGAGCGCTCGGGGAAAGGCCAAGAAAGAAGCGGGGGCTCTGAAAACCAAAAGGAGAAATCTCTGGAATGTACAAAAAAAAAATTCAAGAGAGATGGTAAAACGGCCACCTTTTGCAATTTTCACACTGGCTTATTTGCACTGTTTGACTTTTCACTCTTATCCTCTGGCACTATTTTGTTGTTTCTTTTCACTTTAAAATAGAATTTGTTTAAATTCACAGTCTTTTCGTTCTTCCTGTTTTTTTTTCACTTCTTCTTAATTCTTTCGGTTATCTTTAAATCTCAGTTAATTCACAACACACTTTGAATTAGTTTGTGTCTTCGTTAAAGTTACACTCTGTCACATAAGCTTTCGTACTTTCTGTACTACCATACAAATTAAACTATTTTCCCCCAAAATTCACCCAACACCAACACTGGAAATCCCAACCCCACATTAAAATCTCCAAAACGCAAGTCAAGATACACTTTTAATTCACCAAAAACTCTTCTTCCTCCGGACAAAGAACTTCTACTTTTTAACTTGCAACGGACTCGCAAAACGGAAAAATTCACTCCCAAAGCGCTCACCCTTCTTTTCCCACGTCCAATACCGACTGCCCAATCCTCCCAACTTAATTTCACTTTCCACCTTTATCCCATCCGATCCCGCAATCCAAATTCTTCTCCAATTACCGCTGTCGCATCTGGGTAACGTAATCGAAGTTCATTACACTTCGATTCCGCTACCCACACATCTTTTGGTCCATATCGACAAACTCAATAATATCCATTTTTTACATATGGCAATTTGAACACTCCAAGAAGTGCTTGGTTGAATTCAAAGTGTCACATATACACATTTCGGAAACTATTGGTTTTGCCGATACCCCAAAAAGAGTGCTTCCGTGCGCCCGGGGGAACTTGAACTCGGGGTTCCAGCAGTCCCACGGTCGAAAACTCGTGACGTAACCAATGGAGCTATGCCTTATCGATCTCCCATTTATCAGATTAGCAACTTCAACGATGTATCTGGGCATGAGATTGAATTTTGTTAGTAGGGAAACGTGAATTAATTTTCGTTAGCAAGAAAAATAAAATTTGTTAATGGGAACTAGTGAATAGAATTTGTTAGTATGAAGGAAGGAATTAGGTTTTGTTAGTAAGAATGAATAGAATGAAATTTTGTTAGTGGGAATTAATGTAGGGAGTGTTGTTAGTGGGAAGATTAAACTTCTTATTATATTATTAGGGTGTTCTAACTGGAAATCAGGGAAAGGGTAGGATTGTGATGATGTGGACATAAAAATTAAAGGAAAATAGGAAAAATGTTAATATAAATAAATACACAGAGGAAAAGGTAGGAGTGCCCAAAGGAAAGTGACAATGTTAGGGCGGCAATTTGAAGTTGCGAATGGGAGGAATTAAAAATTTTCTGCAATCTTGCAGTTCTACATCCCTTTAAAGTGTACTATTTTATTAAGTTTCTGTCGCATTGATACTTTTTCTGAATGTTTGTTCGCAATAAAGTAATATCGTGTGTTCAGATATTTTTCTATAATTAATTTTATGATTAGACTATAATGCATTACTTCATGCATGTGTTTTGAGCTTTCCATAAAAAGTCTTTGACCGATACATTTCGATTGAACTCGGCTTGAAATATCATTGAAGCATTTTTTTTTGAAGGGTCGATTCATCATTCATTTGTTGAGCATGTTTAATCTCTACTTCAGTCATCTTACATATGGTGATTACACTTTGTGCTGGTGATTTCAAGCCTCTTCTATTTTTGAAAAGTATTAAAGATTTCGAACTAGTTGGACCTTGTATATCTTCAATACATTTGTCACACTTTAATACGTTGAAAAGCTTGAAGACAACGAAACCAGCTATGTATTCGACAACATGTTCTGCATAAATTGATAATTTTGCTGGATCCGCAGCATAACTATGCTCCATTAAAAAATCATTATCAGCTCCTTGCTCATCAAGAAATGATTCTTCAACCATAGATCTGCGATCGGCAGTATAATTGATTTGATCTTGCGCAGAAGATTTTCTTGCATTGAGAATAAGAATATGCTCTAATGGTAAGCAGTTTCCCATGCCACCATCTTTTAATTGTGTACGAAAAAGTATTTTTTTATGCCGTGAGATAAACTGCCTTACAGATGGATTATCATTATTCCCCAAACCTGCTCTAATTGAGCCAAAAAATAGCTCAAGATGGTCTTGGTTTATCTTATATAAAGGAATAAACTTCAGCTTTCTATTGACAATAAATCGCTCGAACAACATTTTAAAATTACTCATCCCAGCAATAAAGCCGACGAACCCAACATACCTTTTTGACTCGATAGCTGGAACCCCGGAAGGCACCCTTAGTTCTTTTATATATTTGATATGTTGATTGCAGCAGGTACTCAGTTCTTGAAAATTTCGTTCACATAGGGATTGTTTTGTTGACGGGAATGCAGATAATCGTCTTGAATTCGAAATGTCAAATATTTCATTGAAAATTCGAATGAAATCTGCAGTTGATTGACTTCCAAGGAACTGTTTTAACTGCAAGCTTTCCCTACAAAAGTCTAAGGCATCAGCTACGGAATTACTGAAGGTTTGAACAGCCAATCGAACTTTCATTTTATGATTACTGAAGTGATTATGCGCTTTTCTCAATTTATTGCCTAAGGGCAAACCATCACTTTCCTGTAATTTCTGTAAAGCAATTAAATACTCCCATTTGATCTGATTGCCATCGTGATCAGCCATACTTTCAAATCTGCTAATGTATTGTAGCAGAGTTTGAACATATGGCAGCTATCAGGGTGTAAAATATACTTGGCCGGGGAATCATCAAAGGTAATATAGCCTTTAGATTTTACGGAGCGTACATCTGAGCTCAAAAGTTTCGTCATTGATAAGTTTGACGCCAGTCCATCAAAAGTAATTCCAGCCACTTCGACACCTGTGTCGAGCAGGTGTTGAACGCAGAGTGACAAAATGTTGGTCTTTTATTCAGCAGTAACAGTTATAGGAAAAAATGCAACTGGTATTTTCCAAGGTTTGTTGATAAAAACAGCCATGCAAACTAGCATTTGAGTAGCAATTTTGTTAACATTTCCGCCGTCACGACGTAACCATAAAAATGTTGCCCATCTGTATTAAACATAAGCAGTCGAGCAGCCCCGTGGTAATCAGGAGTGGCTGCTCCTGAAGAGATAAGGTGGTCACCCCGTCGAAACTGCTTAGTTTGTTTTACTAGTGTAAAGAAAACTACATCCTTCAAGTTTCCATCCTTTAGGCAGAGATGAGTGGTTCACTTCAGCCACTTTAACATCTTTAGGTTTGACATTCCCCTTGTAATGCAACGACCTTCTTCGGAGAAAGTAACGGTTGCTTTTTGTGTAATGTTTGCAATTGTCTCAAGCCTCCGTGTCCGCTAACTTTAACGAGGCAAAAAAATATTGAATTACTGTAGAGTAGATTGATTGACACCTAATAGAACTATTCTAAAGATAATAAAAAGTGATCGGTACGTCTTGTAGAGTAGAGTACGTGTGATAAGTATTTTGTAGTGTAGCTTCGTGGGTTGACAAGAACCCACCTCATATGATCCCGCAAATGCTAGTCGTTAACCACGCGTACGTGGTCGTTAAGCGAAGCTAGTTAGCTGAGCCTGGTGTTGTTTATAGCTCGCTGACACTTGTGCCAGACCATCGGCACCCGTGTCCTACACGGGCATTTCGAAATTCATTACACATCCCAATCTACATGCTGACGTATGCTCATTTCATCGGAAATTAAATTGACCAGAATTGTTTCATTTTTTGCACAGCGCACAATATTCTTAATTGCATCAAATGCTTCTCAACTCCTGCATACCATCTCCTTATGGTCTTCTGATGGGGCAAAGATTTTTCGCATGTAGTGCGAACATACTCGTAGGCTTTGGGCGATAAAAAGTTTAAATTGAGAGCAAATGCTCTAACAGCTGGGTCAAAAATATAATCTAATGTCTCATTGAGAGTAGCTGCACTTGCAAAGTTGTGACATCTTCTTCTTTAGGTTTTTGCACTCAGGAAGTCTACACTCTGCATATTCCTACATAAACAGCATTCTAAATTTTTGTTTGAAGTGATTTAGTTTTTAACACAAATGTTTGAACGACAGGCGCTCTACAATATGCGAAATAGTAAACAAACAGAACTAGACCATAAAACCCAGCAAAAAATATCAGTAAAATAACTATTTTTAAATCCTCCTACGACGGCAAAATTGCATTATCATTCCTTTTCTCTTGTTTCGAATTAGGACAAGGAATCAAATAAAATTAAAAAGCCATAGCTTAAAGGACTGCATTATATATATTTTCATAATTAATCGAAAATACCAAATTAATAACTTAGTATTATTTGTATGATTGTTGTTTGTTATTATTTGCTGGAATCATTTTTCTAAACACACACAAGGACATTGTTTTATATTGATATAAAAAAATACTTACTTCTGAGGACCAGTCCATTCCCTGTACGGTTACCTTTGCGTTGATTGAACTGCCTGAAGCCATCTGGGATTGACCATATTACAATAGAAATACGTTTGTATCATTCACACAAATAAGACTTCCTCGAACGCTATCTTGAAGGCTACCCGATTGATGAAAAGCTGTTATTCCATCTATATTTGCGGCGAGAGAAGCAAAGGAAGTGTTCTAGAATGTACAAAAAAAAAATTATGTGCTCCAATTTTATTTTAAAATACATTCACACAAATATTTACCGCCCATTCTTCTATATCTACGTCCTCTGCAATTATGGATGGAACAAAATCAAAATTTGAAAAACTGCTAGCACGATTCTCCCCTGCCTATGAAAAGACATTGATTAAGAGTAACTGCCATTCCAATCAAAAATTACCATCGATTCAGATATAGAAGAATTTACTCCATAAGAGTTTGAAAAAACCGTTGTTGCCGTGAAACTCTCAACTTTATCTCCAAATTTCTGTGAAAAATTTGCGTTATTTCTTTCAATTCATGTTCGATAAATTACTTACATCTGAAACGCAAATCATTTCATGTTCCGCAGACCCAAGTTAATCACTCTTTTTGTTAACCTATTTATAAAAAAAAATACTATAAAATCTTTTACAATTATGTGATGATTTTTAAGTCTAAAGTCCGAACGAGGAACTGACCTCTCATCGGTTCTAGACGTTAAGTCTGAGTCGTGCCAACGAATGGTACCAACCGGTCAACCAATCCGTGCACCGTAATCCATTTGAGCGGTGGCTGCTTGTCGGCCAGCTAGATTGGAGAGGATTTCGGTTGCGGTTCTCAAAATGGATTACGCTCATTTACAATTTTTCAGCCACCATTAAACGCCCGTTTCAAACGCGTCGAAAACACAATCATACGGAGAGGAAACCTATTTTACGTTACTCCGTATTTCTTCATTCATCCAGTCAAAGTACCAAACAAATCTAATTCCTATTTCGCGTTCCCGAATTTTACCGACGCGGTACCGAAAAATATACTACGTTAACGTGAATCCGAAAAAAACTACGCCAAGGAAAAAAACAAATCAACAAAGGTACCGCGTACCGCGCGCGACGCGAAACCGACCTCAGCGGATTTTTTCGAACCCTACCCTCGCGACGGCATACTTACCATGCACTCTACCTCCCGCTGGAAAGAAACGAAGGCCCACTGGAAAGGAAAGTCGTTGTTAAGCTTAGCAATACATAGTTTTATTCATTTCTTTGCTTGCCTACTCATTGCAATTCGAAATCAGGTTGTCTTCTACAATTTCTTCTATATGTCTTTATATTAAACTTCTTCGATCAATATACATAATTAGCAAAAAAAAAAGATCATTCAGCATATCGCGTTTGTTTTTTTTTGTTCATGGTTTGTTTATAGTTAAATTTAAAACAGTTAATGACTTATTTCAATTTGATCTATGTTATATTAAAAATACCATCGATAATAATGCACAACAATAAAAATTAGGGATAAAAGAATAATTGCGTTTAAGATACCGATGAATTGGTGCTAAGGAGTATGTTATTAGTTACCATTGTTAATAGCGAGTAATAGTTAATGGATATATTATCATGCTACCTATATTTAAATTTATTTACTTTAATATATTAACACTAAAAATTTAGAATCCATTGCAGCAATAATAAAGTCAAAGTCAAAGTCAAAAGCGCTTTAGTAAACGGCACCTTAACGCATATGAAAACTAAATATACACAAAAAACTGTCCTTGTATTATAAGACGAATTCTGTATTAAATTAAATTAATAAAAAATAACCAACATTGCATGCCTTTGTCTATAATTAAGAATGAATGGATGTATTCTAAAATCGAAAACTATAACCCCGTATATTATTATGTATTGAGTTCTTACTTAGGGAGATTTTCGTCGGGTCGTTTAATATAATCACTATATGTGAAGCATGGAATATTAACGGATCACCAGGATAAGCTATAAAATCTGCGCCAAATGCTTCACCTGATGTAACGTACATTCCCTTCTCCCATAAATCGAGAAACAAGTTATATTTCAATGAATTTTCATTATTGTTGGGAAGCTTCACAACACAACCTTCATGTGGAAAAGGATGTTGGTAAGGAATATCGATCGACGCATTTTGATTATCGAATTTGAAATTTTCAGATACTTCAGCTAGGACCTCATCGGCACTTATATTTATGTCTTTTGCGCCGACCCAAAACCGTAGCGGTATTTCTCGCTTGCCAGTAATTATTTTATCAATATTTTTCAAAGTATTAGCGAGTTTTCTATCTTTAAGATAAGTTATTTGCTCTTCTATTCGTTTGCTAGCTAGATATTTGTAAGATTCTTTTTCTTTTTTAGTTGGTGCCTGAATAAGTAAATCTTTAGACAAAAGGATAGCAAAACCTTTTTCGATAAGTAATCTTGTTTCATAGCAATTGAACTCGGCAGGAAGTCCAAAACTACCAGGTGTCCGGCCGCGGGAATCGCATGTGCCGATCAAGCAACCAACAATCCGATGTTCCGAACGAATTTTCATATAGGCATCAGCGTTAAAACAATATGCTGTCCCATTCAAATAAGTTAAATAAATCGGATTAATTGAACTACCTGATGCATTCATTTCGCGCTTGAAATCCCCGGTACAGATGGGGCGACCTTTGTGATAAGAAAGCTCACGATACGAAAACAGTGGGCAAAGCGCCACGTGATGAACGTGGCTGATGCGTGAGCCCCAATCGCGAAGCACTATCGGCTCCCTATTGTAGCTCCGTTGACTGGTGCACTTGGACTACTCCCCAAATGAGCTCCACTATTGGCTAACGTTTTATAAAACCTAGAAGAACAATCTCTTATTAATCTGTAATTTTTAGTGATTTTACCCACACCAGCTCCTAAATACGATAAACAACTAATGACCGCAGTCTGATTCACTGGGGTGCTCCATTAAATACGCCACAATGCAAATAGGTACACACACGTTCCCGTCCGTTGCATGGAACCGGTTCAGGCTTAAGACGAAATGTCTACGGAATGCAAGTTACTAAGCAGTAATCGTAGTAAACACTGAAGAAATGTACCTTTGCTGCACTTCCCAAATGCGAACCACTTCCAAAAAAACGAATAGGAATCAAATTGAGAAAATTCGCTTCGATTAACACGAGCGCGACTTGTAGTGTCAAAGCGGGCGGACTTACACACTCTGCTACCATGTGGTTGTCAATTCACTTTGACATCACACGGCAAAATTAACGTGGGATGTGCAAACGTCACGAACAACATGAGATGGCAAGCCACATGGCAGCAAGGTGTATTGGTATTGGTCGTCGCGTCGTCGAATGGTTCATTACAATTATTTATAACTATTTTTCATTACAGAAAATGCAGCCAAGTTTCTGTCTGTTCTTAGTTTTTTCTCAGCGCTAGATAATGTAAAATTCTGGAAGAAGAAAACAAAAGAAAAATAAAAACCCTTATTATAAATTTCTGAATAACCATTTTCCAAGATGAACCCCCTCCTTCCCTAATCGTCGGCAGAAATATAGGCAGACGTGCTTCACAAACCTAGCAACAATAAAACATTACCAAGGAAACTTATCAAATAAATATTCCGCAATATCTCACAATAGTTTCTGCTGATGAACTCGAAGGATTACTCCACAAATAATTTGAAGAAGCCTGCGTAAGAAATTCATGGAGCAAATCTGACTATAATGCATGCCACTTCTTACCTGTGTTGAATGATCACTGCTATATCCATCACATCCACCAAATTTTGCCATGCCAATAAACTCGATGGAAATTATCTGAATTGTTTTATGCATAATTAGCGTTTTATGCATAATATATAAATATATATACATATATGTATATATATATGATATACAGATGTATATATATATATATATATATATATATATATATATATATATATATATATATATATATATATAAATATATATATGTATGTATGTATATATATATATATATATATATATATATATATATATATATATATATATATATATATATATATATATATATATATATATATATATATATTGTTACATGTACAAATAAAATTTGCGAGCTACTGTCGCAATTGTTTTCACAACAATTAAGAACATCAACAAAACGAATTTACTCGAAACCACGAGAACCTAACAAGCATGAACAACATCTGAAAGTGAGTCACTGCTCCATTCATTCATGCTGGAATGTTCCCGCTAATTCACCAATGTACGAGAACTGAGTTGAATGATTAGACACCCTATATAAAGGTGAGCTGAATGAATGGGGGAATCAATCATTCGACCGCGATAAGAGCTGCGATAGTGTGTGGGTTGCGATATTGTTTGAGTAATAGAAAAGTGCTTTTCGTAATAGTGAAGTGATTTAGAAGACAATTGCGATAGGAAATTTATGGACAAGTGTTAGACTTCTAATAGTCAAAATTAAAATTAGTGAAAGTGTTAAATTGATCATTGTGCATTTTTGTAATTAAATAAACTCTTTTAACTTAAATTAAAAGACATTGCGTTTTCACTTTCCCGGAACATTAAAATTATTGGCCGCGAACCAAAAACACGCGACAATGGTGTCAAGAAGTGAGAAAGAAAATTTTGGAAGTGAAAACGTTTAAACATTTTTAAAGTGCACAATAGTGGAAACTGGTGGAAAAATGCCAGGAAATCCACATCTAAAAATTAATCAATTGAGCATATCGGAGCTCAAAGAGGAGTTGGAACAGCGAAATCTGGCCACGCAAGGTACAAAGGCCATACTGATTGCACGCTTGCGTGACGCGATCGAGTCGGAAGGCGTAAATCTGGATTCGGGTGAGCTCACTGATGCGGAAAAAGGTGCAGAAGGTGGAGAAGTAGAAACACCAAAATCAAAGGAGCCAGAAACTACGCTAATGCAAATGTTAATGCTGATGTCATCCAGTCTAACTGCGAAGCTAGATGAACAATCAGCGAAGCTCAATGAACAGTCGTCTAGCCTCACTGCGAAGCTAGATGAACAATCCACGAAGCTAAATGAACAATCAGCGAAGCTAGATCAACAAACGTTCGAAATCAAGGCACACATCAAGGCAGACATCGCACAGAAGTTGGAGAAACAGTCAACTGATTTGAAGCCAGATTTGGAAAAACAGTCTACCGAAATAAAAGCAGAGCTCAGTAGTCTCAACAGCCAAATTAGATGCGTCGAGGAAAAGGTATACTAGGTCGAGGAGAGAATCAACCTTGAGATCAGCCAGGTCGAAGAGAGAATCAACCATGAGATGGAAAAAGTGAAATAGGACTTGGAAGCAGCGAAGGCAGTAGTAACCACCTCACCAGCCCCGTTTATAACCGCAGCGCAAAGCACATCCAGAATTGTGCAAGCACCAATATTCGACGGGCAAACGGTCTGGAGTATTTACAAGACCCAGTTTGAAGCTGCCCAAGGGCAAATCACTGGAATGAGCAGGAACGAGCAACTGCATTGAATCTTGCTCTAAGAGGCCCAGCTGCCAAGCTGTTGCAGACGATCCCCGTTGAATTGCACTCAAACCCGAATGCTATAATGAATGCGCTCGACATGCGTTATGGAGACGATCATCTAAAGCAGATTTATCGGTCACAGCTAAGGCATCGGGTGCAGAAGTCTGGTGAAACCTTACAGCAGCTAGCCCAAGACATTGAGCGACTAGCACTTTTGGCATACGCAGCCTACGACCCAGAACATCGAGATGATGCAGCAACAGAAGCATTCATCAGCGCACTAAAGGACCCGGAATTGCAACAAGCCGTGCGTTTAGCTCAAAAGCAAACGGTTAAGGACACATTGATTTATAGCCTGAACTATGAGGCAGCGAAAAATGTGACTCGTAACACAGCCTGGCTCCATGAGGTAATGGCAAACGAGTGCAGGTGTGAGCGCGTGGAAAATGAGCGAGAGCCGCATGTAAATGGTGCGCCTAGATGCTGGATTTGCGGAGAGAAGGGGCACCTGCAAAGAGACTGCAAGAAGCCAAGAAAACGGAGCTATTGTCCGGGATGGTGGAGATCCAGACCGTGTCAGGAGCCTAGAATGGAGGCCCATCAAACTGCAAGCGCCGACTTCGTGGGGCAGAGGTTGGCTAGGAGGATCGACGCCCCCAGCACCACCATCACCGTGTCAAGACTACATCGTGGAGAAGCGGACTTATGCCTTCCGGGTCAAGTTAACGGAGAACACTGCACCATAACAATCGACACTGGTGCAACCCGATCGATTGTCCGACCAGACCTAGTGAGACAGCAACAACTTCACAAGGGCAGAATTTTCTCACTACGGACAGCTACGGGAGAAACTGCACCTGTTCATGGAGAGGTCAACCTCCAGATACAGTTGGGAGACCTTGTGTTCCGACATAATTTTCTGGTCGCGAACATTATGGATGACAGCATTCTTGGAATGGATTTTCTGCGACCACATGGAATCACGTTGGATTTGGGCAAACGTGTATTGAAATGGGAGAATGTTGAAGTACTGATGGAGGATCCCAGCGTCCAAATTCCCAAGATGAATGTCGTGGTATGTACTGACACTGATGTACCGAATTCTTCCGAAAGCATTGTATGGGCCAAGCTTGATGGTGATTCTGGAGACCAGCGATCTTATCTGATAGAGCCAACGAAGACGTCCGCATTCCGCAGTTTGATTGTAGGACGAAGCCTTGTAGGATCTTTAAGGAACAGATATGTGCCGGTTAGAGTCCTTGACACCGCAGACTCAACCACGAGCATCAAAGCGGGAGAAGTCATTGGCAGCTGCAAGCCTGTTTCCACCATCACCTCTTTGGAAGCCAATCACGACCATCATCGGAAAAGGGGGCAAGACACAGACAAAGCCCGGGAATCTACGTCTGTCATATTGAAGCAAGTCAAATTGCCAGTGCAGCTATTCAAACGAGCCTCTGATCTGGTCACCAAGTACAGTGACATCTTCTCAACAAGCCCGGATGACCAAGGCCGAACGAGTCTGGTAACTCACATCATAGATACACAGGGAGCCAAGCCGATTCGACAAGCACCGAGACGTCTCCCTATAGCCAAACAAGGAGAAGTCGGCGCGCTGATCTCGGACATGGAAAAACAAGGCGTAATTGAACCTTCTGTCAGTCCATGGGCCGCGCCTGTAGTTCTAGTAAAGAAAAAGGATGGTAGCACTCGTTTTTGTGTCGACTATAGGCAGCTTAACGACGTCACTAAGAAAGATAGTTACCCGCTCCCACGCATCGATGACATCATGGACACTTTAGCTGACGCCAAATGGTTTTCTACACTTGATCTCAGGAGTGGCTACTGGCAGATAGAAATCGACAAGAAGGACCGCGAGAAGACCGCATTTTCAGTTGGGACCGGATTATGGCATCTTGTGGTGATGCCGTTTGGGCTTTGCAATGCTCCAGCCACTTTCGAACGCCTGATGGAGTACGTGCTGCGTGGTCTCACCTGGAAAACCTGCTTGGTGTACCTAGATGACATCATCCTCATCGGGAAAACGTTCGAAGAGCACGTGCGGAACTTAGAAGAGGTTTTCTCCCGATTGCGGTTGGCGAATTTGAAACTTAGTCCCGACAAGTGTACTCTTTTCGCAGCTGAAGTAAAATACCTGGGACACTTCGTATCAGCAGAAGGGGTCAAAACAGACCCTGGAAAAATTGAAGCCGTGAAAAGCTGGCCAACACCAAACAACAAGCGCCAACTACGAAGTTTTCTGGGTCTGGCAACCTACTATTGAAGATTCGTCAAAGACTTTGCCAAAATAGCTAAGTGTCTCCATCAGCTAACCGAGAAAAATCATCCGTATGTCTGGAATGAACAATGCCAGACAGCCTTTGAGACCCTGAAAGAAAAGCTGTGTGAATCACCCGTGCTGGCGTATCCGAAACCCAGAAAAATGTTTGTAGTTGACACCGATGCGAGCAACGGCGGTATTGGAGCTGTACTCTCCCAGCAGATCGATGGCGAAGAAAGAGTCCTCTCGTATTACAGTCAAGTTCTCTCAAAAAGTGAGAGGAACTACTGCGTGACCAGGAAGGAGCTATTGGCTATAATAGAGGCCACCAAGCAGTTCCACAAGTACCTATATGGCCAGAAATTTTTTCTTCGAATGGACCATGCATCACTGAGATGGCTGCTCAACTTCAAAAACCCCGAGGGACAAGTTGCGAGATGGATCGAAAGATTGCAGTCATACGACTACGAAATTATTCATCGGAAGGGCAGAGTTCATGGAAATGCTGACGCCGTATCCCGCCGTCCATGTCCAGCTAACTGCAAGCATTGCCGACGGATTGAGGAAAAGGAACCGCCCGTTGATCTGCGATTGATAACCTCAACTTCAAAAACCCCGAGGGACAAGTTGCGAGATGGATCGAAAGATTGCAGTCATACGACTACGAAATTATTCATCGGAAGGGCAGAGTTCATGGAAATGCTGACGCCCTATCCCGCCGTCCATGTCCAGCTAACTGCAAGCATTGCCGACGGATTGAGGAAAAGGAACCGCCCGTTGATCTGCGATTGATAAATTCGATGAAGGTTGGTCATCGGAGGAGATTCGAAATGCCCAGTTAGCCGATGAAGACATCGGACCATTGCTCGTATGAAAGGAGACGAATGGGCGACCTGAGTGGAAGGACGTTTCAATGCATGGCGCAACCCTGAAAAGCTATTGGGTACAATGGAACTCCCTTCAGGTGCAGGGTGGTGTACTCAAGCGGAAATGGGAAACGGCGGATGGCAGCTCCTATAGGATGCTAACTTTACTACCCAAAAGCCGAATCCACGATGTGGTTAGGGAAATGCATGAAGGATCCTCGGGAGGCCACCTTGGTGTTAACAAAACCTTAGCGAAACTGCGAGAAAGGTTCTACTGGCTCCACGCTCGAGAAGACTTAGAGAACTGGTGCCGCAGATGCACAATTTGCGCTTCCGTCAAAGGTCCAATGCGACGACTGAGAGGACAAATGCAAACCTATAACGTGGGGGTACCGTTTGAAACGATTGCTGTTGACATCGCAGGACCCTTTCCTGAATCCGAATGGGGAAATCGATACACACTGTTTGTGGCCGATTATTTCAGCAAGTGGCCCGAGGTCTACCTCATTCCCAACGAGGAAGCAACTACTGTAGCCGAACAGCTAGTGTTAAGTTGGGTCAGTAGGTACGGTGTATCTAGCGAACTACATTCGGATCAAGGCCGAAACTTTGAGTCACTAGTTTTTAGCGAAATGTGCGAGCTGCTGGGACTACGGAAAACGAGGATAACACCGCTGCATCCCCAATCCGATGGAATGGTCGAACGTTTCAACGGCACGCTCAATAAACACCTGGCCAAAATGGTTGACGAGAACCAAAGGGACTGGGACCGACATATCCCACTATTTTTAATGGCGAACAGAGCTGCCGAACATGCATCGACGGGCCAAGCCCCAGCCAAAGTCATTTTTGGAAAGACTATTCGTTTGCCAGCCGATATAAAGTTCGGAACACCCCCTGAGAAGCCCAAAACCATCTCGGAGTAGGCAAGTGATCTAAGACAACGGTTGAACCAGATACATCGGACAGTGCAAAAACACCTCGAATCGGCTACTGACCGCATGAAGACCAGGTATGATTTCAAGGCTAATTCTACTGGCTTCCAGCAAGATGACTTGGTGTGGCTATATAACCCCCAACGGCGAAAGGGTAGGTCTTCAAAGTTGCAACATAATTGGGAGGGACCATACCGAGTTACAAAGCGAATCAACGACGTCGTATACCGAATACAGGAACATCGTAAGCCGAGAGCCAAAATGAAAATCGTGCATCTGGACCGTCTTGCCCCATATTCCACCCAGGGACAACTGACTTCAAATAGCGCCACATCTTTTCGGGGCGAAAAGAACTGAGGTGGGGGCAGTGTTACATGTACAAATAATTCTGCGAGCTACTGTCGCAATTGTTTTCACAACAATTAAGAACATCAACAAAACGAATTTACTCGAAACCACGAGAACCTAACAAGCATGAACAACATCTGAAAGTGAGTCACTGCTCCATTCATTCATGCTGGAATGTTCCCGCTAATTCACCAATGTACGAGAACTGAGTTGAATGATTAGACACCCTATATAAAGGCAAGCTGAATGAATGGGGGAATCATTCATTCGACCGCGATAAGAGCTGCGATAGTGTGTGGGAAGCGATATTGTTTGAGTAATAGAAAAGTGATTTTCGTAATAGTGAAGTGGTTTAGAAGACAATTGCGATAGGAAATTTATGGACAAGTGTTAGACTTCTAATAGTGAAAATTAAAATTAGTGAAAATGTTAAATTGATCATTGTGCATTTTTGTAACTGAATAAACTCTTTTAACTTAAATTAAAAGACATTGCGTTTTCACTTTCCCGGAACATTAAATTTATTGGCCGCGAACCAAAAACACGTGACAATATATACATACAGTGACCATCAAAAGAAAGTAAACACCTTAGATACTTGTATTAAAAATTTTATTAAAACAAGGTGATTAACACAAAATCAAAAATGTGTATAAGGAATCAAAGACGTATTTAATATGAACTGAACACAACATAAACATTAAATAACAGTAATACACAACAAAGATAAATTCACTTTAACCAAAAAAAGACCAAATTTCACGCGTCAAAAGAAAGTAAACAGCAAACAAAACATAACAGAACTTCAATAGAAAAATTCAATTTTTTGTTAATTTCTCAATGTTTCGTTTGTTTTTCTTTGGACTTAAGCACCTCATTTAGTCTTCTAGGCATCGACGCGACAAGTTTTTTTGTAACATCTGGAGAGATTTAGCTCCATTCTTCCTTTATAACCTTCTTTAAGTCGGCTTTGCTTGAAATGACGCTTTGTCTCACTTTTCTGTCAAGGTGTTCCCACAGATGCTCGATCGGGCTAAGATCTAGGGACTGCGGCGGATGATCAAGTGTCTTAGGAGTCCGGTACAGTCGCCACTCTTTCACAATTTTGGACGTATGCTCTGGATCATTGTCCTGTTGAAAGATCCAATTTCCAGACAAGCCTAATTTTTCGACGCTAGGGGCAACATTGTCCCTCAAAATGGCTAAATAATCCATTTTGTCCATTGTTGAGTCAACAAAAACAAGATTACCAACACCAGTTGCAGCCACACACCCCATACCATAACTGAACCGCCAACGTGCTTAACAGTGTTGGTAACATATTTTTCTTTGAAGGCTTCATTCTTAGCACGCCATATTTTTGGGGGCCTTTTCGCGCCGAAAATTTCGAATTTGCTCTCATCTGTATACAATACGTTTTCCCGAAAAGATGGAGCCTCGTTTTTGTACTATTTATCGAAGTCCATACGCTTGATCTGATTCGCCTTGAATATGTATGACTTTTTCCGTGGTATTCTTCCATGTAGACCATTTTTATGAAGCGCTCTCCTGACTGTACTCACACTTACCGGTTTCCCTGATGCCTGCGTTATGTTTTCTGACAATTTAACTGCACTTGAGGCTGGATATGCCCTTACTTCTTTTACTACAGCTCTAACTTCAGTCCCACTAAGCCGCTTTGGGCATCTAGATCTCGGTAAATCTTCAACGAGATGATGTTTGGCATACTTATCAATATTTTTTTTTACTGTGCAGTGGTTTCTGCCCACGATTTAGCCAATTTAACGCAAAGAGCGACCCTTTTCTTTTACGTCTATTATAATTTCCCGAGAATCCGGCGATGTTTGCTTTCCCATAGTGAAACTATTTTCTTTTACGTCTATATTTTTAAGGTTAATTAGAACAAATGTACTTAAAACGACATTTGGTGAAGTAAAGCACGCGAACAGCAGAAATTTGTCACCAAAAGTTAAGGTTCTTCCCCGAAATATCAAAGAAGCGAAGTAAGTGTTACCACTGTTTACTTTTTTTTGACGCGTAAAATCTGATGCATTTCCACTTTGGTGAGATTTGTGCAATGTTGCCACTTGTTTTGATTTCATGCTTAATGATAATCAATTTCTAAATGGTTTAGTAGTAAACTCATTAATATTACCTTTTAAGTCAATCATAGCTTTGCAATGTAACAATTTAAAGATGAAAAGTTGGTGTTTACTTTTTTTTCACGCTCATATATATATATATATATATATATATATATATATATATATATATATATATATATATATATACATATATATATATATATATGGATCTATAAATATATATATATATATATATATATATATATATATATATATATATATATATATATATATATATATATATATATATATATACAAAGATATATATATATATATATATATATATATATATATATATATATGGATCTATATATATATATATTTATATATATATATATATATATATATATATATATATATATATATATATATATATATATATATATATATATTGTTATATGCACGAATAATTCTGCGAGCTACTGTTGCAATTGTTTTCACAACCATTAAGAACCTCATGATCAACAAAGCGAATTTACTCGAAACCTCGAGAACCCACCAAGCATGATCAACATCTAAAATAACGTCACTCCATTCATTAAGCTGCTCGAATATAGCAGGTACCTCTCGGCAGAACATTCGCCAATGTACGAGAAATGGGTTGAATGGGTAGAGACCCTATATAAAGGCGAGCTGAATGAATAAGGGGATCATTCATTAGAACCGCGATGTAGTAAAAACTGCGATAGCGAACTGAAAAGCGATATTGACCGAGTAATAGTGGAGTGATTTTCGTTGATTGTTAAGTGAAGACAGTTGTTAACGCCTGATGGAGAACGTTTCGAACGCCTGATGGAGTACGTGCTACGTGGCCTCACCTGGAAAACCTGCTTAGTGTACCTAGATGACATCATCCTCATCGGGAGAACGTTCGAAGAGCATGTGCGGAACTTAGAAGAGGTTTTTTACCGATTGCGGCTGGCGAATTTGAAACTTAGTCCCGACAAGTGTACCCTTCTTGCAGCTGAAGTAAAATACCTAGGACACGTCGTATCAGCAGAAGGGGTCAAAACAGACCCTGAGAAAATTGAAGCCGTGAAAAGCTGGCCAACACCAAACAACAAGCGCCAACTACGAAGTTTTCTGGGTCTGGCAACCTACTATCGAAGATTCGTCAAAGACTTTGCCAAAATAGCTAAGTGTCTCCATCAGCTAACTGAGAAAAATCGTCCGTATGTCTGGAATGAACAATGCCAGACTGCCTTTGAGACCCTGAAGGAGAAGCTGTGTGAATCACCCGTGCTGGCATATCCGAAACCCAGAAAAATGTTTGTAGTTGACACCGATGCGAGCAACGGCGGTATTGGAGCTGTACTCTCCCAGCAGATCAATGGCGAAGAAAGAGTCCTCTCGTATTACAGTCGAGTTCTCCCAAAAAGTGAGAGGAACTACTGCGTGACCAGGAAGAAGCTATTGGCTATAATAGAGGCCACCAAGCAGTTCCACAAATATCTATATGGCCAGAAATTTGTTCTTCGAACGGACTATGCATCGCTGAGATGGCTACTTAACTTCAAAAACCCCGAGGGAC
>OZ017738.1:304636545-304661545 GCA_963969285.1 Odontomyia ornata
CTTGATGGTGATTCTGGAGACCACCGATCTTATCTGATAGAGCCAACGAAGACGTCCGCATTGCGCAGTTTGATTGTAGGACGAAGCCTTGTAAGATCTTTAAGGAACGGATATGTGCCGGTTAGAGTCCTTAACACCGCGGACTCAACTACGAGCATCAAAGCGGGAGAAGTCATCGGTAGCTGCCAGCCTGTTTCCACCATCACCTCTTTGGAAGCTACTCATGACCATCATTGCAAAAGGAGGCAAGACACAGACAAAGCCCGGGAATTCACGTCTGCAATATTGAAGCAGGTCAAATTGCCAGTGCAGCTATTCAAACGAGCCTCTGATCTGGTCACCAAGTACAGTGACATCTTCTCAACAAGCCCGGATGACCAAGGCCGAACGAGTCTGGTAACTCACGTCATAGATATACAGGCAGCCAAGCCGATTCGACAAGCACCGAGACGTCTCCCTATAGCCAAACAAGGAGAAGTGAGCGCGCTGATTTCGGACATGGAAAAACAAGGCGTTATTGAACCTTCTGTCAGTCCATGGGCCGTGCCTGTAGTTCTAGTAAAGAAAAAGGATAGTAGCACTCGTTTTTGTGTCGACTATAGGCAGCTTAACGACGTCACTAAGAAAGATAGTTACCCACTCCCACGCATCGATGACATCATGGACACTTTAGCCGACGCAAAATGGTTTTCTACACTCGATCTCAAGAGTGGCTACTGGCAGGTAGAAATTGACAAGAAGGACCGAGAGAAGACCGCATTTTCAGTTGGGACCGGATTGTGGCAGTTTGTGGTGATGCCGTTTTGGCTTTGCAATGCTCCAGCCACTTTCGAACGCCTGATGGAATATGTGCTACGTGGTCTAACCTGGAAAACCTGCTTGGTATACCTAGATGACATCATCGTCATCGGTAGAACGTTCGAAGAGCATGTGCGGAACTTAGAAGAGGTTTTCTCCCGATTACGACTGGCAAATTTGAAACTTAGTCCCGACAAGTGTACTCTTTTCGCAGATGAAGTAAAATACCTGGAACATGTCGTATCAGCAGAAGGGGTCAAAACAGACCCTGAGAAAATTGAAGCCGTGAAAAGTTGGCCAACACCAAACAACAAGCGCCAACTACGAAGTTTTCTGGGTCTGGCGACCTACTATCGAAGATTCGTCAAAGACTTTGCCAAAATAGCTAAGTGTCTCCATCAGCTAACCGAGAAAAATCGTCCGTATGTCTGGAATGAACAATGCCAGACAGCCTTTGAGACCCCGAAGGAAAAGCTGTGTGAATCACCCGTGCTGGCGTATCCGAAACCCGGAAAAATGTTTGTAGTTGACACCGATGCAAGCAACGGTGGTATTGGAGCTGTACTCTCCCAGCAGATCAATGGCGAAGAAAGAGTCCTCTCGTATTACGGTCGAGTTCTCTCAAAAAGTGAGAGGAATTACTGTGTGACCAGGAAGGAGCTATTGGCTCTAATAGAGGCCACCAAGCAGTTCCACAAGTATCTATATGGCCAGAAATTTGTTCTTCGAATGGACCATGCATCACTGAGATGGTTGCTCAACTTCAAAAATCCCGAGGGACAAGTTGCGAGATGGATCGAAAGATTGCAGTCATACGACTACGAAATTGTTCATCGGAAGGGTGGAGTTCATGGAAATGCTGACGCCCTATCCCGCCGTCCATGTCCAGCTAACTGCAAGCATTGCCGACGGATTGAGGAAAAGGAACCGCCCGTTGATCTGCGATTGATAACGGCCGAATTCGATGAAGGTTGGTCATCGGAGGAGATTCGCACCGCCCAGTTAGCCGATGAAGACATCGGACCATTGCTCGTATGGAAGGAGACGACTAGGCGACCTGAGTGGAAGGACGTTTCAACGCATGGCGCAACCCTGAAAAGCTATTGGGCACAATGGAACTCCCTTCAGGTGGAGGGTGGCGTACTCAAGCGAAAATGGGAAACGGCGGATGGTAGCTCCTATAGGATGCAAACTATACTTCCCAAAAGCCGAATCCACGATGTGGTTAAGGAAATGCATGAAGGATCCTCGGGAGGCCACCTTGGTGTTAACAAGACCTTAGCGAAATCGCGGGAAAGGTTCTACTGGCTCCACGCTCGAGAAGACGTAGAGAACTGGTATCGCAGATGCACAATTTGCGCTTTCGTCAAAAGCTCAAAGCGACGACTGAGAGGACAAATGCAAACCTATAACGTAGGCGTGCCATTCGAAAGGATTGCTGTTGACATGGCAGGACTCTTTCCTGAATCCGATTGGGAAAATCGATATACGCTGGTTGTAGCCGATTACTTCAGCAAGTGGCCCGAGGTCTACCCCATTCCCAACCAGGAAGCAACTACCGTAGCTGAACAGCTAGTGTTAAATTGGGTCAGTAGGTACGGCGTACCTTGCGAATTACATTCAGATCAAGGCCGAAACTTTGAGTCACTAGTTTTTGGCGAAATGTGTGAACTACTGGGAATACGGAAAACGAGGACAACACCGCTGCATCCCCAATCCGATGGAATGGTCGAACGGTTCAACGGCACGCTCAATAAACATCTGGCCAAGATGGTTAACGAGAACCAAAGGGACTGGGACCGACATATCCCACAATTTTTGATGGCGTGCAGAGCTGCCAAACATGCATCGACGGGCCAAGCCCCAGCCAAAGTCATTTTTGGAAAGACTATTCGTTTGCCAGCCGATATAAAGTTCGGAACACCCCCTGAGAAACCCCAAACCGTCTCGGAGTACGCAAGTGATCTCAGACAACGGTTGAACCAGATACATCGGACAGTGCGAAAACACCTCGAATCGGCTACTGACCGCATGAAGACCAGGTATGATCTAAAGGCTAATTCTACTGGCTTCCAGCAAGATGGCTTGGTGTGGCTATATAACCCGCAACGGCGAAAGGTTAGGTCTCCAAAGTTGCAACATAATTGGGAGGGACCATACCGAGTTACAAAGCGAATCAACGACGTCGTATACCGAATACAGGAACATCGTAAGCCGAGAGCTAAAATGAAAATCGTGCATCTGGACCGTCTTGCCCCATATTACACCCAGGAAGAATTGACTACAAATAGCGACACATCTTTTCGGGGCGAAAAGAACTGAGGTGGGGGCAGTGTTACATGTACAAATAATTACATGTACAAATAATTCTGCGAGTTGCTGTCGCAATTGTTTTCATAATCAACGTCAACAAATGAATTTACTTGAACCCACGAGAACCCAACAAGCATGATCAACATCTTCAAGTGTCGTCACTCCATTCATTAATTTGCTCGAATCTACCAGGTACCTCTCGGTAGAACATTCGATAATGTACGAGAAATGGGTGAATAGGTAGAGACCCTATATAAAGGCGAGCTGAATGAATGGGGGGATTCATTCATTACAACCGCGATAGAAAACTGCGACATAGTGGACCGCGAAGTATAGACGATTGATTGTTTGAGTGCGAAGTGATTTAGAAGACAATTGCGATAAGAAATTTATGGACAAGTGTTAGATTTTTTTTCATAGTGAAAATTAAAATTAGTGAAAGTGTTAAATTGTTAAATTGTTTATTGTGCATTTTTGTAATTAAATAAATTCTTTTAACTTAAATTAAAAGACATTGCGTTTTCACTTTCCCGGAACATTAAAATTATTGGCCGCGAACCGAAAACACGCGACAATATATATATATATATATATATATATATATATATATATATATATATATATATATATATATATATATATATATGTCTATACACATATAAACAATATATATATATAAATATATATATATATATATATATATATATATATATATATATATATATATATATATATATATATATATATATATATATATATATATATTGTCGCGTGTTTCTGGTTCGCGGCCTATAATTTTAACGTTCCGGGAAAGTGAAAACGCAATGTCTTTTAATTTAAGATAAAAGAGCTTCTTTAATTAAATAAAATGCACAATAATCAGTTAACACTTTCACTAATTTTAATTGTCACTATTAAAATTCTACTTTACACTTGTCCATAAATTTATATCGCAATTTTCTTCGCAAAATCACCTCACTATTACTTTTTTGCTTTTCAATTCGCTTTCCACACACTATCGCAAGTTTTTATCGCGGTCGAATGAATGATGATCCTCCCATTCATTCAGCTCGCCTTTATATAGGGTCTCTACCTATTCACCCATTTCTCGTACATTGGCGGATGTTCTACCGAGACGTACCTGGTAGGTTCGAGTAAATTAATGAATAGAGTGACGTCACTTGCAGATGTTGTTCATGCTTGTTGGGTTCTCGTGGGTTCGAGTTAATTCATTTGTTGACGTTCCCAATGATGATGAAAACAATTGCGACAGTAGCTCGCAGAATTATTTGTACATGTAATTATTTGTACATGTAATTATTTGTACATGTAACACTGCCCCCACCTCAGTTCTTTTCGCCCCGAAAAGATGTGTCGCTATTTGTAGTCAATTCTCCCTGGGTGTAATATGGGGCAAGATGGTCCAGATGCACGATTTTCATTTTAGCTCTCGGCTTACGATGTTCCTGTATTCGGTATACGACGTCGTTGATTTGCTTTGTAACTCGGTATGGTCCCTCCCAATAATGTTGCAACTTTGGAGACCTACCCTTTCGCCGTTGCGGGTTATACAGCCACACCAAGTCATCTTGCTGGAAGCCAGTAGAATTAGCCTTTAGATCATACCTGGTCTTCATGCGGTCAGTAGCCGATTCGAGGTGTTTTCGCACTGTCCGATGTATCTGGTTCAACCGTTGTCTTAGATCACTTGCGTACTCCGAGACCGTTTGGGATTTCTCAGGGGGTGTTCCGAACTTTATATCGGCTGGCAAACGAATAGTCTTTCCAAAAATGACTTTGGCTGGGGCTTGGCCCGTCGACGCATTTTCAGCGGCTCTATACGCCATTAAAAATAGTGGGATATGTCGGTCCCAGTCCCTTTGGTTCTCGTCAACCATTTTGGCAAGGTGTTTATTGAGCGTGCCGTTGAACCGTTCGACCATTCCATTGGATTGGGGATGCAGCGGTATTGTCCTCGTTTTCCGTATTCCCAGCTGCTCACACATTTCGCTAAAAGCTAGTTACGCAAAGTTTCGGCCTTGATCCGAATGTAGTTCACAAGGCACGCCGTCCCTGCTGACCCAATTTAACACTAGCTGTTCGGCTACAGTAGTTGCTTCCTGGTTGGGAATGGGGTAGACCTCGGGCCACTTGCTTAAATAATCGGCTACAACCAGCGTGTATCGATTTTCCCATTCAGACTCAGGAAAGGGCCCAGCGATGTCAACAGCAACCCTTTCAAACGGTACCCCCACGTTATAGGTTTGCATTTGTCTTCTCGGTCGGCGTTTTGGGCCTTTGACGGAAGCGCAAATTGTGCATCTGCAACACCAGTCCTCTACGTCTTCTCGAGCGTGGAGCCAGTAGAACCTTTCCCGCAATTTCGCTAAGGTCTTGTTAACACCAAGGTGGCCTCCCGAGGATCCTTCATGCATTTCCTTAACCACATCGTGGATTCGGCTTTTGGGTAGTATAGTTTGCATCCAATAGGAGCTGCCATCCGCCGTTTCCCATTTCCGCTTGAGTACACCACCCTCCACCTGAAGGGAGTTCCATTGTGCCCAATAGCTTTTCAGGGTTGCGCCATGCGTTGAAACGTCCTTCCACTCAGGTCGCCTAGTCGTCTCCTTCCATACGAGCAATGGTCCGATGTCTTCATCGGCTAGCTGGGCATTTCGAATCTCCTCCGATGACCAACCTTCATCGAATTCAGCCGTTATCAGTCGCTGATCATCGAGCGGCTCCTTTTCCTCAATCCGTCGGCAATGCTTGCAGTTAGCTGGACATGGGCGACGAGATAGGGCGTCAGCATTTCCATGAACTCCGCCCTTTCGATGAACAATTTCGTAGTTGTACGACTGCAATCTTTCGATCCATCTCGCAACTTGTCCCTCGGGGTTTTTGAAGTTAAGTAGCCATATCAGCGATGCATGGTCCATTCGAAAAATAAATTTCTGGCCATATGGGTACTTGTGGAACTGCTTGGTGGCCTCTATTATAGCCAATAGCTCCTTCCTGGTCACACAGTAGTTCCTCTCATTTTTTGAAAGAACTCGACTGTAATACGAGAGGACTCTTTCTTCGCCATTGATCTGCTGGGAGAGTACAGCTCCAATACCGCCGTTGCTTGCATCAGTGTCAACTACAAAAATTTTTCCGGGTTTCGGATACGCCAGCACGGGTGATTCACACAGCTTTTCCTTCGGGGTCTCAAAGGCTGTCTGGCATTGTTCGTTCCAGACATACGGACGATTTTTCTCGGTTAGCTGATGGAGACACTTAGCTATTTTGGCAAAGTCTTTGACGAATCTTCGATAGTAGGTTGCCAGACCCAGGAAACTTCGTAGTTGGCGCTTGTTGTTTGGTGTTGGCCAGCTTTTCACGGCTTCAATTTTCTCAGGGTCTGTTTTGACCCTTCTGCTGATACGACATGTCCCAGGTATTTTACTTCAGCTGCGAAAAGGGTACACTTGTCGGGACTAAGTTTCAAATTCGCCAGTCGCAGTCGGGAGAAAACCTCTTCTAAGTTCCGCACATGCTCTTCGAACGTTCTACCGATGACGATGATGTCATCTAGGTACACCAAGCAGGTTTTCCAGGTTAGACCACGTAGCACGTATTCCATCAGGCGTTCGAAAGTGGCTGGAGCATTGCAAAGCCCAAATGGCATCACCACAAATTGCCACAATCTGGTCCCAACTGAAAATGCGGTCTCCTCTCGGTCCTTCTTGTCGATTTCTACCTGCCAGTAGCCACTCTTGAGATCGAGTGTAGAAAACCATTTTGCGTCGGCTAAAGTGTCCATGATGTCATCGATGCGTGGAAGCGGGTAACCATCTTTCTTAGTGACGTCGTTAAGCTGCCTATAGTCGACACAAAAACGAGTGCTACCATCCTTTTTCTTTACTAGAACTACAGGCGCGGCCCATGGACTGACAGAAGGTTCAATAACGCCTTGTTTTTCCATGTCTGAGATCAGCGCGCTCACTTCTCCTTGTTTGGCTATAGGGAGACGTCTCGGTGCTTGTCGAATCGGCTTGGCTCCATGTGTATCTATGACGTGAGTTACCAGACTCGTTTGGCCTTGGTCATCCGGGCTTGTTGAGAAGATGTCACTGTACTTGGTGACCAGATCAGAGGCTCGTTTGAATAGCTGCACTGGCAATTTGACCTGCTTCAATATTGCAGACGTTGATTCCCGGGCTTTGTCTGTGTCTTGCCTCCTTTTGCAATGATGGTCGTGAGTAGCTTCCAAAGAGGTGATGGTGGAAACAGGCTGGCAGCTACCGATGACTTCTCCCGCTTTGATGCTCGTAGTTGAGTCCGCGGTGTTAAGGACTCTAACCGGCACATATCCGTTCCTTAAAGATCTTACAAGGCTTCGTCCTACAATCAAACGGCGCAATGCGGACGTCTTCGTTGGCTCTATCAGGTAAGATCGGTTGTCTCCAGAATCACCATCAAGCTTGGCCCATACAATGCTTTCGGAAGAATTCGGTACATCAGTGTCAGTACATACCACGACATTCATCTTGGGAATTTAGACGCTGGGATCCTCCATCAGTACTTCGACATTCTGCCATTTCAATACACGTTTGCCCAAATCCAACGTGATTCCGTGTGGTCGCAGAAAATCCATTCCGAGAATGCAGTCATCCATAATATTCGCAACCAGAAAATTGTGTCGGAACACAAGGTCTCCCAACTGTATCCGGAGGTTGACCTCTCCATGAACAGGTGCAGTTTCTCCCGTAGCTGTCCGTAGTGAGAAAATTCTGCCCTTGTGAAGTTGTTGCTGTCTAACTAGGTCTTGTCGGATAATCGATCGGGTTGCACCAGTGTCGATTGTTATGGTGCAGTGTTCTCCGTTAACTTGACCCGGAAGGCAAAAGTCCGCTTCTCCACGATGTAGTCTTGACACGGTGATGGTGGTGCTGGGGACGTCGATCCTCCTAGCCAACCTCTGCCCCACGAAGTTGGCTCTTACATGTTTCCCGACCCCTGTCTTTGAAGGGCTTCCATTCTGGGCTCCTGACTCGGTCTGGATCTCCTCCTAGCTGCACACCCTGGACAATAGCTCGGTTTTCTTCGCTTCTTGCAGTCTCTTTGCAGGTGCCCCTTCTTTCCGCAATTCCAGCATCTAGGCGCACCATTTACATGCGGGTCTCACTCAATTTCCACGCGCTCACACCTGCACTCGTCTGTCACTACCTCACGAACCCGGGCAGTGGTACGAGTCACATTTTTCGCTGCCTCAAAGTTCAGACTGTAAGCCAATGCGTCCTTAAGCGTTTGCTTTTGAGCTAAACGCACGGCTTGTTGCAACTCCAGGTCCTTTAGTGCCCTGATGAATGCTTCTGTCGCTGCATCATCTCGATGTTCTGGGTCGTAGGCTGGATAAGCCAAAAGTGCCAGTCGCTCAATGTCTTGGGCTAGCTGCTGTAGGGTTTCACCAGACTTCTGCACCCGATGCCTTAGCTGTGACCGATAAATCTGCTTTAGATGATCGTCTCCATAACGCATGTCGAGCGCATTCATTATAGCATTCGGGTTTGAGTGCAATTCAACGGGGATCGTCTGCAACAGCTCGGCAGCTGGGCCTCTTAGAGCAAGAATCAATGCAGTTGCTCGTTCCTGCTCATTCCAGTGATTTATGCGAGCGGCTGCTTCGAACTGGGTTTTGTAAATAGTCCAGACCGTTTGCCCATCGAATATTGGTGCTTGCACATTTCTAGATGAGCTTTGCGCTGCGGTTATAATTGGGGCTGGTGAGGCGATTACTCCTGCCTTCGCTGCTTCCAATTCTTTTTTCACTTTTTCCATCTCATGGTTGACCTGGCTGATCTCAAGGTTGATTCTCTCCTCGACCTGGTATACCTTCTCCTCGACGCATTTAATTTGGCTGTTGAGACTACTGAGCTCCGCTTTTATTTCGGTTGACTGTTTTTCCAGCTTCTGTGCGATGTCTGCCTTGATTTTGGTCGCTTGTTCATTTAGCTTCACAGCTAAACTGGACGTCTGTTCATTTAGCTGCGCTGATTGTTCATTTAGCTTCGCTGATTGTTCATCTAGCTTCGCAGTCAGACTCGATGACATCAGCATTAACATTTGCATTAGCGCATTTTCTGGCTCCTTCGATTTTGTTGTTTCTACTTCTGCGCCTTTTTCCGCATCTGAGAACTCACCCGAATCCAGATTCACGCCTTCCGATTCGATCGCGTCACGCAAGCGTGCAATCAGTGTGGCCTTTGTACCTTGCGTAGCCAGGTTTCGCTGTTCCAACTCTTCCTTAAGCTCCGACATGGTCAATTCATTAATTTTTAAGTTTAAGCTTCGTGGCATTTTTAATGTTTCTTTAAATTTTACTATTGTGCACTATAAAAATGTTCAAATTTTCACTCTCAAAATTTTTCTTTCGCGCTTCTTGACACCACTGCTGCGTGTTATTGGTTCGCGGCCTATAATTTTAACGTTCCGGGAAAGTGAAAACGCAATGTCTTTTAATTTAAGTTAAAAGAGTTTATTTAATTAAATAAAATGCACAATAATCAGTTAACACTTTCATTAATTTTAATTGTCACTATTGAAAAAATCTAACACTTTTCCATAAATTTATATCGCAATTGTCTGCGCAAAACCACCTCACCATTACTTGTTCGCTTTTCAATTCGCTTCCCACACACCATCGCAAGTTTTTATCGCGGTCGAATGAATGATGATCCCCCCATTCATTCATCTCGCCTTTATATAGGGTCTCTACCAAAGCTGACGATAGATACAAGCCATATGGTAGCAATTTGCATATGTATTAGTCGGCCTACTATGGACAAGCTTCCGGTAGCTGTCACCCAACTGCGGCATTAGCAAATGCTTATATTTCGTCATATATACTATTTTCCGAATAAAAAACGAGCCGAACGCATTCCGTGCATGCTATAAATTCATCTTGTATAGCCCATTGTGCTCCTAAACTTTCCAAGACGAGTAAATGAAGCGCACGTTTTGCACCTTCGACTGATAGCTCAGCGTTGAGATGTAAACAAACTCCTATAAATTCACTTTGAAAGCCGATAAAAACTAAACGGGTATAAGAACTGAAATAATTTTCACTTCACTAGGAGCGCTATTGTGTTCTCCGCGGATCATCTGGATTTCACTGCAGAAATCCGTCTCTAAGCCGTACAAAACCTCGAATTTTTGTTGGCACCTCCACAATTCTTCATATAACGCCATGTAAGTTAGCCAGCAAAGTCGGCCTACTAATGGTCATGTGTGTGGTAGTAAGCGCTGCTGCCATATGGCTTGTATCTATCGTCAGTTTTGGTCTCTACCTATTCACCCATTTCTCGTACATTGGCGAATGTTCTACCTTGGCCTTCATACTCTGACCCGCCACATTTAAATTTTTTCATTGGGACGTCATTGTTATGTCCCAAAACGAAATAAACGTTTGTGTGCCGTGACAGAAAGCAAGAAATGTCAATTGAAGACTTTGACATTTCCGATCACAACAAATATTATTGGCGCCCAAATGGTAAGTTGCGGAGTGAAATTTCATTTTTCTTGTTTTAATCAATTATTCTATTCAGAAATCAAATGGAAATACATCGAAATACACTTTTGGAAGTACCAGGCGAAATTTTAAGAAGCGACATCGACGTTGTTGGAAAGAAAAGGTAATTTTATTTGTAACTTTTCAGTGAAGTTTTAACATCGTCAGTTTAGGTAGCAGAACGGGCAAATTCAATCTTCAGGAAGGATTAGTACGATACTTAGAATCCAAGGTAAGAAGACATATTCTTTAAATTTTATAATAAATCAAATTCGTATCTTTTAGCATGGAGAGAAAATGCGCAGTCGCGTGGTGCCGGAGAAGGCAAGAAGGTTCTTCGCAGCACCTTTTTGCCTTTCCAAAAGCGGAATTGGCACGAAACCTGTGGTTGGAAAAACTGCAGGCAGCGGGGGAAGCAGCAGAAAGTGGCCACGTCTGCGCAAATCATTTCCGGGAGGATGATTTGCAGATCTTCGATGTGATCGAGGAGAATGGCAGTAAGTTATATGTATTGTAATTTTTTCTCAATGCCTCCATTTTCTACCACTTTCTCCGTCACTCTTTCATCCTTTCTCGACGGCTGTGCGATGTGAACTTCACATTTCGTCGTTTGATCAGGTTTCCTAGTTTCCTAGTCTTAAAGTTAATTTTGCTGAAACATCGACATCTGAAGTTGACACCAGTGACTTTGAATTAATTGATTAAGTGATTCAGCGCAGTATTTTAATTGATGTAGATAGTGAAAGTAGAAATAGTTTAATTTACGTAGCCGGATATGTTGCCCGTACAGTTATTGAAAAAACTCAGTGTTTCACATGTCGTAATATCTTTTGTACGGAAAGAGAATTAGAAATCGAACATGATGAAAATCTTTTATATTTTAATGCTCTTAACCGCGGTGGGTTGAAATGCCCTTCAGATGTATGCATAGATATGTCTGTTATGGCATTTCAAACATTTCAGACTCTAGTTTCGCGTGATTTTGAAAAACAATTCCTTATGTTAAGATTTCCAAAATCATTTTTAATAACTTTATTGATTAATAAATTAGATATGTTTATGGAAGAAATATGCAGTGATTGCAAAGGACCATGGTTAATTCACATTAAAAAATTCTCTTCAACATGGTCAAATATATTTTTGAATAATTACAGTAAAGCAAAGAGCGATATATTTCAAAGATCGTCGAAACGTAAACTAGCTACTTTCAACTAAAATGCTGCGCTACTCATGCGTTCACTGGGTGTAATATGCTTTTAAATCCTTTGTAAATAAACAATTAAGTGTATTATTTTATTGTAATGAGCTTTAGGGAGAACAATGTATGTAGATATAATTTAATGTTTACCATTCTTACGTTTTTATAGCCAGTTTACATATTAATTAATTTGGGATAGGTACATATGTAATTTATCAAATTTAACAACCATTATGTATTCCTTTAATGTTTCTTCCTTCTTTCAGTATGTGTCTTGTGTTTGCCCTCTGTGATGTGGAACCCCTATCCAGCATCCCTTCATCCAAACGGGAAATGATGAGCAATATCTGATCCCACTGGCGTTTGTGTTGTGTTCAAACCTTACTATACATTTTTTCCAATTAATTCAACATATGTAATAATATTAATTTGATGAATTTTAAATAATGTTTTTGAGATTAATTTTGAATATCGATATTGTTTAAATTTAGAGTGCCAATTGGGCCATTACGTTTTGTTAGATTAATTTCTAGTTTTGGACTAGCTTTATGTTCTTTTAAATTTTATAATGATTTCATTAATAAAGCGCATTTGAATTTGAACCTAACGATGTACAATTTAGCAATGTTTTAAGCATTCATATTTTTATTCAAAATTATTGATGTAAATGAAACATACTATTTTCTGGCTCCTGACTACTTTTTATTTGAATAAAATGAACATTAAATGTTAGAACTTTTTCTTTATGTGCTAAGGTTTTTAAATTAATAAATATTAGCATGAACATTAACAGTTTTTTTACTAGAGTAAATAATACGAATAGTAATAGACGAAGAGCTAGTAACATTTTTACTTTGGTCATTTCAACAGTCGTGAAAATTTACACACTGAAGCTTCTATGCCAGCTGAACAAGAAAATTCATTCTGGCAGTCCTCCATGGCCGGGTTATACCACCATAACATTTCAAAGAAGTTGAGGACTAATTGTAATTTGTACCGTTTTGATTCAAGAGATTCCAATCAATAATATTGTCTATCATAAAAAATTATTGCCTAAACGTGTTCTTCTCTCTAAATGGTTGCCAGGATACTGCAACCGTTTGCCTGAAAAAAAGGGCAGAGAATACTCTGGTAACAATTTTTTGTCATCGACAGTATTATTGAATGTTATCTCTTCAAATATTATGAATTTTACTTCCAAACAAATTTAACATTAGTCCTGAACTTCTTTGAAGTGTTATGGTGGTATAACCCGGCCACGGAAGACAGCCTGAATTGACTTTTTTTGTTCAGCAGGCATAGAAGATTCAGTGTGTAAATTTTCACGACTGTTGAAATGACCAAAGTAAAAACGCCCTATAGAAACCAAAATGTACCCTTAATGTTGGCGCACAGACGCAATGGACCAAAACAGCAAGTGCTGCCTTTTGCACTTCAGCGTCAGTGACGATTTCTCCAATTACTGCACCTAAGATCGTATTGATTCTAGCAGAAGAACTGTTGTCTGGAAATTCTAATAATTCGCAGAAAACATTGAAGACTCGAGGGGTCACACAGCAAATTGATAAAACATCTAATGCCGACCGAACAGTCTCAGCTCTGCAACATAGAATGATATAACGTATTTACTACTCACTGAGGAAATAGACATACCTGCCACTGTTGTTCCATTCATACGAATAAGCGATAATTCTGAGTAATAGCGTCACCCCACGCAAATGCAATATTTGATCAACAGGCCCCCAACGGACTTTAGGTGGCAAATTTTCCTGTAGAGTTCTCACTTGTTCGCTTATTTGTTCTAAAGTGCATTTACTCGCTTTGAAAGAGGGCTGCTCTGTAGCCATATTCGGGCACTGTTGCCTCATAAAGTGTGTATATTTGACATACAAATGACTTTTCATGTATTTCTTTAGAGAGACGCAGACATGACGAACCAATTGCCTGGCAGCACATTCTTCATCATCATTCAAAGATGGAGGGTCATCATAATCAGCAAGAATTGGTAGTATTGATATCTAAAGTAACATGAAAAAATCAAATGCAAATCATCATTTCTGAATAAAGAAACTTACCACGTTGTAAAGTTGCCGTAGACCGTCCTGCCGATCGAATTCGTCCAATATTACTTTAAATTGGAAACACAATCCAAAAGACATGGTTGCATGACATCGGCCAGAATCATGAGAACATCCTAACAGCCACAATGCAAATTTGTTTAATTCTGTAATAATTGCCCGGGGCATTGTACAAATGCGTTCCATGGCATCTTTGCAGTATGCCAAGTAGTAAAGTGTAATGGAAACTCCTGTGGCAGCCACACTAGGATGTGGAACTTTCAACAATCTGAAATCTGCGTACGTACCTCCTGATACTCGCCCATTGATGTCAGGTAGCGTAATATCAGCATTTGTCAGACTTCAAATAGTTGAAAAGAGCGCGTCTAGGAATTACAGAAACAAATGACTTTTCATGTATTTCTTTAGAGAGACGCAGACATGACGAACCAATTGCCTGGCAGCACATTCTTCATCATCATTCAAAGATGGAGGGTCATCATAATCAGCAAGAATTGGTAGTATTGATATCTAAAGTAACATGAAAAAATCAAATGCAAATCATCATTTCTGAATAAAGAAACTTACCACGTTGTAAAGTTGCCGTAGACCGTCCTGCCGATCGAATTCGTCCAATATTACTTTAAATTGGAAACACAATCCAAAAGACATGGTTGCATGACATCGGCCAGAATCATGAGAACATCCTAACAGCCACAATGCAAATTTGTTTAATTCTGTAATAATTGCCCGGGGCATTGTACAAATGCGTTCCATGGCATCTTTGCAGTATGCCAAGTAGTAAAGTGTAATGGAAACTCCTGTGGCAGCCACACTAGGATGTGGAACTTTCAACAATCTGAAATCTGCGTACGTACCTCCTGATACTCGCCCATTGATGTCAGGTAGCGTAATATCAGCATTTGTCAGACTTCAAATAGTTGAAAAGAGCGCGTCTAGGAATTACAGAACTAGGGAGTCTGTCGAGCACCATCAATGTGTCGACGTTGAAAAACTGTTGATAATACTCGATGGTGAGGAATGCATATGCTATATCCTTGTCGCCTCCTTTAGTTGTTGGTACTTCTTGCGCCTTAAGAGCGCTGGCACTTGCAGACATGTCATCAATCAGATCTTGCAGTGGATCCCTCGAACCGGTGACCTTTGCGGCAAATTGACACTAATTTCAGCAGTTGCTGGCCGGTTCGCACTTTCTCTGTGAACGGGGGTGAACTTCTTAAAACTTCGCAAGTCTTGAGATTAAATCTTAGGAAGTCTTGAGATTAAGAGCACTGGCACTTGCAGACATGTCATCAATCAGATCTTGTAGTGGATCCCTCGAGCCGGTGACCATTGCGGCGAATTGACACTAATTTCAGCAGTTGCTGGACGGTTCGCACTTTCTCCGTAAACGGGGGTGAACTTCTTAAAACTTAGCAAGTCTTGAGATGCCACCACTTTTTAATTGAGATGCGAGATGCCATCACTTTTTAATTGTCATTTTCATTGTCAAACGCAAAATGTCAATGAAAACATCATGGCAGATTTTTGTGCTTTTTGTTGTCTTTTTTTACCAAACAGTGACGACACAACATGATGATTTTTTGGTTGTTTTTTCCACTCACTTTGTCGTCACAGTATTTGTGGCGGGCCAGAGTATGAAGGCCAAGGTTCTACCCATTGAAGAAGTACTACAGGAACAGCGATATGGCACACGTACAGTGTGCATGAGTGAAGTGAAATCCCCCGCAGGAGAAATAGTTGAAAAGAGGTACCCTCTATGAGGAAGAAAGAGATGAAAGGGATTTAATTGTCATTCACTGACGGTTCCACTGAGAACTGTCATAACAAATTTACAAACCGATACAAAGCGGTAAAATCAGCGACGTTCTTTTGATAATTTTTCGTTGAACTATTTCATCCCGGTTTCGGAAAACATTCGAAAGTGATATCGCGTGTGATACGGATGTACTTTTGATTTATCGTGTGCGGTTTTAACTCGAATTAAAAGTGAAAAATGAAGTGCTTGGTGAAAAACTGTAGAAACAATTCATCCCATATTAAAGGGAAATCATTTTTCAGGTGTTTGTTTTGGTTTTATAATTAAATTAACATATATTAATTGGTTTGCTATGAAATTTGTTCAATGTTAAACCTAATCGTTTTAAGTTGAAATAAAGTTAGCTAATTTTTGTTTATGTTTCATAGCAAATGCCATGGGAATTGTCAAGTATGATAAGCCCAGGGGATTTAGTTCAGTGGTGTCACTATAAAGTATTTATAATGACGGGGGCTGGGAAAGTTTTTGAAATATTTTCATGATAAGATTTATTGTTTGTGCGATACTAATTAAAATATATTTTTTAAGGATCCCCAATGACGTGGAAATGCGTAGGAAGTGGTTGTTGTCTATAGGACGTCTTGAAGCTGACACATGGAAGCAATCGGTTGTGTGTTCCGACCACTTTGTGCCAGGAGATATCCTTGATATTGGAGTAAGGAGAAGCTTGGCCAAGAATGCAATACCGAAAATTAATGTTGTAAGTCATACGAAAATACTAATACTGTTTTTAAAAGTTTTTCTTTGTATTTCAGCCCAACGTAATACTTGATCAAAATGAAGCCGGCATGAGTGGACAACTATGTGGTGAAGTTTTGGTGAGTACGAACAGTTAATAATTTCTTTTACTACTTTTTTATATGGACGAATAAATGCATAATATTTTTCAATATTATTACTCAAACGATGAATAGCGACAAGTTGATACATAAATTACATTTTCACAAGATGTAGGAATGTGATTTACGTTATAATGTAGTCAATTATTTTGTTAATTTTATTTATATACGCTATAATTTTAAAATATATTAACAAACATTAATATATTAACAAACATTCGAAAAAAAAACTTGGCAATGTAATTAGTTTTTAAAAATAATTCTTTATACTATTATATTCGTTAGATTAATGATTAATACGTATATTTATTACATATATTTAATTTAATAAAGGGAAAAATCTATGAATTGTTTTAGGTAAAAGATACGAGTAATACTTGTGAAGTAGCTTCCACCGCAGAGGCTGATAAAATAATGCATCATATGGAAAACATGAATGAGGTAAAGGTGTTTATAGTTAAATAATTTATAAATTGAAATAAAGTATGTTATTTCAGAGTACAATGGAATCATGCTGTGAACCCAACAGTGTCCGATGCAATATTTATCAGCAAAGTTGGCCTCATGTAAGTCTTAAAGATTTTTAAATAAGTTATAGTGTTTAGGTAAGTAAAATAATTTTTTTCCCTTTTTTGCCTTGGATAAATATTTATTTAGTATAGAACGCGTTTTCAACTACTATACAATGTTCATATTATGCATGAATGTTAAAAGGGGACAAAAAATTATTTTACTTACCTTAATTAAAACACATTGGAAAAAGTGACTCTTATTTGATTGAAGTTATAATGTATTATAAGTGTAAATTAATACCTTTGGTTAGAATTTGGCAATGTAATTAGTTGTTAAAAATATTACTCCTTATACAGTTAAAATTTTTTGAGAAATTCTTAATATGCATATATCTCATATACCATTTCATCTAATTCAATAACGAAAAATATACATATATTGTTTTAGGGAAGCGATAAGAATTGTGAAGCAGTTGTCACGCCTGATCCTTATGGAATACTGCATCATATGGAGAACATAGATGAGGCAAAGGTGATTAGAGTAAAACAATTCATAAATTTTAATAAAGTATCCTATTCCAGACTTTAATGGAATCGTCAAGTTCATCAAAAGTAATTGCATCAACTTCTACCGCTCACGTAAGCACTAATATTTATTCTATTTTAAATTTTCTCAAACAATCAAGTTTAAATTAAAGAAATTAAAAGATTTTAAATCAACTATATAATTTTGTTGTACATTTTGTGTATATTTTGGGGATTACGTGACTTATTGTTCAGTAAAACTGATGTTACCGAGAAATATGTCACTTAACCCTCGTAATAAGTAAATTCAGAAGAATACAACAGAAGTATAAAGTAAAGTTAACATAAAATCTTGTAATTTCTCAAGTGAAAGTTAGATGAATAATTTTGAAATCATAGATTAGCAATGAAATTCCAATTTGTAAATCTTAATCAACAATATGAAATTGTATATGCCAAATTGAAATTATTCAGTTTCATTTTGGAATTGGTTGTACAGTTTAAAGTTGGAAACGTATGCAAACAATATGAATTTTTGGTTACAGTCAAGAGGTGGTCATAGCGGTCATTTATACTGCCACAATTCTTAGGGTACATTTTAGCTTGTGAACATAGAATTTATTTTTATTGATATTGGATGATGGTTGGGTTTCCATAATATATTTACAAATATTAGCTCCTATGAATGCACTATAATCTAACCCATTTTCATTCTAGAATGAAAGTACAATATTAAGGCGCAGCCCCCAGTAAAACTGCAAATTTTTTTAAACTTTACAGCCGTCCATCTCGAAAACCTTTCAAATGTTTGGAAAATTTGTTTAAGTAAAAATTAGAATGAACTTTTGGCTATTGAATCAGTTCATTACATATTGCAAAAAGTTTGTTGCGAAAATTACAAAATTCAAACAAAATAGCAAGTTTTCCTTAGAAAATGTAGTAACTCTCTCTCTCTTTAAGCTATGTTTATTAGATCTACATTATTTGTATTGAATTAAGTCATCAAAAATTTAAACAAAAATTTAGCAGAAAAATTTCCTAGAACAAAATGTGTAATTTGCACACACTGAACAAATATCATGCATGTACATTAATTTGTATCAAATTTCCACATTTTGTTGTAGGAAATTTATGGCAAAAACATTTTTAAATTTTTGATGAGTTAATTTAATGTAAATAATTTAGATCTAACAAACATAGCTTAAATCAACACGGTACGTTAAGTAGTTTCTGAGATTTACTACATTTTTTAAAGAAAACATGCTATTTTGTTTGAATTTAGTAATTTTCCCAACAAACTTTTTGCAATATGTAATGAACTGATTCAATAGCCAAAGGTCAATTCTAATTTTTACTTAAAAAATATTTGCAAATATTTTTAAGGTTTCTGAGATAGACGGCTGTTTAGTTTACTCAAAATGGCAGTTTTACTCGAGCCTGCGCCTTAAACTAAGCGTACGGGAATTAATTTAGTTATCAGTATAGTCACTCATACTAAACTCCTTCATCCACGTACTTTTGATCCAAAATAAAATATAATGATTTCACTCTTTTGTGTTGGTTGATTTCTTTCCTTTCTGGTATCATCATTTTTATATTCTTTAACTCATTTTCAGAACAATGTTCATATTATGCCTGAACCACCATTTTTCAAAAGTAATGTGAAAATTTCTGTTGTAAGTTTTTCCTCTATTCTCATATATTGCTTTGGTTTCATTTACGCAAACACAAAATTGTATGCTTTGTTTTTCGATCCTTATATGTGCCATTATATCCACTTCATACTAACCAAACCTAGTAGTCGCGCCGTTGCAAAGGATAGGTTTCAATACAAATAAATAATATATTTAACAGAAATCTTCAACTCTGTTTAGGATGAAATAGAAAAAAATCTGAGCCTGAAAGAATGCCTTGAGACTTCAAGTGACGATGAAAGCGAAATCTCAGAAAAGGTGATTATTAAGAAGGCTAAATTACGAAAACTGCGCAAGTGTATCCAGAGTAGGGATAAATCAATAAAGCGCTTGACACAAAAAGTTTCCCGACAACGCAAACGAATCGCGCAAATTGAGACTGTACTGCAGGAACTCAAAACTAAAAATTTTATTGATAATGAAATAGAAAGCGTGCTAACTGATATTGCTGGACCAACAAAAGACTTTCTCTATCGTTATATACGCAAATCAAAACATGGAGTGGTGGAGAAAGAGTATAACGAAAATATTCGATTATTTGCTCTTAATCTCAACTTCCTGTCACCCAAAGGGTATGAGTATGTACGAGAAATATTTGACAACTGTCTTCCACATCCCAGAACTATTTCCCAATGGTATCGGGTTTTGAATTGCTCTCCTGGCTTTACAAATGAAGCACTTCATGCCATTAAAACTGCCTGTGATGAAGCAAATAAAAAGAGCGAAAAATTAGTGATAAATATTGTATTTGATGAAGTTCACATTCGAAAGCATGTAGATTGGGATGGAGAGAAATCGTATGGCTATGTTGATATGGGAGATGGTGGCAGAAGTGGGTTTTTGGCAACGCAGAGTCTAGTGATAATGGCTGTTGCTTTGAACAGGTCATGGAAAATACCAATAGGTTTTTTTCCCATAACATCACTCAGTGGAGACCAAAAGGCGAACATTATTCGTTTAGCGCTAGACGAATTGACCACCTGTGGCGCTGATATAATTGGCATAACATTTGATGGAGCTTATAATAACATTAGTGCAATGAAATCCCTAGGCTATGATTTGCGAAATATCGCAGATCCTTCCCAAGTGTCGCACGAACTTCCAAACGAACGATATATAGTGCATCCTGATCCATGCCATATGGTGAAGTTGGTAAGGAATACCCTTGGTGACCTTAAAACTTTCTTGAACGAAGATGGAGAATATATTCAATGGATATACCTCGAAAGACTTGTGATCCTACAAGAAAAAGAGCAATTGCATTTGGACAATAAGCTACGACAGGCCCATATTTATTTTGCTAAGAAAAAAATGAATGTTAAACTGGCCACTCAAATATTTAGTAAGTCCGTTGCTGATGCTCTTGATTTTTGTGCAGATGTTCTCAATTTAGCAGAGTTCGAAGGAAATAAGCCTCTAACCGAATTTATACGGGTTATAAACAATTCTTTTGATATATTGAACAGTCGCAAATTATCTGCTCTTGACCCGTTCAAACGAGCGCTTTGCGAAAGAAATGCAAACGAAGTTCTACCGTATGCAGAACATTGCATCGCCTACTTGTCGAAGCTGAGAACCTGTTCAGGGCAACTACTTGTAAATAGCGTAAGAAAAACTGGTTTCATTGGCCTTATTGCTGCACTCAAAAACGTAGCATTTGTACATAATAAATATATAATATCAAAGTAGGTATGATTCATACCAATGTACAAATTGAATCAAGACCATCTAGAATTGTTCTTCGCTTCAATACGGATGCATCTTGGCCATAACAATAACCCATCGGTAAGACAGTTTATCGCTGCTTATAAAAAGTTATTGGTCCGATGCCAAATAAGAGAAGGAGGAATAGGGAATTGTATCCCTTTAGACAAAATCACCATATTGAACCTTCAAAAATAGCCTTCTTGTGAAACAGCTTCATCGCAAATAAATGCAACCACAGAAAGGGCACTCATGATAGATCAAGAAAACGTTGTAGAAGATACTGATATTTTGGACCAGCAGTTCTTGGAAGAACATAACTATGTCATGTACCCTACAAAGTTGTCTGATTATGTGCATCACGTTGTATATTATATATCTGGGTTTGTTGTTTTTAAATTATATAAATCGTTGATTTGTACCGAATGCCTGGCCGCTTTAGAAGGAACCCACACAACGAAATCACTTATTTACTATAAATCTAAGGGCTTCTTGAAGATTCCTTCTCCCAGCGTTGCAAAGATTTGTGAAAAAGCAGAAAGTCTATTACGTTTGAAATTACAATTTAATCAAAATGAGAACATATTAAGGAAGCACATTTTATTAAGTCTTGTTATTGCGGTACAAGAACATTTTATCAACAAAAATATATTTGAAGACCAAGACGATCACATGAAGACCAGCGATCATTACAGCCTGTTAATAAAATGTATAACTGAAAAATATCTCAACACAAGATATTTTTTTCTAGCCAAAAAACAATCTGATAAAATTTCACTGCGACAATTTTACAGTAAAATGATTATTTTTAACGAGTGGAAGTAAACTTTAATCCCGTAGTTATATCCTATTAAATTTTATCATTCAAAAATAAGTACTAACATTCAAGAAGAAGAAAGCTGTAAGGGGATCAAGGAAGTGTTCATAAGAATTCATAAATTTCATCACTCTATATTAAAACAGGTATATTTGTATATGTTATACTCATATTAAGGCACTTCCTGCACCTACCTCCACGTGGTGACCCCTGGAAACATAGATTATATTAATTTGAATTTTCTATGGCTGAAGGTGCAAAACAGAACTAAATTCGGTATCATTTTTAACACACGATTCACTAGAAGTATTATGATGTGATAAGTTATGCTAATTAGAAAACTTTCCTTCAACTGAAATAATTATATGTTGGTCTCAAACTATTGCAGATGAGAAAGACTTCGAGTCCCTGTTGTAATCTTTTTTTAATCATGCCATTCAGTATGCAATTAACGGATGTTCAACTTTCTAAGCTTCCTGTGGTACAGAATCACTAATAACCACCAAGAATCAGAAACTGCATGTCTGCTTTTCAGTAAGCGTCGATACATGCATCAGTTATTGAGCACATAGGAACAAGGCTTAATCTTATGCTATTATATACATCTTCGATATATATACTATATATATATATATATATATATATATATATATATATATATATATATATATATATATATATATATATATATATATATATATATATATTTAAGTGGCTATACTTTATGTTGTTTTAATTACTTCATTCAAATTTTTTTACATCTACAACAAAATCATCTCTTGGTAATGAAACTCCCGCCAAATTTGAAAATTCACTAAATTTGCGCCTTCTAAACAAATTGTTCACCACTTCACTGAGCGCACTAATACTAAAATGGTGTTTCACTAACACCAATCGGATTTCACCTCACAAGAAGGGGAATATCAGTGTTCCTGTAGTACTTCTTCATTGGTTCTACCGAGACGTACCTGGTAGGTTCGAGTAAATTAATGAATGGAGTGACGTCACTTGCAGATGTTGATCATGCTTGTTGGGTTCTCGTGGGTTCGAGTAAATTGATTTGTTGACGTTCCCAATGATGATGAAAACAATTGCGACAGTAGCTCGCAGAATTATTTGTACATGTAATTATTTGTACATGTAACAATATATATATATATATATATATATATATATATATATATATATATATATATATATATATATATATATATAATATATATATATATATATATATATATATATATATATATATATGTTTATATATAGAATATGTATATATATATACATATATTATATATAATAAAAATATACATATCTATATATATATATACACACACAAATATTTATATATATATATATATATATATATATATATATATATATATATATATATATATATATATATATATATATATATATATATTGTCGCGTGTCCTGGTTCGCGGCCAATAATTTTAATATTCCGGGGAAGTGAAATTGCAATGTCTTTTTAATTAAATTAAAAGAGTTTATTTATTTTACTAAAAATGCACAATCACTCATCTAACTATTTCACAATTTTAATTAGAATCTAACTTATATGACCGCATGAAGACCAGGTATGATCTCAAGGCAAATTCTACTGGCTTCCAGCAAGATGACTTGGTGTGGCTATATCACCCGCAACGGCGAAAGGGTAGGTCTCCAAAGTTGCAACATAATTGGGAGGGACCATACCGGGTTACAACGCGAATCAACGACGTCGTATATCGCATACAGGAACACCGCAAGCCGAGAGCCAAAATGAAAATCGTGCATCTGGACAGTCTTGCCCCATATTACACCCAGGGACAATTGACTACAAATGGCGACACATCTTTTCGGGGCGAAAAGAACTGAGGTGGGGGCAGTGGTACATGTACAAATAATTCTGCGAGCTACTGTCGCAATTGTTTTCACAACAATTAAGAACATCAACAAAATGAATTTCCTTTAAACCACGAGAACCCACCAAGCATGATCAACATCTGAAAGTGAGTCACTGCTCCATTCATTACGCTGCTGGAATGTTCCCGCTAATTCACCAATGTACGAGAACTGAGTTGAATGATTAGAGACCCTATATAAACGCGAGCTGAATGAATGGGGGGATCATTCATTACAACCGCGATACGCAAAGTACGGGCGATATTGATTGTTTGTGTGTGAAGTGATTTTAGTAGACAATTGCGATAGAAATTTAATTGACAAGTGAAAGTTAGATTCCAATTAAAATTGTGAAATAGTTAAAATAGTGATTGTGCATTTTTTCAGTAAATAAATAAACTCTTTTAATTTAATTGAAAAGAAATTGCGTTTTCACTTCTCCGGAACATTAAAATTATTGGCCGCGAACCATAATACGCGACAATATTTATATATATATATATATATATATATATATATATATATATATATATATATATATATATATAAATATATTTATATATAAAAAAAAAATATATATATATATATATATATATATATATATATATATTTATATATAAATATATTTATATATATATATATATATATATATATATATATATATATATATATATATATATATATAAATATATTTATATATATATATATATATATATATATATATATATATATATATATATATATATATATTTATATATATATATATATATATATTTATATATATATATCTACATACATTTGTATATATATATGTATATACATATATAAACAATATATATATATATATATATATATATATATATATATATATATATATATATATATATATATATATATATATATGTATATACATATATAAACAATATATATATATATATATGTATAAATATATATATATATATATATATATATATATATATATATATATATATATATATATATATATATATATATATATTGTCGCGTGTTATTGGTTCGCGGCCTATAATTTTAACGTTCCGGGAAAGTGAAAACCCAACGTCTTTTAATTTAAGTTAAAAGAGTTTATTTAATTAAATAAAATGCACACTAATCAGTTAACACTTTCACTAATTTTAATTGTCACTATTAAAATTCTACTTTACACTTGTCCATAAATTTATATCGCAATTGTCTTCGCAAAATCACCTCACTATTACTTGTT